>BQMF02000562.1:0-165459 GCA_027922465.2 Turritopsis dohrnii | reverse complement strand
AAATGCATTTCTCAAATAACTTAGACATGATAGAAGGATACTAATAGGTCTAAAGTTTTCCTTTCGACATTTTGGACCTTTTTTATGAGATGGAGTGACATTTGCCAATTTGAGATCTGCAGGAAACTTTGAATTTTTTAATGAGGAGTTGAAAAACTTTGTTATAGCTTCAGCAAAGATGTCTTTATTTTGTTTAATAATTTTAATCGGTATGTCAGTATCGTGAATAGCTTTAGTACAATTAAGATTTAATATTTCCGTTTCAATTTCATCCTGTTTTACATAGGAAAACGAAAAAATCTCTTTTCCAGTTTTTCGTCGAATAGCAATAATACTTGGGTGATTTCTGTATTTAACAATCGCTTTAATAGTTCTATCAGTGATATTTTCTGCCAGCGGGTCACATCTTTCATACTTTTCAATATTTAATTTTGACACGGCGTTGGTGAAAAAATTATTAAAGAGATTAGCAGCTTTTCTATCAGATTCTATTACCACGTCGTTTTCCATGAGAGTAATTTTCTCTATAGTTGGTCCTTTATCAGAGAGAAACGGTTTTACTGTTTTCCAAAATTTTTTGTTGTCTACTACATCATTTATATTTAAGTTATTGTAATATTCCTTTTTCACTTTCCTAACCAACGCTACACAATAATTTCTTTGTTTTTTATACATTATTTGTCATCTTCTTTAGTTTTTGGTGCGGAGGAATTTGTTTCTAAAACGTGATCTTTTCATTATCATGTACTGATATCTTATTGATAAAAGGAGATTGGATTACCTCTCACAGTTCATCCTTGTACCAACCCTTAATTGAGTGCGTAATCATCTGACAAAATGCCATCTCAAGGTATAGTCCATGCTTTCCCACATCAGCTAAATCTAGCTTTGCGGATGGAGCTCCCTATACTGAAGAATTTCTTTCCAGCGTAGCGTACAAGCTGGTGTAGCCTAGTAAACGTGCCGTCTGCCACATGCTATCTATGAATTCTTTTCTTCGTTTATATTAAGCAAAACGATCATGTTTTTTGTGCTTGCACCTTTACGCCAGTGTCAGCGGAAGGCTTAGTAGAAGATCGTGTGTAGTAGTAGACTAACAACCCCACTGCAAAAACAGCCATTGTACCAGCTCCCAATCATATAGGTCTTAGTAGGTACTTGTATAGGTACTTGTATAGGTACTTGACTAGGTACTTGACTAGGTACTTGACTAGGTACTTGCGTAGATACTTGCGTAGGTTGTTGTAACATTGTGTTTTTATTCTTTCGGTTCCACTCTGCTAACTTCTCCCCACTCGCTACCTTCCCTGGGTGCTTCGATTTTACTATCTTCTTTTCGTCGCTCATTTATTTGACGCTCTTCAGCGAGTTTTGCGTACTTATCCCAATCAAGATTGGTAAAAATGATCGCAAACAGCGCGAAAGAACCGAGAAAAGACTTGCAATTCGAGTAGATAGTAGACCCCATCTCATCCATAGGTGAAGCGTTAGGCATAGATGCCGCCATATAACTTGTGAGACAGTGCGACACGAGAAACACTTATTATTTAGAGAGACTAAAAATAAAGAAGAGAAATTAAGCATTGATGTTGTTAAGAAACATGTGCACACTCTAAAAAATGAGAGAATTAACAACACTAATAAAAATATTACTCAATGGAAAAAGGGCACTACACTTATCGCTGGTGATTCTATGTTATATGGTGTTGAGGAAAATCGTCTAAGTCGATATGGGGTTAAAGTAAGAACATTTCCTGGTGCTAGTATTGAAGACATGAATCATTATTTATTGCCTCTCCTACAAAAGATTCCATCCAAAGTGATTCTTCACGTCGGTACCAATAATGCGATAAATGACACATCAAGAGAAATGTCAAAATTAAATATTGAAAAGTATGAAAGATGTGACCCGCTGGCAGAAAATATCACTGATAGAACTATTAAAGCGATTGTTAAATACAGAAATCACCCAAGTATTATTGCTATTCGACGAAAAAACTGGAAAAGAGATTTTTTCGTTTTCCTATGTAAAACAGGATGAAATTGAAACGGAAATATTAAATCTTAATTGTACTAAAGCTATTCACGATACTGACATACCGATTAAAATTATTAAACAAAATAAAGACATCTTTGCTGAAGCTATAACAAAGTTTTTCAACTCCTCATTAAAAAATTCAAAGTTTCCTGCAGATCTCAAATTGGCAAATGTCACTCCATCTCATAAAAAAGGTCCAAAATGTCGAAAGGAAAAACTTTAGACCTATTAGTATCCTTCCTATCATGTCTAAGTTATTTGAGAAATGCATTTTCAAACAACTTTCGTCTTTCTTTGAAAACAAATTTTCTAAATTTCAATTTGGGTTTCGGAAAGAACATAGCGCACAACAAGCATTACTTGTGATGCTTGAAAGATGGAAGGAAGCACTTGACAAAGGAGAAAAATTTGGTGCGTTACTTACTGACCTCTCAAAGGCTTTCGATTGCCTCTCGCATGACTTGCTAGTAGCAAAACTAAATGCATATGGTTTAAATCTTCCGTCCCTCAAACTTATTCATGATTATTTGTCTAATCGTAAACGGAGAACAAAAACTAACTCGACTTTTAGCTCTTGGCTCGAAATTTTGTTTGGAGTCCCACAAGGCTCAATATTAGGGCCACTTTTATTTAACATTTTTCTTTGTGATTTATTTATTTTTATTGATGATGTTGACTTTGTCGGCTATGCAGATGACAATACACCCTATGTGACAGGAAACGATAACACTCAGGTAATCGTAGCTTTGCAAAACTGCTCCAGAAAATTGTTTCAATGGTTTCAAGATAATGAAATGAAAGCAAACGCAGGTAAATATCATCTTATTTTAAGTAATAAAGAAGAGGCTAATATTGAAATTAATGGCACAAAAATAACCAACACTTGCAGTGAAAAACCACTTGGAGTTACACTAGAGTCAAATTTAACTATGAATGCACACCTTAAAGAACTCTGCAAAAAAGCATCCCAAAAACTTAATGCCATCGGCAGGATGATTCCTGAAATGAAAATGGATAAAAGAAAAGTATTGGTAAATACGTTTTTCAAGTCTTTGTTTAATTATTGTCCGTTGGTATGGATGTGCCACAGTAGAGGTTATAATAATCGTATTAATAGGCTGCATGAACGCGCCTTGCGAATGATATATGAGGACAATTACTCATCATTTGAAGATGTAAATTAAAAAAGATAGCTCTGTCACTATACACCACAGAAACCTCCAATTTTTAATGATTGAATTATATAAAATTAGAAGTAAAACCGCACCCACGCTTTTGCAAGAGTTGTTTAAACTTAAGCAGACACCAATTTATAACTTACGAAGTACTACCGAGTTCGTAATACCTAAAGTAAGAACAACCAACTTTGGGTCTGAAAGTTTAAGATTTCTTGGTCCGAAACTATGGGAAACTGTTCCTCAAACAATTAAAGATCTTAAATCATTACAGGAATTCAAAAGAAGTATTAAACAGTGGATTCCTAAAGATTGCCCTTGTCGCTTGTGCAAAAAATATATTCACAACTTAGGATTCTTATAGCTGTCTTTTATATTTTTATAATTTTCATTTAAATTTCCTTGTTGTTAATTTTATATTTATGTATTTATTTCACATTTCATGTTGTACAGTTGACTTAAATTAGCGTTCTCTTTTTTAGAACAGCTAGATTTTAATAATATTTTTAGTAAATTTGTAAATTTGTCAACTGAAAATAAAGTACTACTACTACTACTAATAATAATAATAATGATGTAACTAGTGATGAGTGGATTTCCGTTGATCTCCCCCATCATCTTCGAAACATCTCTCACACCCACCAAATTAGATATCAGAGCGTTGAAATTAGGCGTTTCTTGCTGCTGCTGTTGTGGCTCCTTGTATGTTTTGTATAGCCTTTCGTTGGTCTTGTCATGCAAATTATTCACCCTTTCAACTGTCCAAGGTTTTTTACCGCCAAGATGTTGACCACTTTGTACAGCACGTATAAGTTCTGCTTTTTTCATAGCTTCTGCTTGAGTGTCGACTACATCTAGAAATCCATCGATGTTCATGACTAGTTTTATTATATGACGACTCCTCCAGAAAACAAACATCAAAAGTCCTGCGTGAACGCAGAAAGAGACGTCTCTGACGAGTAGTAATACTTCATACATTTTTCTTTTCATGTAGTGGTAGTGATGAGCTACATGAAACCAATATTATTTTACAGCACTTTCTTCCACTCGTTGCAGAGCTTGACGATCTCGACGTGACCATTTCTAGCTGCATTTTTCATTGTATCATCAAAATCACTCCCACCCCACTTTTTTAGCAGTTTAAGTACCTCAATGCGACCATTAGAAGCTGCTCGCCACATTGCCTCGTTGAAATCGATTGAGCCACCCCATTCCAAACACAGTCGAACCACCTCGGTGTGATTATAACTAACTGCTGTTAGCATTGTTTAGTTGAAATAGTTTGCTCCCCACTCCTTGCAGAGTTTGATGAGCTCGACGTGACCCTTGTAAGCTGCCATTTCCATTGCCGTGTTTAATTCCTTCGCACACCATTCCTTGCACAGCTTGACGATCTCGATGTCAACATTTGCATCTATTATTTCCCTCCACTTCATCAAACGTTTGATCTCCCACTTCTGCAAACTACAGATATTTTCAAAGGCATTTACGATTTGCTGCTGATCCATCTCCTTTTATTATATACAACAAAAACCCCAACCATGAACTTATTATCCCTTAGGAATTTTTTAGGATGGTAGCGGTTGTGTATGAATACGGTCCTCCTCGACCCAACGCTTGTCGTAAAAGACGGATAAACCTAGCTTGTTTTGTTCATAGGTCACTATGCCTTGTTCGTGGACTCGAAAGCCTCTATTTTGCGCGGTGTCTAGCTCCCCTTTTAAAGTTTTCATGTAGCGGTTCCATGTGAGTTCGTTCTGCTTTTTTGACATGCCTTTACACGAGTACTTGCTACCTTTCTTTCCTTCTCCAAAATAACATCTAGCTGTCAGAGCAACCATTCGATAACCTATAAATTCTGGTTTGAAAAGACCTCCTGTTCGACTAGAATACTCGTCGGTTACCAACCAGTCTTTTACATTATTTTTGTACTCATCGAGTAACTCTGGTCTTACGACATCTTCCAAAGTCTCTCCAGATATTGCGAAATAGGCACTGTCGGAATCCATGTAAATGTACTCGAAATCACGACGATCTACGTACTTATCCAGGAATTCGTAGTAAAATTCCAGCATACAAAGCTTCGCTAGTTGGTAAACCGCGATGCCACACTGATACGCTCTACTGATGGTGGCCTTTTGCTTACGCTTGCAAATCTCAAAACGCATTGCCTATCTCCTCAAGATCCTCGAAGAATGGGTATCGCATTGCTTCATCAACTTTCTTTTCATCTCTCGTGAACGTCGTGTTGCAGTGCCTACTCACGTTCTCGATCATTTTTCCGTAGAATGAATTAGCTTTGAGTTTCGCTGTATCTCCAGTAATTCGTTTGTCAGCATCTTTATCAGCTTCTCGTCGTGCGTCTGCAACTTCCTGCGGGAACCAAGCAAAGGGTTTACCACGCTTATACCGGATCAAGCTGTGGAATGCTGTGACTTCCAATCCGTGATCCAGGTACCATTTCAGCAATGGAGTATACAGCAAGATCTTCTTCGCTTTCATCACTCCACAAAGTTTACGTGTACCTCGAATGCGTTTGCGACCTGTAGTCTGCAGGTACTCGTGCATATACTCTGGGATTTGCCTGTCTTCTATCTCTTTTACCACAAAAAGCGGAGACATCTCACTAAATGTCTCATACAACTCCGCCGGTACCTCGATATCCACTTGTGCAAACCCGAAGAACAACCTATTTTGTACATTAGACTTAAGCATCTTGAGGTTATTCTCATCCGTAGGATTGTTGATCTCAATCAACTTTTCTTTCCCACAGGGAAAGTCATACTCCAACGTGGTAGGATACAACATATTCGCATCAAGACCCAAGACTGTCTTGCACAGTTTTGCATTCTCGTGTTTATGCGATCTTATCCTGGTCACGTCTCGCTCATGATACCTACAAAACACAATGGCGGGACCACCTACCATACCTGTTTGCAACAGCTCATACGCTCAATTCTTCGTGCATTCTTCACAGACTTCTTGCACTTCTTTACAAGCGCCACAGCTCTTTTTGTAACAACTGTCTGCGCATTTGTGTTTACATGGCTCCCCGGGTGCGTACAGTTCTATTTTCGGGTTTAAATTCAGCGACTTGTTCAATACGTACCGCATCGATACCCCTGGGATACTGACAGCACCCTTCAAGATGTCTATTTCATCATCGTAGTATTGTTGTCTCGTTTTATCTACTGCTTCGACAAATGGCTCTACATCTGCCAGGTTGTACTCGCGCAACCAATCCATCATCGTAACACATCGACGCTTGTAGAGTTCCCTACGAAAATCCTTATACTCTTTGAGAGATAAATTATTTCTTCAGCTAAGACTGCTGTAAAAAGCATCGAGGTTTGCAGGCCCTATCTGACTAAGTTTGTCATAGCTATTCAGCCACTCGTACGGGAAAACTAGCTTCTTCAACTTGCATTCCAGAGACTTGCACCATTTTTCGTAACTCAGGTGTGGAGCGAGAAAGTTCTTGATGTCGAGAAATTTGAATTTCTTTGTTGTCAAGTACATGTAGTTATTGTCCTTCTTCGCCACCATGATCGAGTTATCTTCAATCTTTGCACCTTCTTCGACAAAATACCGCTTGATCAAGTTGAGATCGTATTTACCACTGTTGAAGCCAATGACTGCGACTTGATTTACCCATTCATCTCACTTACCTTGCGTCGTTTTCGGTAGCATATCAAAATCTTCAGGTCTCGGATACATTCTCTCTACCTCAGCTACAATGAGCGCTTGTCTCCTTTCCAGCTCTGTCACAAACCGCGCGATCAATACCTGCGGATCTTCATGCAAAAGAAACGTCGCCGGCTCTGTATTCAAACTATCGTGAATCGCAACACTAACTGGTATGTGTCTCGAAGGGTACTTCAAATCATCTGTTTGCTGCTGGTTTAAGCCTGCCAATAGAGCTTCAAAGTCAAACACTATGTAGTGAGGATATGGTGTAAATGTTTTCCTGAAGTACTGGTTGACCTTTGGTGGGTTCTCGCATTCCCATACTGACACGAGGTTGTATCCAAGCTCTCTTATGCGTGCTTCTTTGGCTTTTGTTTGCTCGTACCAATGTTGTTTTCCACCCCCTTGACAGGGGCAGCCATGCCATTTACAACCGTTGCACTCGTAGACTGTCTTGGTGATAGGTTCGTAACCATCCACCTTCCATTTTTCTTGACCTCCATCTCGTATTACGCGTTCTCCACCATGCCCACAGAGTGCGTGATGTATGTGTCTCCCTGTCGCATGCGACATGTACTCTATCCACTTACACGCATCATAGCTAAAGCCACCTTTACCGTAAAACACTAGCTCCGACATGCTTGGTAATCGTGTCACTCGTAATCGTTCTCACCTTTGCAGACGATCTTCGTTTTTGCTCCCTCGCACTCTTCTTCTTTATGTCGGGTGAGGTTTTGGACTCTTGTAAACACCTGGTTGCAACCTTCGCATTCCCAGCTTTAGGTGAAAACATCCAAATCCTTGATGTAGAAGCAATGTCCATGTAGCATTCCAAGATTGATTGTATCTAGTCCTTGCTTGTGTTGCTTCTGACTATACACGAGTCTCCAAGGTGCCTTGTCAGCGTTTGCCTTTGGTTCATACACTCTAAAATTTAGATTGAAATGCTTCGCAATGCCTTCGATGTCCATCAGCTTTGTTGCGCGCACATCATTTCGCTTTAGCTTTGGGTGCTCATAGTAGTCTCTAGCCAATCTGAGGGCTTCTTTCAATAGCTTTTCTGTACCTCGTTTTTTTTCCCGTCTCGTGTAGATTGCTAAGCATCGCCACATGCACAAGTTGTCGATTCTTTCGTCTTTACTGTCTACTGCGAAGATGCAACGTTTCTTTCGTAACCAATCTGGTAATGGTCCACAACCTAACAACGGCTCTCTAGTAGCTATGATCTTGATCTGCACATGGTCGAACACAACCTTCCCTTCATACGCTTCAGGTGACTCAATAGTCCTCTCCTCTGGCAAGTAAGCGTTGCTCCAAAATTCATAATCGCCAAGATCAAGACGTTGGTTCTCACATCGCTCTATGAATGCTTCGATTTCTGCCAGGCTTGTAAGTGAAATTTTAGATCCTTTCGTTTTTGAATAGGACCTAACACCACCATCACAGTCATATATATCGCAGATAAAACTGTAGACGACCTTGACTTTCATGTCTATATGCCGCGTGATTTTCCGCATAATAGCATCTGCCAAGGGTCGGTTAAGATTCTTGTTAAACCGCCATGTCTTGACCCGATTTCCATATTCTAACACTCGTGTGTCGTGCTCGTCAAAGAGTTCCTGAACATCTTCGAGTGCAGCGTCATCAGACTGATCTGGAGAAGTGGGAAACAGATGCTTGATATCTTGCATGCTCGCCTCCTCTTCTCTCATAGCTTGGCGTTCAACAGCCGAAATCAATGGTGACTGTCCATAGCCTAGTCTCTCCTTCATCCTATTATATAAAGAAGTAACAGACTCGCGAATATTCTGCAATCGATCTGCGAGTGCATCACGAGTTGCTGTTACAGGCATTGAAATAGCGTTGTATAATTTAGATACTGCGTTTCTGAAATAACTCAACATCCTTTATTATATACACTTTTTCAACTTGGAAATTTTTTACGAGTGGACAGAACTGAGTCAGGGGATTTCCCTGACTCATTTTGTGGACCTACTTTCGAGGAGGGCCTGCCCCGACATGCCATTTTAGGGAATTCTCTGACTCACCTTCGGTTTTAGCGAGTTTCGAGGAGGACCTTCGATTTCACGCTTGAGTGATTTCGAGGAGGACCTTCGATTTTAGGGAGACCTTCGGTTTTAGGGCAATTCAACCATGACCGACGAGTTATCAAAACTGCTGACGTCAGCATTAATTCTCTGGTCTGTAAAATTCGAGCGTGTATTTTACAGACCGGAATGGAAAAAAGCGGGAGTCGCTGCGGAGGACGTTGAAAGCGACGGTTGCTGGTGATAATAAAAAAAAAGTGTATATATTGACTCCCTACTCTAGCTCGAAGTCTCAGGCCTATCTATTTTTCTTATGACTATGATTCTATTATGCCTACTCTTACCGAGACAGTAATTCATAAATAATAGATATTCTTTAAAAAACAAACGTCGGTCATTTTTATATGAAACTGAACTTTTTTAAAAGAAACTTTATTTACCAAGAAAAGTTTCACCTTATGATTTGACCAAAATTGACGAGGGAATTCGGTGTTTTTCTTGAAATTTCAAGACATTTTAACCGTACGTAGTAACAGGATTTCTTATAATATATGGTTCTTGGATAATTATCATAAAAAGTAACTTTACCTTTCAATTTCAAACCCGTATTTTCTGGTCTGGTTTTGCGGTATGGAAACTTTCAACAACCTTTTTGTTCATTCAAAATTTCAAGCTACACAAAATTGAAGTGTTTAACAGTACAAGGGCACAATAAAATAAATAATTCAGTAACAATCACCTAGTATTCCCTTAGGTATGTAAGCTTACATCTTATCTTTAATACATAATGTTTTGAAGAAAAAGAAAACATAATTCGAGTGACAAGAGATTAATAGGTAATTTATTATGCAACTCGCTGACTTTTTCTCCCTCCTAAATTTCCATCTCATCCAATTAGGATACGTGGTTGCTAATGTCTTGATTCAATACACTTCAATATAAGTTTATACTGTTATATATTTGCATCTGTAAAACTAATTCGACTGTTAGAGGAACCACAATGTATATACATTTTGGTTCTTGTTGATAAGTTTGATCAGCGTTTCGCTCCCAAAATGCACTAATAAAGGGTGGAGGGAAGGCGCATTCAAATAAATAATTTACTTATTCATTCGAATGAAAAGAACTGTTTTTGTATTGTAATATATTTATTCGTCACACACAAGTGATATATTTTCCAAGAATCAACGTTGTGCTTCAAACTTTCTGATTTTGAACTGAAAAAATTTGAAATTAGTTACTACGGGCGTATAACTGGGGCGTATAGAACTGCAACATTACACACACACGGCCTGACTGACAGAAACGGGGAAATGAAAGATCAGCTACCTTGCGGCGCTGACCAATAATGTTTTTAGCTAATCTTTGGTGTATTTGGTGGAAAAAAGATTGTAGATCAAACTTCAACGTAGCAAGAGCGCTAAGGTACTAAAAAAGAAATAGAAATGAAATTCGATCATCTAAAACTTCGTTCTTTAGTCCCTGTAACTTGGTTTCCAGCTAGAGCGATCATTTCTTGCACTAAAAATATTAGAATATGGTAAGAAGCAAATTCCAACAAACCGTTGTTGTATTACCAGCTAGAGAAGATACAACTTCAAAGCATTCCCAGGGAATAATGTCCACTAAACTCCAAAAACAACCACTTAGAACTTTATTTAGCAAACCATTTACCGTAAAAACGGGTCAATTTTGCCATTTATGATTTGAACGCTTTTTGGTTGGATCAATCATACTTATATATAGTCAAAACATTTGCGAAATCAAAAGCAAAGTGGTCAATTAAAGAATTTTGGTATATGCTGTCTTTTTAAGTCATTATTTGATCTTGACAAGTTAGCTCCGTTCCGTTTCACTAGCTGGTGCTATCTTAAAAATTTATGTTGCTAACATAAACACTTAAGCATCCCACCAAACACATGACGTCATTATGACGTCACCACGACGTCTTAATCTGGTCAGGAAGTCATATGACCTCTTTTTCATGACGTCATTTAAAGTCATTTAATATGACGTCACCAAGGTGACTTTCTCATGACTTTCTCATGACGTCATTTAAAGTCAGTTAGGTATAAACCCCCTCAAAAATCATGATTTTTTGAAAATTTCAAAAACAGTCATTTCGGGCGTAAAAAGTACGTAGATTCCGAATTTCGACCTTAGAAAGCCCGCTTAGTACCATAAATGTGCTAATTTTGGGATTTTTTAGACCCTATCAGAATTCTAACTCCTTAGCAACGCCCTTAACAACGGTTTTTTGCATAGATTTGGTCCAGTTTTTGCCCAAAATTCAAAATGATTTTATCAGGGCGGGTTTTTTGTCTTATTTGCTAACCATCGTTCCGTAAATTTACAAATTCACAAAAGCTGAAACTGAAAGTTGAAGTGGTGAGAAGTTGTAAGCAAGTGTAGTCAAAAATGGGGAAAACGTGCAGAGTAAAATTTAGAACCAAATCCCACAAGAAAAGGAAAGAATTTTGTAAAAAGAAGTTGTTAGATGATGTGAATAATGTAATTGGAACTGTAAATAATGTGAATGACAAATAATAATGTGAATAATGACACTGTAAATAATGTAAATAATCCAACTGTTGCTGAAGCGACAACGCCAGAGAGAGCACCAACTATTGCAGAAAGGAAGGTTGAATCAATTACTTCTGCCACCCCTACCTCCAAAAATCCAATCACTGGGTACAGAATAATCGACACAGAAATACTTGATTCTGTATTTGCTGCCATGAGGTGTCCTGATTGTACCTGCATGACACTGACGTTGAAGGATAACACGTCTAAGAAGAAAGGATTAGCATCCAATTTATCAGTTACGTGCTCGGAATGCAATTATAAAAATGACTTTTACACTTCCAAGATCCAGGATAAAAGTTTTGATGTCAACAAAAGAATAGTATATGCCATGAGGTCATGTGGAAATGGCTACTCAGGGATTGAAAAGTTCACAATGTTGATGGACATGCCCAAACCCATGAGAGCGAAGAATTATGATTCTATTGTTCAAAAATTTGTTAGAATATCCAAAGCCGTTGCAGAGGAATCAATGCAAGATGCTGTTGAAGATATTAGATGCAAATTAAATGTAAATGGGGACTCTGTTGGGGATACTTCAATTTCCCAAGATGGGACTTGGCAACGGCGGGGTCACTCATCATTGAATGGTTGCGTTGCAGCAATATCCATGGAGACAGGAAAAGTTTTAGACATTGAGCCAATGAGTCGATATTGCAAGGCTTGTTCTTTAAAGGAGACTCTAAGACTTACTGATCCAGCAGCTTATGACATTTGGAAATCCACCCATAACTGCCATTATAACTATAAAGGTTCTGCCAATGGGATGGAAGTAGAAGGTGCCAAACGTATCTTCAACCGATCAATATCACAGAATAAGTTGCGGTACACTCTCCTCTATGGTGATGGTGACAGCAAAAGTCACCAGGCTGTAATTGATACCTATGATGGCCTTCAAGTGAAGAAGCTTCAATGTGTAGGACATGTACAGAAGCGTGTTGGGTCACATCTTATAAATTTAAAGAAAAAGGTGAAAGGTTTGGGCGGAAGGGGTAGACTGACCAAAGTTGTTGTGGACCGCCTACAGAACTACTACGGTATTGCAATAAGGCAAAACGTTGGGGACTTAAAGAAAATGCAAGCTGCTACAAGAGCAACACTCTTTCATGTTGCTTCATCAGAGGGGAATAACTATCACTCTGCATACTGCCCTGAAGGCAAAGATAGTTGGTGTGGATTTCAACGTGACCATGCAAATGGAACAAAAACTTACAAGGATGGCAAAGGCCTACCATTAGATGTGATAAAACATGTTCGTCCAGTTTTTAAGGAACTGAGCTCAGAAGCTTTATTAAAGGACTGTCTTCATGGGAAGACACAGAACCAAAACGAAGCTTTCAATGCGACTATTGGGAAAGACTCCCAAAAACCAAATTTGTCGCTTTACCACAACTGCAGTTTGGTGTTTATGATGCAGTTTCAAATTTTAACATGGGCAAAAAGGCATCTGTCTTAACATTTGAAAAAATGAACATGCTTCCTGGAAAGTACATGCTGTACAACTGTGAGAAAAAGAATAGAAAGAGACTGTACTTTTCTGCATACCAGAACAAGGATTCATCAAAGAAAAGGCGAAAAATTCTCCGCGGACAGAAGAAGGAGGAGGACAAAGACGAACAGAAGGAGGGAACCCTATATAAAGCTGGACATTTTACATGAGTAACATTGCTAAAACCTTTCAAGGTTATCCTCTATAACTTATATATGTTATTTTGCATAGATTTTGCTTATATTGCCACTATATGCTTTGACTTGGGAATAGCAAGTTTTTATTGTACCTTTATTCGCGCTTTTCTCAAAATGTAGTTTTTCAAACTCCCGGCCAAGATATCTCTGGAACAGAAAATGCAACTGACATGAAATTTTCAGTGAAGTTGCCTCTCAATAGGTACTATGTAATGAGCGAAACAGATTTTTCATCATGGTCCTAATTTTTTCATAATGGCAACCCAAAAATTCAATTTTTCAGACTTTTCGCTTCATTCACTTTAACGGTCCACTATCAAAAACCAAAAATAGTTATAAAAATTCTGCTCCGCTCATTGCATAGATCCATCCTCTTAGAATAAACACTGAAAATTTCATTGAAAAATACAAAGCGGTTATCTCTGAATTTTGGCCGGTGGAACTGTAAAATTTGACATTGCTGCCATTATGGTTGGTTGCCACGGTGACCATTTTCTTCAAAACATGGTGATTTTTCTAAGTTAGACCTGGTGCTAAATAGTACATAAGTGTAAAGTTCAAAAGTATAATTGGGGCCAAAATAACATGGTGAGGGGGTTTATACCTTTATGACGTCACCAATGTGACGAAAAGACGACCAAAACATGAAAGGAATGTCGTACTTACGACATAAAAACGTAAAATCGGTTTGCTAATACAGTCCGCGTATCCCATGGAACTTTCAGAGCCGGATAAAAGTTCCAGATAGAACAACGTTTAGAAAACGAAATTTATAGCGGGATTTAAGTCCTAATATGGGACCAAGGTTTTGGACGAGGTAGGGCGAAGTTTGTCTTGTGGATGTCCCGTCACCAAGCGTGAAATACGCGAAATGATATCGACGAGGCAGAGATAATGTTGACAAGCGCGTAAAGAAATAAAATGTCTCGAAAAAAGTGCCTTAAATAGTAGCATGTTTTCTATAAAAGTAAAAATGTAAATTTTCTGACAACAGTTGTTTTACTTTTTCTGTACAAAGCAATAAGTATATGTTTATACACAAAAAATATGGATTATAAAATAATAACAATGTAATGTATTTCATCAAACAAGTAAAAGTTTGTTTTCACGTGCGAAACGTTGGTTGCACTTTATATGTCCTTTATATTTGCTTTGTTTTTTTTCAGCTTTGCTAAGGTCCATTAATTCGGTCCGTGCGCGCGTTTTTTATGATCTCTGACGTTGCGTATCACTTCTTTGTTTTTTGTCCAATATGGATCACTATTAGTGCAGTTGACACCTCGCTCTCGTTACGTTATATGAGATGATTTTTTTATTATAACAGTAGTACGTTGTATGATGATGCATGTGTAAGCTGTGAGATTAGCGTTTTTAGTAAGTTTTAATAAGTTTTATATGTAGTATTCTTCTTATCGATTCTAACAGTGCTCGATTTCGTAAAAGAGCTTTATCATAGGTAAAGAAGACAGTTTTTTATTGGTACTTAAAGTTTCATGCCCACTTTCGTGGACAATCTTCAGCCAAATAAAAACGTTACAGTTTACTTTCGAAAAATACAATGCGTTGTCTTCCATTTGACGTTACGTGATGTTGGCGTCATATCGGTGTCTCAATAGTTCATACTTTAGGCGATGTCGACATTTCGCTATGATTTCTGTCCGTTTATTTAATAAGTTGCTACCATCATAGTTTGCAATCTCAAATTTTTCTTGCAAGCATAGCATGCATCTGTTTGATTCGGGCGTATATGCTTTGGCGTTTTTTATTTTTCTCCAGGTGACACTAGGGTTGCAGTTTATTTCTTTTAATCGCCAGATTTCGGTTGACAAAGTTGTACTGTTTTTATATTTTTCCACGTTAAATGTGGTCTTGTGGCCTGCGAATCGTTTTTTGAATGTGGGTTCTGTTAGACCAATGTATTTTGTTTCACCGTAGTTTGGTAAGTCGGTAGTGACGGTGGCTTCATATACAAGGTTGTTCGACAGACAGTTGTTACCAAATGGGCAGTTCTCTTTGTTGGCACAGTTGCACATTCTTTCTTGGTTTTGGTTTGATGGTGTCGAAATCAAACGTTTGTTATGCGCATTAATCAGCGATTTGACATTTGGCATACAACTGTAGCTGACCTTTACATTGTTTTTATTGAACAGCTTATGGAACTTGTGCTCTCGTGGGAAATGTTTCTTCACCAGGTTGAGGAACTGTCTCCCGATGTTGGTGGATACGTTGTTATTGTATGGGGGGTTGAACCATATAATGTTCCTTTTCCTGTTATTTCGCCGCTTGCTTGTTGTTGGTGTGTACTTGAATTCGTGGTTGTAGCCGGATCTTTCAAGAGCTGCTTTATAAAATGATGTCGCTTCATTGAAGATGGTTTCATTGGAAGAAATATTGCTCAACCGGTTCTGGATGGAGATTGGGATCTGTTTGATGATGTTTGGTGGGTGATTGGAGTTGACATGTACATAGTTGATCCCGTTTTCAGGTTTGTGATAGGGTCGATACGTTCCGGTATTAAGGTCGAGGGTTACGTCTAGGTAGTTGACCGTTTTCATATTGCATTGTATCACTATTTCCAAATCGTGGTTTTTGAATATTCTTTGGAAATCTTTTTTGATGCGTTCACTTTGTGGACTGGAGATGTTCTTGAATACAGCCAAACCATCATCTCTATATAGTCCGATATCCTCTCTCTTGTATTTTGATGCGATGATCGATAAGATAAAACATCCCACTAGTTCACAAACAGTGGGCATGAAACTTTAAGTACCAATAAAAAACTGTCTTCTTTACCTATAATAAGTTTTATATTATGTTTTTATTGCTCGATATACTTTGTCGGCTGTATTAAGCCTATTTTGGCTCGGATCCTTTTGTTTCTCTAATTCGCCTTTTACTGTGTCTGATTGTGCTTGCCTTTACTTGTTATTTAATTTTATAAGGTTAATTTATAACATTTTTGTTTTGTATTCCTAGCCGTTGGAAATACAGTTCTGACGCGTTTATCTAATAGCTTGTGTGTCGGCTCTCACACGCTTTACTGTGGTTGGACCATATAATGCAAAACTCGACAAGTTTCAGAAGTCTCAGGTTTTGTAGTGTTTGGATGTATAATCTGGAAGGAAAAGTATTGACCAGTCTTACTCACCAGCTTTAACTGATTCTGATTCTGGTATTAGCCCAAATTGAATGTAATTTGTCCAAGGAGTGTATCTCTGTTTTGTTAACATCAATGATGACATTTTAGAGTTTCAGCGAAAAGTCCTTTATGCTTTTTCCGAGATACTCAATGTTGTGAATGAAGGAATTCGAAGTGTGGATAACAAAGCTGACACTGTCATTACTAAATGCCACAGTCTTGAAGATTTTATTAAATTAAATGAAACACTGAGGAGCGATAAAAACTCTTATGAAAGCTTGGTAAGTCAATATTTTGTGTTTCCATTTATTATTTTTCATGGTATAATTTATATACAAGATACACTATACTAAGATTACTTTCAAGGGCAAAATATACACCTTTAATAAACCATGATTTTAAAATGGCAATGTGAAGTGGTAATTGTATTTTTTAGCTTTCTAAAGTCTCCAAAATTGGTGGAAAAAATATAAGGGCTAATACAAAAAACATTTTGTTATCGTAAGTATATTTTTTTGTCATTAAAAATAGTAAGGCTGTAGGAACCTGTTACTTAAGAAACATAGAAAACAGTCCTACAAATTAGAGGTCGCACTTTTCCCTTATTCTAGCCAAATGGAATCCTCTGAGGCAAGGTAGGGAGAATACATGAAAATGCTTCCTCTTGTGATGTGTCCCATTTCTACTGAGTCTCTGATAACAAAATATTTCAGATTTATTTTTTATTTATTGAAGGAGACCAAAATGGTTAATTATTGTTTCTGCACTTAATTTAAAGGATAACTAATGACGAGGTACTATCGGAATATAGCCTTTTTGGCTTAAAAAAGAAACGAAAATTTGAAGGATTAGCTGTACACGATGTTGTTGTAGGTATGTAGGTAATTAAAATCATTCAAGCATAAGATATTATTTGTGGGATTATTTTCTTTAGATATTGATCTTGTGTGACTGCGGCTTTAAAAGCAATGTGACTGTGTTTTCAATACTTCAGTTTGTTTGTCATTTTTTATTTTTTGTTGCTTTATCTGTTTTTTTCAGGGGGTGTGCTGGCTTCCCAGAAAACTACAGAAGCTTCTGTGAACAAAGCAATAATTGACGTATTGCAACATGCCCCTGAGCGGCTGAATAAGAATTAAACAGAAAGAAACAGTTTTCTTTTGTTGTATTTTTTAAGTGTAAGAGTTATATTTGTTTAGAAGACGTTTAAGCTCAAAGTATGCATTTATTTATTCCCATCACTTTGGTATGGCCAAAATCTGTGCGTCCCATCATGGTTAAGCACGTTTTCAATCGTAATAAAATGTCAGGACTGGGTCGTATGACGTCTCAGTGACGTTATAGTGACGTCGTAAAAGAATCTCTCTTTATTCCCAAACTTCGATAAGGTCAAATATGTGCGTTCCATCATGATTAAGCAAATTTTCAATCGTAATAATAATGTTAGGACGTGGTCATATGACGTCTCAGTGACGTCTCAGTGACGTCGCAGAAGACTTGCAGTGAAATAGCTAGGTTATAAGGAGGTCACTTGACGACGTCCTTGCGACGTTATGGATCTGACGTCGCTTTTTGTTGCATGTATGACGTTATGATGACCTTCTCATGACATCATATAAGGTCATCGTCCGACTTGATTATGACGTCATAAGGACGTCATGGTGTTTGGTGTATAGGAACGTCGCTTAAATTATTTGAAGATGTGTCTAAGGTTTCTTGGCTCTTTATTAAACAAAATGTATCTGTAGATTCGACCAGCAGATACCAAGGTTTTCTTTCCCGTCGCCCATATATAAAAAAAGCAAGTTGACGGGAACGAGTTGACGGGCAGACGAGAATGGACCTTTTTTTGAACGCAAAGACGGGAAAATTGCAATTTATTTGACGGGAGACGGGAAAACGAGGGTCAGGCGGGAACGGGAAAAGCCCTTTTTTGCGGCCGGGATGTCGTGAAAAAGCAAGAAAAATGACGGGATTTCGGTAAATTCATGTCTACACTATGCCTTACGAACATGAAAAAACATTTAGTTAAACATTAACTAAATGTTTTTTCTTTTGAGTCTTGAATATAATCGGTATAACATATTGGTAAAGTGAACCAGAAATGTTCATTGATTTAAAAAATGAAACAGTGGTATAGTCAGTAAAACGCACTTATTAGAAACTTTGGATGGTTTCTGCATGTAATGTAAGCATAGACAAGGAGACTTTTTGTACAGAGTAAGCGGTTAAAGAAACCATGTATCCAATAAAATAGTTTTCTGCATAAAAAAGTTTTCTGCATAATAATGAAGAACAACAGGAGGCCCGGAAAACCCGAGTTATAAAATCGAGTTATAAAGTCGAGTTATGAACTATGACGTCATAATTCGAGTTATTAACTCGAAATTTTTAATTTTCTATATTCTTTCGAGTTAATAACTCGAAAATATAATTGTCGCTTTTACAACTCGAGTTATTAACTCGAAATTAAAAAAGTCAAATTTTGAATTTGAGTTAATAACTCGAAGTTAATTTTTCAAATAAATCAAATCGAGTTACTAACTCGATAGTATTATATTGCTTTAAAGGAATCGAGTTATTAAAGTTTTCAAAAATTTCTTACGATTTATCGTGTGTGCTTGATTTTCAGAATATTTTTCAAATATGGCAAGGGATATTTTCGAAAGTTCACTGGGAATGGTGTGAGTTTTTAAAAAAAGTAGGCCAAATTTGAGGCAAATTTTGAAAATCGTTCAAATTAGGCCAAATTTGGACCAAATTTTTTTAAAAGTTTTTTCGGTAACTGAAAATGGCGCAAAGACTTTCGAAATTCGTTATTCTTCAGTCTAGAAAAGGTGGTTTCTAATTTCTCATCCATCTTTGCTGATACAAAAATTACGTATAGTAATATTGCAACAAACAATTTCTTTTAGAATTAAAATTGCACGTGCGAAACACCAGTCTTAACACCTAAATTAAATTCATATAGAAATATAGAATCTATTTTCTCACTTCGGCAACTTTTTATCTTGTAGTTTTCATCTATCACAATACAGCAAGAGTAAGATCAACAGAAAAATATGTCAGCGGTGCGCCATGGTACAGCTGTAGTTAAAAATATTATCAGGACTGCATATCATATTAGGATTAACATATATTCATCGACTTGCTCAACTGATTAATTTTGATGCCGTTTCTGCACTAATGTAAATCAAAACTTGCGCTATAAAATTGCTCCGTGTGCAAATTTTCATTACAGTTGAACAATTTTCAAAATATGGTCCAAATTTGGCCTAATATGGCCTTATGCACAAGTTGACCTTCAAATTCGAAATCAACAGTACAAAGTCATTCCTCTATTAAATCTTCATTAGAATTGAACAATTTTCAAAATTTGGTCCAAGTTTGGCCTAATTTGACCTTATCCACAGTTTGACCTTCATATTTGAAATCAGCAGTACAAACTTGTTCCACTATTAAATTTTCGTTAAATTGAACAATTTTAAAAATTTGCCTCAAATTTGGCCTACTTTGCCTTTTTTTAAAAACTCACACCATTCCCAGTGAACTTTCGAAAATATCCCTTGCCATTTGAAAAATATTCTGAAAATCAAGCACACACGATAAATTGTAAGAAATTTTTGAAAACTTTAATAACTCGATTCCTTTAAAGCAATATAATACTATCGAGTTAGTAACTCGATTTGATTTATTGGAAAAATTAACTTCGAGTTATTAACTCGAATTCAAAATTTGACTTTTTTAATTTCGAGTTAATAACTCGAGTTGTAAAAGCGACAATTATATTTTCGAGTTATTAACTCGAAAGAATATAGAAAATTAAAAATTTCGAGTTAATAACTCGAATTATGACGTCATAGTTTATAACTCGACTTTATAACTCGATTTCATAACTCGGGTTTTCCGGGCCTCTGTTAATCCTAATGATAATGCAGTCCTGATAATATTTTTAACTACAGCTGTACCATGTCACCTCTGACATATTTTTCTATTGATCTTACTCTTGCTGTATTGTGATAGCTGAAAACTCCAAGATAAAAAGTTGCCGAAGTGAGAAAATAGATTCTATATTTCTATATGAATTTAATTTAGGTGTTAAGACTGGTGTTTCGCACGTGCAATTTATAATCTTGAGGTAAAATCATTTTAATTCTAAAAGAAATTGTTTGTCGAAATATTACTACGTGATTTTTGTATCAGCAAAGATGGATGAGAAATTTGAAACCACCTTTTCTAGACTGAAGAATAACGAATTTCGGAAAGTGTTTGCGCCATTTTCAGTTACCGAAAAAACTTTTAAAAAAATTTGGTCCAAAATTGGCCTAATTTGGCTTTATGCACAAGTTGACCTTCAAATTCGAAATCAACAGTACAAAGTCATTCCTCTATTAAATCTTCGTTAGAATTGAACAATTTTCAAAATTTGGTCCAAGTTTGGCCTAATTTGACCTTATCCACAATTTGACCTTCATATTTGAAATCAGCAGTACAAACTTGTTCCACTATTAAATTTTCGTTAAATTGAACGATTGTCAAAATTTGCCTCAAATTTGGCCTACTTTGCCTTTTTTTAAAAACTCACACCATTCCCAGTGAACTTTCGAAAATATCCCTTGCGATATTTGAAAAATATTCTGAAAATCAAGCACACACGATAAATCGTAAGAAATTTTTGAAAACTTTAATAACTCGATTCCTTTAAAGCAATATAATACTATCGAGTAAGTAACTCGATTTGATTTATTTGAAAAATTAACTTCGAGTTATTAACTCAAATTCAAAATTTGACTTTTTTAATTTCGAGTTAATAACTCGAGTTGTAAAAGCGACAATTATATTTTCGAGTTATTAACTCGAAAGAATATAGAAAATTAAAAATTTCGAGTTAATAACTCGAATTATGACGTCATAGTTCATAACTCGACTTTATAACTCGATTTCATAACTCGGGTTTTCCGGGCCTCGAACAACAGGAGTATTTGTGATGAAAAATGTGAAAACGACAACAAATAAAAAACGAGGTTCGGAATTCCCCAGTTACAAATCCGAGTTACAAAACCGAGTTACGCATTATGACGTCACAAACCGAGTTACTAACTCGTAGATTTTTAAATTTTAATTTTTCTCGAGTTACTAACTCGGAAATTTTATTCACGTAAAATTTTCCCGAGTTACTAACTCGGAAATTTTTTTTTGATTTAATTTTTCCGAGTTACTAACTCGGGAAAATTTTGAAGTCTAATTTTTCTCGAGTTATTAACTCGGAAATTTTATTTTCGCAAAATTTTCCCGAGTTACTAACTCGGAAATTCTTTTTGGTTTTATTTTTTCCGAGTTAGAGAATATTTTTCAAATATTGAAAGGGATATTTTCGAAAGTTCAATGGGAATAGTGTGTTTTTAAAAAAAGGCAAAGTAGGCCAAATTTGTGGAAAAGTTTTGAAAATTGTTCAATTCTAATGAAAATTTAATAGTGGAACAAGTTTGTACTGCTGATTTCAAACATGAAGGGCAACTTGTGGATAAGGTCAAATTAGGCCAAATTTGGACCAAATTTTGAAAATTGTTCAATTCTAATGAAAATTCTAGTGAAATAATTTGAGGCTAAATCCAAACAAGGTACGATGAGCAATGGTACTCGTTAAATGTACTCGTCAAATGGTACTCTTTCGTTTTATGCCATCTGGCGCATGTTGATGTACATTAATAACGGAAACTTTCGGCAGGAGATTTTGACTTGTCCGAAAGTTTTTTAATTTAAGTACTATCGGAAATATATGTTTTTGGTTCATTTGAGGCCTGAAGCAGTCGGTGAAGGTTTTCTGCACTTTGGATAACATTGACGAACACATGAGAAAGAAAGTTGTTTATATTTTTTTTGCTCTATGTGCTCACGTGTTTTGTTTTAGTTTTTTTCTTTTCTCTCTAGTCATCTTAAGCCGGTGTGTGTTAATGTTACTGTAATTATAATGTTTACACTCTTTCATATTTTACAGCACTTTCTTTAATTAATTTTTAACACATTTAAACTTTTCAAAAGTTTTTCCTCCGGCAATTTTTGTTGTTAATGTAGTTTTCTTATAAAAGACTGTATAAACTAATCTTAATTGACAGATATTGATATATTTACGAACTCAATAACTTTCCAAAAATGCTATACAAAGATAATATATGTTTTCATTAATAAAAAATAACAACAGAAGTATTGTTATGTTTTGTAAAAAAGAACAGAGCTGTTATCAAAATATATAAAGTGTTACTTTAGTAGTTTCAAAAACGCCAATGACATAAACCTAATATTAGCACTCACAAAAATTAATTTGAATTTAAGATCTCTGGTCTTGCAGGTTTATTTTAAAGTTGCCAATCGAATACAACAATCTAAAATATAGTAAACAAAAGGTACTATAGTCGGCTTTGAAAAGTCATATCAAACAGTAATGTCGACACTAATTTATTTGAAATCTTTTTGTATTTAGCACTGTTAAATAATTTCTTTTAGAATTAACATGATACCACCTCAAGATTATGAAATAAAATAAATTCATATAGAAATATAGAATCAATTTTCCCACTTCGGCAACTTTTTATCTTGGAGTTTTCAGCTATCACAATTCATCAAGGGTAAGAGCAATAGAAAAATATGTCAGCGGTGCCATGGTCAAGCTTTAGTTAAAAATAATATCCAGGACAGCATAATCATTAGGATTAACATATTCATCGACTTGCTCAACTGATTAATTTTGATGCCATTTCTACGGAAGCCCATTAGGGACATTGTAGCAATATTTTTCCATAGATGTTTCGTTCTCGTACATCGAAGATTTCGATCTCATATATCAAAGCCTTACCTTCGATCTCATACATCGAAATATTCGATCTCATACATCGAAGGATACGATCTCACATATCGAAGTCTTACCTTCGATCTCTTACATCGAAATATTCGATCTCATACATCGAAGGATACGATCTCACATATCGAAGTCTTACCTTCGATCTCTTACATCAAAGCTTTCGATCTTATACATCGAAGCCTTACCTTCGATCTCATACATCGAACCATTCGATCTCGTATATCGAACAAAATCTTCGATCTCATATATCGAAATCTTCGATGTCATTTTTGTGGTTCTACACAGCACTACATGCCTAAACATTAGACAGTCACTACAATTCGTGTCTTTTTATTGAAGACAGGGAAGGAAACAGTCATTAACAATGGACCAAAACGACAGTTTGTATATCTTACATATCTTGCTTTGGAGAGTAGCTATATAAAGAAAGAAAGAGGAAGGATATGAATATTATTTCATAAGGACTTTTCAAGTGATCAAACTGTTACTTACGTCTTCGTTGACAGCCATCTTGCTTGTTTACCACCAGGATAACAGTTCACTGAATTTGATGAAAGCATTTCGCTTAGTCTGCATTTTCTGTTCTATGTACGAGATCGAAGGCTTCAATGTGCGAGATCGAAGGCTTCAATGTATGTGATCAAAGGTAAGACTTCGATATACAAGATCGAATGATTCGATGTATGAGATCGAATACAAGCCTTCGATATACTAAATCGAATGTTTTGACGTGTGAGATCAAGTGTATGGTTCCGATTAGAAAAACGAATGCTTCAATAATGTATGAGATCAAATGTTTCAATGTACGAGATCGAAGGTAAGACTTCGATGTATAAGATCGAAAGCTACGATGTATAAGATCGAAGGTAAGACTTCGATGTACGAGATCGAAGGAAAAGCTTCGATGTATAAGATCGAAAGCTTCGATGTACGAGATCGAAGGAAAAGCTTCGATGTATAAGATCGAAAGCTTCGATGTACGAGATCGAAGGTAAGATTTCGATATATGAGATCGTATCCTTCGATGTATGAGATCGAATATTTCGATGTATGAGATCGAAACATTTGTGGAAAAATATTACTACAATGTCCCTAATGGGCTTCCGTACATTTCTGCATTAATGAAAATCAAAACTTGCGCTATAAAATTTCTTCGTTTGCAAATTTTCATTATAGTTGAACAATTTGGTCCAAATTTAGCCTTATGTACAAGTTGACCTTCAATTTCGAAAACAGCAGTACAAAGTTATTCCTCTATTAAATCTTCATTAGAATTGAACAATTTTCAAAATTTGGTCCAAATTTGGCCTAATTTGACCTTATCCACAAGTTGCCCTTCATGTTTGAAATCAGCAGTACAAACTTGTTCCACTATTAAATTTTCATTAAAATTGAACGATTTTCAAAATTTGCCACAAATTTGGCCTACTTTGCCTTTTTTAAAAACTCACACTATTCCCATTGAACTTTCAAAACTATTCCTTACAATATTTGTCATAATGCGTAACTCGGTTTTGTAACTCCGTTTTGTAACTCGGGAATTCCGAACCTCATAAAAAACAACATGTTCATCATAAATTGTCGCGCATTATTTTACAAGTTTGGGTTTTCTGGAAAGGAATCCAAGAAGCTTTCAACTTCAGAGTTAGCGTTCCTGATGATGCCAAAACAGACCTCAAAACATTCATAAATACTATAAGGTATGCTATTATTCTCTCCAATGCACCACATATTTTTACTATCTTCATGAACTGTGTTTGTCCAAATTTATGCTATGGTTTTCCAAAGACGTACGCCTTTGGGTTTTCAAACCCATTTCTAGATAAGACAAAACCCGAGCGCAAGTAAAATCATGCAATTTCGTTCCAAACTTCGGCTGAATAAAAAACCAAGCATTATGACTTGGATAAGACGTTCGGTGTAGTCAGATCAAATTGTAATATCACTTTTTCAGGTGTCAAGAGGGCATTGATGCTGCTGTTGAAAAAGCTGGCTTAAAGGCACAGCGAAACGTTTACTGCTTTCGCTTCTACGTTTAAGTGCGCCACTTGGCATTAGGCTAAATATTTTTGTTGCAGTGGAAAAATCGGATGACGGGAACAGGAATTTTGTAAAAATTGGTGACGAGAAAACGGGAAATTTCATAAAATACGCCGGGATTTCGGGAATTCAAACACTCGTAGTACAAAGCTGTAGTATCTATGCAATCAACATAAACAAGTATATCTACATCTTAACACATTGCTCGTCCTTCACTGATAATGTGAACATGTTATGATTTTAGTAGGTTTGATCACGTATCAGTTTTTAGCTTGACAATGTCACTTTAAATGACACGATGGAGATTCAACGTTCTCTGCCAAATAAATCGAAGAGAGCTTTATTTGATAAGGTTTATGGAAGTGGTCATTTTTGTAAGCAAATTTTAAAAGAGTCATCTATGGCTGGAAGATAAACTACCGAAAGACTTGATTAAGCGACCCCCTTGAATAAGCGCCGCCATCGAATAAGCGCCCCCTAAAATGAAAAATATTTTATAAGCGCTCCCTGGGAGTGGAAGCATATTCTAGTTTACGTAGATAGAAGTGAAAGGAGTTCTAAAAACAATAACAACTCCTCTTACTTTTGCTTCTATCTCTTCTCTCTTACAATAACAGTTTCTTAATTTTCTTCAAGTTCTTCTTTCAAGACTTCCGCAAATGTCTTGTCATCTGTGGTTGTTGCCTTGTACTTGGCCGGAACTACCACAACCCAATTTCTTTTCTTTTCTTTTAAAATTATTTCTGAAAACATTTTTAGATGTTCGTTATCTGAAAAATATATACCCCAAGTGAAAATAATTTAATAAGCGTGCTTAGTCGAGTCTTTAAGGTATAATACGTTTTAAAAATTGGCTAGAGAAAAGTTCAATGTCCATATACTTTACCGGTAAAAAATAGTCGGCAAAAAGTGACTAAATTTTTTCCAAGTGACTAATTTTTTTGCCGACTAACATTTTTGCCGATTTTTTTTTACCGATAAGGTATGTGAACTTCGGACTTGCGTTGATCGCGGAACCTTGGTCGAAACTGAAACCGGGTTTTGATATGAATGTAAATGTTAAATTTTCAGACATGTTTGATCTTACTTGTTATTTCTATTGATGCTGTTGTTGTTGTTTTTTACTTATAGATGGGAATTACTCTTGTTTATCTTAAGAATTTCAAGTTCTCTCAAGCAAAATATTTTGATGATACGGTATCTTTCAATGTTTGAGTATCCCACTTTTATAGATTTACTTCAAAAATATCACGCAAATAAGTTTGTTCGAAAAACAACTTACATGAACGATCATTTCTTTTAATGTTTATAACTTAGATCGTTATTTTTTCACAGAACAAACTTTGTACTTGTACATTTGATCTTATCGGATTATCGGTATTAGCAAAAGATATTTGGAGTCGCTATTTGGATTAATAAGAAGAAAAAAGTTTCCCAAGAGTGTGTTGTTTGCACCAATTCTTCCCTTATAGCAATACGCTATAAAGTTTTTATACCTTTGTATAAAAAGGTATACCTTTGATTTGTAATAACGATTTGGACATTTGGACTTTATTCACTTTAATAAACGCATGGCGCCGTAGTATAGCGGTGTACGGTTGTCACTCTCGGAATCCATACGAGGGGTCGGGATTCAATTCCCCTTGGCGGCGATTCACCATGCGGGAGTGAAGGTACCAAAGTGCCGGGTCGACCCATGCCATATGAGGGAAATTGGGTAGATGATGCATAGGGTGTTGCAGGAGGTCATCCAGGAGAGCACGGGCCCTTGGTAGGGTTCGTGTCACTCATGAGAATGTTAAATACTTCGGAGCCTCCAACCTAAGCCGTGGCCCCAACTGAAAAACAGGCCAGCCACATAAAATAATACCTAATAGATGAATAAATAAATAGGGTCTCCCAGCAAATTTATAGAATATTCCGGGCGTTTATCAAAGAAGACAGTTTTTCCATACATGACGTTATTTGAGCTTTAAAGATGATGAACTATTATATGTTGAGCTGAAGGTTGCACTATGCTGATGTCAGTAAAAGTAAAACAATTGAGAAATGGTTAGGGAACGAACAGCTGTTTATTATTAACAAAGGGCTCAAACAAAGTAAAACAATGATTGGCTCTCTCGTGGAGATTATCTCACAAGAAAACTGCTGACACACTTTTTTCTCGGCCTTATGATAGTTCATTATCTTTAACTTGTTTCGAAAAAAACTAAGGATGGTGATATAGTAAATAAATTTTTTTACAAAGTTAATTCTCTCTATTTCCTCTTCATTCTCACCTTTGCCGTCAACGGCGTCTCCAGGGGCTTTCTAATTTCAATACACGCCTCAAATCAATCTGAGAGTTAATTCTAAGGGAAAAAGTATTTTTACGAATTTAGCAGAATTTTGTTTTTAGGGCTTTTTTCCCGAATAGTTCTGGTTTTATTGTTCGTCAGCTGTCAGAGGCGAAGTTAGGGTCAGTCAAAAAAAGTGGAGGAGCTCAACATTATGATATTTCTTTTCAGTCTTAAATGGTGATTAGGTTACTTGCACGCTTTCCTTTTCGACCCTAAATGACTTAACTCTCCTCCACAAATTTTGACTGACCTCTGGCTACACAAGTTTATATCAAGTGTATAAGAAAATATCTTCTGAGAAAATATCTTAAGCATACTTTTCTCAAAAATTTCTTCCGTTATGGTTCGAAGTCCGTTTGTGATGTCCTTAACTCATTGAAGGACACTTTAGTGTACACTTCACAATTGGTAAGGGTCATTGTTAAATTTTCTAGTTCACATACAAGACATTAGACGCTTTTAAATGCTTTTAAAAAGGAAATGATTGTTTATGCATTTTGCATTATCAACCGTTATATCATACTATATATTCAGGCCTTGATAGGAGGCTGGTTGCAGTATACTATGCACCTGTGCCTTGATTAATACTTAAGTTCCTTATAAATGTTTTAATATCATTCAATGTTAATACATCGTGCAGTGATGATTTAGTTGCGACACAAGTGTAGGTCAGCTTTTTTTGTACAATTTGCTGTAATTTCCTGTACTGCTATTCGTATCTAGTTGGTACGTTGTAAGCTAGCTTGGGGAGTTTCCATCTGTAAAGAACGAAAGCCTAAGGACATATCTATGTTTAATCAAAAACAAGGCATTGCTATCACAAATTCTATTTTTACATTTAAATTAACTAAAAGCTGTGACAACTGATTCCGTTGCTTTACTTGCTGTCGTACCAACTTTTAACTGTGATGTCGATAGTTCCTGGGACACATCAAAAACAGCTAAACAATTGTCAATTACAAGTAATGTCGTAAAAAGAAAGTGAACATATACATATACTTCATAAATATTTTCTCATTATTCGTCAAAACTTTGAACATCAAAATTCAAAAACACTTGAAAGAAAAGCAAAAAAACAAAAACAAAAACAAAAACAAGCAACTTTCCAAAACCTTTTAGGTCAAGGACTGTTCAACTTCAATGTCAAAATAAATGTAGCAATCTTTCTATTATTATTTTGGAGATGTGATCTGTAAGCAATTGGCCCATAGCGGCATCTCCAGGAGATTGTCGAAGCAGGTAATAAAACCAAGTCTGGCTCGCAGTTATATTGTCAAGGATTTTCGTGATTTTGTCAAATCAAATGTTATATACAACAGCTACAGGTTTTGAGTGTTCATGTAGCCTATTTCTACCTTTAATGCGGTTACGACACGATTGAATGGATAAAAAAACCACTGCACACAAAACCAAAACCAAAACGATTCCCGTGGTTAAGACAGTCTTTACTGCAAATTTTGTTTTTTGTTTAACATCTGTTTCTGCAAGTTTGTTTTGACCCATTGATATAGGTTTTGGGAGGTTAGGGTTAGGTTGAGAGTTAGTATCTTTTTTGTTCAATTTACATCCATTCTTACATTTTAGTTTACCGAAGCAGTTTAAGTAATCAGGCTTCTTGAGACATCCATTAATACAACATGGGTCTGACGACTGGTTATAGCATTCACGACACTTATTGGGACCAGATGTTACAGATGGTGGCATTGGTTTTCTCGTTGTAAGGCAATCTGAAATGAAATGAAGAACAACGGATTTTAGGAAAGGGCATCTTTCCCTAGTAAAACAAATATTTTCACAAAAAATAAATTCAATTAAACCGAGAAATTTACAAAAAGAATCCATTGATCGGGGAAATTTCTTTAATGCCAGACTCAAAAATAAAATCTTTAAAATATAAACAAGAAACAACAAGATTGATTATTTAAAAAAAATTGTCGCTTCCTGACGGAAGAGGAAATGTTGTGCTTTTCGTTGCTCTAGTACTCGAGACGAAATATGTGCGGCTGTTTAAGAATGTCTTACCAGAGAATGTTGCCATTGCGATAAGAACCAACAAACTTCTCAATAAATATTGAATCATGATGCAAGAATTCTAAAACACAATCAAACTGTGATATACACTACTCTTAAGAATATTAATTATAGGCGACTTTCGTCCACCGCTCTCATTTGTGATTGATTCAATACAGAAATCTTCTTAAAATGTTTTGATTGACCTTAAGCTGCGCCTCTCATCGACACCATACTTAGTTGTTTTTGTTTATTTCACTGGCAATAAATCATCAGTCTGAAACATTTTCATGTTTTATTGTTTTAAGTCTGAAACTTAAAAGTTTGCGAACGGCTATGACATGAAAACCAAAACAAGATATTTGCCTTTTGAAATCGATAATGAAGTCGATTATGGAAGTTAGCCCTTGTTCCTTAAGTACAAAATGGACCCATAAAAATGTAAAAACAGAGGAGTAATTCTTACGTATAAAAAATAATCAGAAGTGAGAGGTGCAAAAATAAAACCCTTACCTAGATTATGACTTTTGCCAGGAGTAATCGTCTCTTGTGAGAATGCTTTGTCAAAATCTCGTCTGCTTATAATATTGTTTGAATGTTTTCTTCTGAAAAGTAATGTTCTTTCAAACTTCTTTTATCCTTATCCGTAGACCCTACTCAAATATTGACTAAGTCAGTGGATTACAATCTTACCACTAAATAGACATATATGTACATAACTGTGTATAGTTTCAATGGCCGGGATATAGTCAATAAACTTGTTTTTAGTTCTTTGTGGTGGTACCATCCGATATTATGAAAGTGTCTATTTTTGACATCAAATCTTTATTTCCTGAAAAGCATCTCTATTGGCTTATAATTCTACTCTTAAACTACTTTAAGACCGCTTTTCTATTGCATAACGTATGACGTTATAGCAAGGTGGTCTAAATGTTTTTGCCCAAGCACCGGATTTATTTATTTATTATAAATACAGGTATTTTTAGTAATAAGGTGAAAAGTGTGTGTCCGAAAACGTGTACAAACATGCCAAATAAAAAAAGTGAAATAACAACCCGGATGAAGGGTTAGTGTTACCACATCTGTCATTGCGGCCAAAAAACTGTCCTTATATTTCTGTCATCATATCTTCACTTTCTGAATAGCTTTTCCCAAAATTAATCATTTTCAATTCCTCACTTTAACTACTTACTTCTACTTACTTTTAATCAATGGCTCTCTAATAAAAAAACTGGGTGCGTATATGCACAATATTACATATTATAAATATGATATAAATCATATCAACAAGCAGTGTGCCAAAATATCATTTTCCATCACAAGATCGTCTTAACGTGCCTTAAGTCTAGCTAAACCGCGATCTTAATCAAACAAAGATGTAGAGAGAGAGCATTGTTTGACCAAGGTAGGATAATACCCATAAAATGTGACAAGGTGTATGTATAAACATTGAGTAAACATGTGTTTTGTTGAATAAAAATGCTCTATCATTTTAATACACTTCGGTAAAATTGTAAAAGCTGTAGTACACTGTCTTTAGATGCTTGAAATATTTGGAAAATTAAGAAGACACGATAACTCGAGAAAAAGGATCAAAAGGTTTTATAACTCCAATCTTTTTAAGCAATGCAATACTCTTGAGTTATTAACTTCATTTGATTTATTTGAAAAAGTAATCTCGAGTTAGTAATTCGAAGTCAAAATTTGGCTTTTTAATTTCGAGTCAAAAACTCAAGTTGCAGAAGGAAGAAATACATTTTCGAGTTGGTAATTTTATTTATTTCAATATTTAAACAGGATGACCTATTCAGTTATATACAATAAAACTGCTATCAATTAGGGTCCTGTGTACACAAAGTATACAAAGTATATTTGTGTATTAAAACTTACTTCAAAAGTAAAATGTTATTTAAAAATCGCATTAAGCAAATAATGAAACTAATGGTTGTAGAAAGTTTATTGAAAGTATCTCCTGACTCACTATTTGATACTTGCCTCGTTATTATTATTGAAGAGGCGTTGACGTGCGGTGGTATCATTTATGATGGAAGTTTGAAAAGTCGTATTTTTATCTATACAATCTAAAATATGTGTACACTAGAGTTTGTATGAACATTGTGTTTTAGTTGCCTTGTCAACCAAAAACTCATTGCTAAAGCACTTGTACATGCACAAAACTTGAATCGTAAAGCTCATATATCTTTTGAAACTGTTCAAGTAAACAATTCGTTTGTTTTGTTAGTTTCATGTCTTTCAATACACGTTTCAATACACGTTTTATAAGCAACACGTTTATAAGCAACACTAGTAAATTTTCTCAAACAGTTAAGCAACAGTCTATACAAGCACTCAAAATCTATAATTTCAAACATGATTTTCAATTTCCTTATAATTGACAAAGACGTTGGGGTGCTTGAGCCTCCCCCTCCCCTCCCTCCCCCCTAATTCTACGTCCTTGAATAATGCAGCACTAGCATAGTTACGCCACATTTCTTAAAATGCCACACCAAGTGGATACACTAGGTTGCAGGACTATGGCCTACACTTTGTACTTAAATACTCAAGCTTACACATAGATTTTCAAGACTGGAAACACATTCAATTAATTCTTAGCAATAAATTGAGCAACATTACTTTAGTAGTAAAAAAAAGGACATTTTTTCATTTTAACGTTACTACTAAGGTCTGACCTTGGTTGCTTATAAAAAAAAGTGTATGGAAGTATTCTGCGTTACGCAACGTAAAATACCTGTTAGTAAGATTTCGTTCAATTTTCATTTTTTAAGAACGATTTCTAAAGGATAAAAGATTTTTTTCTCCTTTCTAAAAATCAAATTATTTGCTCAATAAAATGTATTTAGGATCGAATTTCTATGCTAAATAGTTCAAATCGAATCGAATTTCTATGCTAAATAGTTCAAATGTCAAACAGGTTTATAATTTCTAACATCATATCAAGCTGCGGGTCTTAATAAAAACAGTTTCCATTCAGCACTGTCGGTCTCAATGACATGTTTTTTTTTCCGCTATGACAAATGTCTTTGAATAAAAAAAGATACAGTCGATTACGGCAGCAAGTCAGCGGCATTTGTCTGATGATTCGTACGGTCTTCTTTTTACTTGAATATTACTGACCAGAAATAAAAATCTAACAAAAATTATAGACGACGAAGACGATGACGAAACCCTATTCCAATAGTCAGCTGGCTAAAGCCGCTGATCAATAACTTGTGTACGCTATGCAGAGGGGGATACAGAAAATTCAAGTTTTTAGAACTAACTTTTTTTTAGAAGTTGGCTATAGCGTTAATCACAATATGAAGAGTAAACAATTTTGGTTAAATATCAATATTATAGTTTTCAATTTTCGACATTCCGGCTTCAGAGAAGAATAGCCACTAGCACTTCAGATCAGAAAAACGTTTGTTTACCTACAAGCCGTAGGAAGTTCAACAATGATAAAACAAAAACAAAGTAAAATGAAATAAAGATTAATACAAAAAAAGCTGAATATTTATCTTCCCAGACAACTACAATTATTTACGACGTCACCAGTATGCCTTCAGCTTAAGACACTTTATTGTATTTCATGGACATTACTATGTGCTGAAGTCGAAATTTGAAAGCTTTTATCTGGTCTGTAGATTTCTCGTATACCCTTGGCGTACTTTTGTAAAGAATCTTGAAATGTTGAAAGGATAAAGTGGTTCGAGAACTTTACATAATACTTTAAAGGGACCAAATTTCGCAGGAATCTAATTTCGCATTTGGCTTATCATAGAGAGTTTCGCAGATGACTAGAATAATTCCTAAATTTTGGAGCAGCACATGTTTCATGATTTCGGTTTTCCTTAAGCCATTCATAAGCAAACCACCGGTCTATTGCACTAAAATACTTTCTTTCGACGAGATATTTCTCTACTACCATAGTTGTCTGGTCAGAAAGATCAGCCTTTGTATGAAAACAAGAAAATATTTGGCTAGATCAAATGATGGCAGAGGGTATAAACTTTGTTTATTTATCAGTTGATAAATATTTTAATGTTCTGTTGTTTTTTTACTGTGTGAGCCACATAATTGATTTATTCATAAGACTTTTTTCCCACCCAAGACATTTTTGCAGATGATTGAGAAATTAAAATTTTCGCGGGAATTAAATTTTTCGGATGCCAAAATTTCTTCGTTTTGCGGGAATTAAATTTCGCAGAAGACCCCCAAAAACGCGAAATCCGCGAAATTTAGTTCCCGCGAAATTTAGTTTTTTTAAAGTAACACTCTCTTTATGCATAGAAACATGATGTACATGTCATTACGTTTTATCTGAGTTTTTAATCAAGAAGATAAACATTGCATAATTTTGTAGACTATCAAAAATTCTTGGCATGATCAACTCAAGTGTTACAGAGTAGTATTTCAGGTCAACCGCACATATGACCAAAAAATAATATGAATGTACAAAAATTAGACTATTAAGAATTTCAAACTGTTTTCGTTAAATTAACATTATTTCGGTAAATGACAAACAAATTTATTGGAGTCCCAAGTTCCGTAGTCTCATTTTTGTTCACGGAACGAAAAACAGCTTAAACATGTAGTGAAAGAAAAAATGTCTTACAATAAAGATATCAGTCAATATAAACCAAACAAATAGAGCAATGTACATAAACATTTTTTACATCCCTGCAATCTGAAGAATATAAGATCTTCTCATCGTCAACATGCTAGGAATTATTTTCTGTCATTAAATACGTTAATTTCTTTCTCTTTTTTTGCATACATATGTATATATCTGAAACATTTTCCATTATGTTGCTAAACATATATTTTTCCATTTACTAGTTATTGGAAAAGGTCCTTTCACAGATCCTTCCTTCTTGTTCCATTTGTAGTAATTTTTTCCCTTGAAAAAGTAAGTTTCTCCGTCGGAATAACTCCTAAACGCCGTATCTATGTTACCCGGTAAATTCGGATAAACATCGGTGATGTTTTTAGGGTAACCATCACCAACTCTCGAGAGTGTATTATCATAATAGTAGATCAATTTTCCTTTTAGAAAGTATGTGAATCGGTTTTCGTCTGTGAAAGCTGCATCGATATTATCAGGTACATTTACCCATCCCCGATGGATTGGTATCGGATAATCGGAATCAACACGGTTTAATGTTCCATCGTATCTGTAGTATGAGCGGCCCTAAAATGTTAATTAGCAATTGCAAAAACGAAAAATGTTGCTAAAAAGGTATTTATCTTGTAAAAATGCTGTGAAGGATTTGACCTTGAAGAAATATGTTCTCCAGTTCATTCCCCAAACCATCACTTCATCAAAATTGTCTGGCACACCACGCCAATGGTCTGCTATGTTCTTTGGGTAACCTTTTTCAGCTACGTTGTTAACAGTTAATTTCCAAAATTGAGAATTCTTAAATAAGTACGTGTTTCCGTCATATAAGTAACTGAATATTGACTTGATCGACTTAACAGAGTTGCAAATTTCTAAAATATCAACATAATACCAATGATAAAATAGTCCACTGGTTATTAAGATTTACAAAGGATGACTTCTAATTTAACCAGGCTGTAAAGTACATATTTTTAATAAAAAATTAATTTCCTGACATTGTTATTTAACTTTTAATAAAAACACATTTTAATATTCATTTATATATTTAAAAACACACAAAGCTTTTGTTCATCTCGCTTGATAATGTAAGATTGCACTTACGAAAAGATTTATGTGTTTTTTAAATATATAAATGAATATTAAAATGTGTTTTTACTAAGAGTTATAATTACTGGCTGTTAGTTTCTAAAATTATTATTATAGTTTTTTGTATGTATTGAAACAATTCAAAAATAATTATTTGAGGAAACTATTGTTATTATCAGTTTGTGCTTCATAAAAAACGTTCTTTTTTTGCGAAATGAAGACTAAAACGACCCTGTTTACTATACTGATGAGTGAATAAAGTTTTCTGCCTACAAGGGGATCTCATTTCTTTTTGCGTGAGACAGGAAAATGAATTCACAATAAACATATTTAATGAAATAGTTACGCCAAAAGAAATCATTTGAACAAAGATTATCAAAATTTGTCAGGCATCATCTTTACTTGCAAAGTAATGTAATATCATAAATTCCTTCCCATTAAAAGAAATGTTTGTCTATTTGCTTAGAACTATCCGCTGAACGACGATTAAATTTCATCTATAAACACATTTGATTGATAGGCAAATGCTCATAATCTTTTTTAACAAACAAGAAAAAAAATGTGTCAAATTCCGTTGCAGTTCTGACAGACGGAATTCGGTTACAAGTTACCGCGTATTTTCACTACACGTTTTTATATAATTAATATATAATATTAGGCAACACCAGTAGTTGCTGTTGCTTAACTTTTTGAGACCTAAGATAACTTATCAACATGAAATTTTGAAGAGCACTAGCGTAGCTACAGCCCATAACATTTTTTAAAATTGTTTCATCGATAGCGAATATACATAATGTTAAGTAAATATACATGAAGTGATGAAAAACTAGTCCGCGACATTGATTTGTGAATTCTATGTTTGAATTTGACATTGCATTGATTCATTTACTTCGAAGCACTTTATACTGCAGGTACTTTAATTAAGGTACTTCAAGGTTTCAAGACGGGACATAATATATTTTCGAGTAGTGGTTACCAACAAATTAAGCAACATTTTGACTAAAAAATGGTCATTTTTTACTACTAACATCTGACCTTGGTTGCTTTTTATATATATATATGATGATCCAGGAAATTTTGATAACAAACCATATAACGTTATATGAAAAACGTTACAACGCTAAAAAGAACAAAAGAAATAACAATAAAAATTGCTAACGTAACGTTATTTAAGAAAAACCGTTTTATAACCATATAACGTTTTACGGTTTGTCAAAATCTCCTGGAGAGTCAAACACACACAAACATACATATAAAAATGTGTAAGATCAGTTATAAAGATGTGCTAAGCTGAAACATTAAACATATGTGTTGGGACATTTTTTAGACTAAACCCAGATTTTAAAAGTGTTCTATTATTATTTGGCAAGTTGCATAATAAATGATACGAAAGAGTAAACTTCTCAATGGTTTATTTTAGAGGAGTGCTTTATTTTGAAAATAAATCGCCCTTAACTACATACAATTTGTTCAATCATGTTCATACTGCTAAGTGATAGTCAAAACTGTCGTGTTGACACTTTCCAGTGATCTTCAATATGCACTACGCAACAGATCATTTATTTTCCCTTCTTATCCATTCCTCACGGTTCTTCTTTGTTTTTAAAGATTTAACTAAATATTGCTAGTACGTGTTACATTTGCAAAGAATTGCTTCTGCGACTCACAACAACAACAACAGCAAATTGATTGATAAATAAATATAGAATATTCAATCTCAAAGAACATTTGGAATGAACAAAAAACAAATTTGGCTTACTTCTAGGCCGCAAAGCCTTTGGAAATGCCAGATTTTTCTTGGTTCTTGAAGAAAACAAAGGTGACATCGAACTGAATGGGCCTTCGTGGCCATGGCCCAAGATATGCCCAAAAGCATGGTAGCATATTTTGAATAATGTTGGAGTGTCATTAATGATGTCTTCTTTTATGTAAACATTGAATGATGAGTTGGTGAACAAGATCTTCATCGGTTCGTTAATGTTTTTACAACCATGATTGGGGGTTTCTATGCCATTACAAATTTCTTTTCAGAAAAAAAATTCAACATACGGAAAATAACTTCAGTTTAATTAGAAAAGAGTATTACCTTTGTTGAAAATAATCAAGACATTACTTTCGCTTTCATTTACCCATTGTACATGTAAAGGTTGTTTAGATCTCCAAATAGCAAAGGCGTTTGCAATCGTCTGATTGACCTTGATTCTATTAGAAAGTCCTGTCCATGATGCGATAGAGTACGTTATGAATTTTTTCGTTGTATGGGGCTTCACTGAACCAATATCTTTCTCACTACATCTTGACTCAGACATTATTTCTTTTGTCATTTCTGTTAACTCTCCAGTCGAAGCAAGTCCAAAAAACGTTTGAAATTGTTTGACAGCATTTAGGATATCAATCTGCCTGTATCTGTTGTTGAGATATCCATACCTTTTTAGATAGCACTAAAGAAGGAAAGCGATTTAGTTGAAAATACAAAAGATTCTGTCACAGGTGAAAAAATAAAGTAAGGTATTTGCAGGGCGTTATAATTATTCACAGGGCGTTATAATTCTTCTAAATTTGAGTGAACCGGAAAATAGCTCTATTCGGACTTTCGATATTGTCATAACAAAAACCAATGGAAAAATCTTTAAGTGTCGGTTTCCCTTTTCTGTCAAATTCTGGATTCCGCAGGAAAATAAATAGATTAGATAGATGATCTTGGAATCTATGTGATTTCCCATTAGGAAACAGTTGGCAGAATGACTATGTATTTTTAGCGAATGAGTCATAGATGCTGGTTTAAATTGAAATATTTAAAAAACGAGACAGAGCTTGGCTCAACCTATTTTGTACGAACACAGTGAGTGCATATTACTAATACCTTTTGTTAAACATTATGCATATTCTGGTTATGAAGCTATTAGTCATTATAGCTACCGTGATATCATGTTTTAGAAGCAGTATAATCCGTCCAGGAGCTGCCCGTTGATGTTCTTTTGGACCTCTTTTATGCGCCTCATACACCCTTACTTTGCTCGCAGGTGGCAACTCGCAATTTCTTGAATTTTCTTGACGCTGCAGGTAATAAAACAAGTTAAGAGCACTTTGTAAATACAAAACGTAGATTATTTTTATTTTACAAGGAAATTAATGTTCACAGAGTTTTTAATATTTCAATACAATGATTTTTATTGTTATTTTTACGAGTCAATACGAGGCCTGTACTACATCTTAAATCCGACGTTTTGCGAAAACATGACGCTACCCGCTGGAATCGATTTGATTGCAAAGACAACAAATAGCGGCTTTCTTAATATCTGAATTAATAAGTCTACCTTAGTTGGCACAGCATTCAATACTTTTTGACAACAACAAAACATGTCATATAAAACGTGTTTTAAAGAAAACACTGCTTTAATTAAACTTGTTTCGAAAATATTAAGTTCACAATAAATTATATCGAATGTGTCAATCAAATGTATTTATTAGCGGGATTCGGAAAAATCATGTTTCGTCTACACGAAACTATTTTTCTATAGATTTGTAGAGAATTATATACAACTTCGTAGAGTTGTTCGTGAATTTTTCCCTACAAAGTCATTAGAAACTTCACATCAACACTTGAAATAAGCATGCAAAGTTGTTTCGGCGCCTCAACCAAGATCCAAATGAGATTAGCTGTTACCGTTTTTTATCTATCTTGAAGGATTTATTTTTCAAGTTAAATGATTTTTGGCCTAACTCATAAAAAGAAATCCTCGTGTTCGATAGAATAATATTACGAAGTAAAAGTTCCCCAAAACTAGCTAAAAATTTTATGTTAGACGCAGTATTGGTTAGGGCGACCAAAAAATTGTAAGAATGCAAATGAAATAGGGTGATCATTGCTTAATCGTCTTTAAAGCCTATCTGATCTTAGGCTGTACTGACAACTAAACTCTCCCCTCTCCCAACCACTATCTTTTCCTTGTTGCAGTGAGTGAAACATGAATACATTAATTTCCTTAGTCTAGACAACAGAAAAGCCTTTTTTCCTGGACTCTCATTATTATCGTCTAGACAAATAAGTGCAAATAATTTTAATGAGATATTTAAGTGACATGAACTCTACCCTCCTTCGTCCTAAAAACACCCACAATACAAGTAGCTACTTTTATATAAGAACAGTGTATTGTCGATGGACATCCTTACGTTTTAACAAGTAAGAGCCTGGAATATTCTCAATTATGTTTTCAATACTCCACAAGAATTCAAGCCAAACATTATGATGAAAGTTTCAATTTCGAAGGAAACAAAAAATGATCGCAACAAAGAACTGCAAAACCTCATTTAGAACAATTTAATGTTTTTGATTAACCACACAAATTCGATCAAAAAAAGTAGAACTTGAAAAAGTATAGAACTAAATTCTCAGGAATTTGGATATTTTTAACTTTGAAGTCGCTTAAAAAATCTATATCCATGTACAGTATAATTCTTATTAAGAAGCGTGTAAGAAAGTGATCCTCTTTGACAGTTTGTCTCCATTTTAAAAAATGTTAGTCTTCCACCCCAGCCGGGCTTGTATCATTAAGCAGCTTATTAAGGAGATATGAATCGACGCAAATAGTTGATTGCATTGTTTTTCACTAGAATTTCTCAGCAAGGTTTTACGAATGGAACTCTTGCTATTCCGTGAAGAACAATTCTATGATGTAGCTTCATTCTTTGCAACCGACGCAATTGTCATTGTAAACTGGACCAAATTTTCACTTTACATGGAATACTTTTTTCCCACACTTTCCTGTCAAAATCTTATTCCGCTTAAGAATAACGCCTGCTGAAGCAACCCAGCATTCTCCTACTAACAAATTTGTAAATATTCCATTTTTATATCTGTAGGTAAAGTATCGACATGAGATCTTCCGTAATTATGTATTCTTTTTATATAGGTTATCCTGTTTGATAATCTTATGTTACTTGTCACGAGCCGCTATTTAATTACTTCTCAACAACCGTCAGTCAAAAGTTTTAAAGTTACATCACAAAATTTAACCCTGTGGTTACATTTGTGAAGGAGTGCATTTCTATAAAAAATATACACATTATTTCAATAAAAATGCTCTTTGCCTACTAGTCAAACAAGAATAACAATGCTCCACCACTGTAAATGCCCCCGGAGCGAGCGTAAGCGAGAGAGGAGGCATGGTAGTTTCACGAGATAGCAGAAAGTCAGTTTTGGATTTTGCTCATCATCCTCATCATCATCATGCAACTTTTCGTGTTACTGTTACACGGTAGTAAATTTAATTAACATGCGCATGCGCACTCTTAGAGTGCGTTTACATGAGAGCCATACTGAACTCACACCGGTTTGAGATTTCAATACGGGTAGAAATATTTTCTATACGATGAAAAAATTTAGTACATTCTACATTTTTATTTCATATGTGTCAGCAAAATTTAATTAACATGTGCATGCTTGTTAACACATTTTATGATAAAACAATGAAATGTGAAAACTTTCACACCTTTCCAAGCCGTATAGAAATTTCAAACCTACTTCTTAAGTAGGTTTGAAATCCTCACGGGTAAAATTTCAGTACGCCCGTTATCATGTAAACATCGCTGAAGGTTTGACCAGGAACCGTAGTGAAATAAGAACCCGTATCGAAACTCGAGAAACATGAAGATTGAAATTTCAAACTGGTTTGAGTTCAGTACGGCTCTCATGCAAACGCACTCTAAGATATAGCGAAAGGTAACGAAGTTTTGTGCAGATTTTCAGCTGTTTAAGCCGTTCAATTTGGTTTGCATATTCAAAGTTAGTTTTGAAATACCACCACCGCTACACTATGCCACATGGTTACACTACTCAGTAAACTATTCGTTGTATTGTAAACCTGTCTAACCATGGTTCTGCTTATTCTCAGTCTATTGCGAGGGCATTCATGATAGTAAAAACTACTTGCTTGTAATATTTTTACATCACCTGACGTCACAAAATGCTCACTAACATAACGGATTAATGAGAGATTGTGACACACTCAAGGACTGCTATTTATGCCTAATTATGTAGATTATCCCCTTCATTCACCAAATGAAAACAATAACAAAACATGAGCAACTACATAATAATGATTTACCGAAGCCTAATAAAATCACTGTTGACTATCTCCTTCATCAAGTAAATAAAGATCGAGAGAAAGAGAATCCTTTCGTGAAACTGATTATACTTACAATGGTGTTTCTTGAGTAGTTCGTTTGCTTGCCTTTTTGAAGCACAGGGATGGTGGCGCTACTTGGAACCTCTGACAAAACGCAAATAAGAACAACCAGTCCAGCAAAATGCGCTTTCATATCTCGTTGTTGATACACCTGGTCATTCACTAATCGTAAAAGTAAAAAATGAATTAACAATTTGGTAAACCTCTTCTATACCACATTTATGTTGAATTTGAGAAAAATACGTTTCAAATTCTGTTTAGTTGGTAAACAAATGACGACAACGAACGTGTTTTCAAACTTGTTTTAATTGGTTCAGTTTCTTTTTTGTATTTAAATGAAAGGTCTGAGTTGAAGTACAAAATGGTACATTTATACCAGAAACGCGTTCATTCGATTGAAAAACATCTGCACAAAATTTACATTCTTATTAAAGTAGGAAAATTTGAAGGAGGGTTCGTCGATTAATTAAAATATAATTCCATTCCAATTTTAATTTTTATACTTTTATGATCTAAACACTCCCACAGTCTAGTCATCCTACCTCACAAAACAAATCCTGTATTTGCTTTTTTCAAAAAAGTCCAAAACATCCTTTTCTTATAACTTCCTGTCTGTTCTATCATTAAAACGGAAGTTTGGCATGTTTTGGCCAAATTGTTCTCAATTCCTGTAAACAAGTATGAATACAGAATGATATTTATTTTCAATGAAGGCACATCTTTCTACTGACGTGTTTAAAAAAAATCTTAAGGCCCTGATACACTTACGAATTTTTCTTTCGAAAGATCTAAAATTTTTCTTTCTGAAATGTTTTAAATTAATCAAATTTTTCTTTAAAACCTTTTTTAATTATTCGTTGTCAGATTCATTTTTAAAATGGTTTGACGCAAAGTGGCTGCTAGTAGAAGAAGGACCTGTTGGGTGCAAGATTGGTTAAAGGAAAGAAACGGTATACGGTCATGACACCACCATCAAGATTTTTTTTTCGCATCCTTTTTGTAGGCCCCCGTTATCTTCGTCTTGTTCTTCTTTTCGACTTTTAGCTGCTCTTCCTCGGAGATTACCCACGACTTTACTTCTCCAGTTGTCTTCGTCTAAACATAAATTTAGAATTCTACAGACATTCAAAACTAAAAATGCCTCCGCGCTCAAGCATTCCAATTTGTACACATAGCAAACTATACACTACAAAAGAAAACTTTCCGCAATAAAATTTTTCGAAAAAAAAGTAAATAAAGCGAAAAAACCATTAGAACTTTCTTGTTATCTCTTAGGCCTAAGTCACACTAATGCTAATATACTTTTTAAAAATGTAAATTAGGCTTTACAAGTAATACCAGAATGTGTTGGTACAAACAGAAGAAATGCATGAACTGCAACCATGTATACGTATTTATAATCAAAATAAGATTCAGGAAATTATTTAAAGGCAAAAGAAAAAAACAAACTTTTTCGAAAAAAAAAAATTAAAGCGAAAAGTCCATTAAAAATCATTTCTTCAAAATCAGTGCTTCAAAATCCTCGTCCTTCCCTTCCTTAAAGCAACACAAAAGTAACATGAACAATGTCTAAGCAATTTTAGTATATGACCTTCCTAAGTAACATAGTATAATTGCCCCCGCAGCGAGCGTAAGCGAGCGAGGAGGCATAGTAGTTTCACGAGATAGGCGAATGTCAGTTTCCGATTTTGTTCTTCATCTTAATCATCATCATCATCATCATCTTCCAACTTTCGTGTTGACGTTACACGGTGGAATACAATTATTAACTGATTTTGCTTTTTTCCCGTTTCAAAGCATGGTACTGTAAGTGGAAGACAGAATTTTTTTCGTATCTCTTTCCTAATTTATTATTATATTATATTTTGTTATTTAAAAAGTTTGTATGCTAAAATTAATTAAACATTTTTTATATTACTTTTGCGTTGTTTTAGTGAAGTGAACAACAAGGATTTTGAAGCATAGCTTGAAATCTGAAATTTTGCCAACCATACATTTTATGTTTGTATATGTTTTAAATCTTTCATTCAATAAATTTTATTCAATGCACTGATTTTTGGTGGATCTTGCCATTTTAATTGGATTTCTGTGTATGCAAGAAAGCCATATGACAAATTCTTGTTTTTCTTCTTTAACTGTCCTCCACTAGTGATCATGATCAATAAAACCTTTTTATATTTTTTTCTTGCTATTTTGTGTAAACGTTGACTATTTTTTGTTTTGAGTTAAAGTTTGAAACGCAAACTTCTAATGGATTTTTCGCTTTAATGTTTTCTTTTGAAAAAGTTTTTTTTTCTTTTGGCTCTTACATAATTTCTTTAACAAATTTTACTTTGATTATAAAATACGTATCCATGTTTCAGTTCACACATTTCTTTTGTTTGTAGCAAATATTTTCTGATGTTACTTGTTAAGCCTTATTTACACTTTTTGAAAGGTATATTAGAATCAGTGTGACATAGGCCTAAGAGATAACAAAAAGTAACAAAGTTTTGTTTGTTTTTGCTTCCGTTGTATAGGCTTGCAATGTATAGCTTGTTGTGTGTACAAATTTGAAAGCTTGAGCGCAGGGGCATTTTTAGCTAAAGCTGCATTTAGCTAAAGTACTTCCCCTGTAATTTACAACATTGTTCCTAGTTCAGAACTAAACAAATTATACAATGAACGGCATAGGTATTTAGCGTACGAACTCCGGAATATCCCAGGCAGTAAGCAAAGCTTCGAAACCGACATTTTCTCCGTTGGCTATATGTTTAAACATTTAGCTGGCAAATTAAATTTATTTTCTGTAATTGAAATCGGAAGATTAATGAAGGTTTTAGAACCTAACAATCGAATATCTTTAGCAAACGCTAAAGACAAACTACAAAGGCTTTTTTATTTTTTATTTTATTTATTTGAAAATAAAAACTTATTGGTAATGATCAAAGTTAGTTTGATTTTCATGTAACCCCCTGAATGTTCAAACCTTAACCACCCCGTGACTTTTGATACCATTTTGTACTTGCACTTGTCTAGCGTTTTCGGTTGGGAATAAATCCATCTGACCTCAAAGATATAAAATCGCGATAACAATCTTGTTGAAAGTCAATACAGTCAGTAATTTTAGAAAGCTCACTCGTAGGGGACTATTTACTTCCTAAAAGAATTTCAAATATTAGAATGTTACTTAGATAAATAAACCAGAGAGTACTTATTTACAATGACAAAACTGCTGAGGAATAAAGGAGTGTATGTTTGCTGTTTACTGCGTTGGTCCTTTCTTGAGATGTCTTGACATACACAAGGGTATAATTCACAGCTTTTGGAATATTTTTAGAACTCTGGCGACACTTGGCAAAACCATTGAAACAAGATTCGATGCGCTGGAAAACAAAATTGACGCCATGTCAGAGGCTATTGTCAGGAATGAACAAAAACTCATCGTTCTTGAAAATAATTTGATGCAGCAGGAAACTGCTTTACATATACCCATGGATTTAAAGGTAATCACCATTTTAGTGGGTGGTATTACAGAGCAGCTTGTGGGAGCGAATTAAAATATTTCGAGGGTATATATCTTTGCGAAAAGTCTGCATATCACACAAAAGTCTAGAAATTATTGCAATTGCTTTTAAAAACTGTTACTAATAATAAGTTCATATCTTGATTCTTTTGTTTACAGAGACGAATTAAAACCTTGTATCGATCTTTACCTGATGATGAGAAGTGGGATCTTGATGATACGTAAGCATATATTTCCTGATTATGTTAAAATATAATTTTAGCCGAATGCAACATTCGCTTCGGCCAACTATTTCCGGAAATGTTTTCCGCACAAAAAACAATTCTAGGACAATATCGTGACTGACAAGGGCTACTGTCCTGATACCAAACAAAACAATGTTGTTTCTTTTCCTTTCCTGTATACGGAAAATTTCCCAGAAGTGGAAAACGACCTAAAGAAAAGACGTTCTATTTCATGTAATGATTTGAAGATGTTCTGTTCGTGACAATAAGCATAACATCCTCATAACTATATTTTATAAATTTTGCTCCATACACTCAGCGGTATTTCTGTTTTATTCTTTTAGTTTTACAACAACGATAAACATTGGTCTGACTAACCAATTTGTCAAAGATGCGCAAGTCCATTTCAACGAATACACGAATAGTCAGATACATGGTAACTACTTTCGTTGTGGTGATTGTTGATATTGTGTAGGTGTGCCAAAATTTAACTTCGGTAATGAAAAATCGAATTCTCTTTCAGGTGCTTGCAAAACATATTTTCAGTCATTGAAAAAGGAGTACGACTTAAAATCTGATGACAGCAAATATAAGGAAACTTCCCTACAGAAAAAGCTACGCTCAAAAAGAAAGCGGGTAATGAAATTAATAAAAGCAATTTTACTAAAAGTGCCACAACAACTATACGAATGCAAAATAATGTTTCTCGTAATTGTTATTCGAACAGAGATCAAAATATGTTCAAAAAGATAAACAATCGGTTTGGGAAGGTGTAACAGCGGAGTTAATGTCGGATGAGGAAGACGATGGTCCGCAACTGAAAATAAAAACACCAGGTTGTCGTTCCAAGACATTGACGGACTTCATCATGACGCTTGACGCAAGATATTCCAAGCACGTAATGAATGAGTCAAGACAAGTACTCAGAAAAAAGAGAAGGCCAACAAAGAAAGTTCGTGTTGAGCATCTCAACACAGAATTAGAAACAAATTAGTTTGTTCTTCTCCTTTTTGTATGCATTAGATCTTTACCTGACCCTTAAATTTCGCCATTAAAGAAGACCGAAGAATAAGAATAGCCAATGCGTTTTGCTAAAATGAATTGTATGCATACTTCCGCTATGGGCTGATTCTATAATCTAGTTTTCTTCTTATGGAACTATCAATTATTTTTTTTGTTTGTGGACAAGTGTTCTTACGGGCATTGTTTCTATATCGGCAATTTTTGAAATTGATTGCCATGAAGACCTCTATAAAGTAGTGAACATAGTAAACATGACCACAAAGGTATTCTGAAACTTAATGGTAACTATTCCTTGTGTTTCTTAAATTGATAAGTTTATAACCATTTATTGTGAGATACATATGTTTTATTGTAAATATGGTATGATATTTTAAATTTATCAAAGAAAAGATAAACTGAACTAAATATGGGTTAGTTATAACTCTTCACGATCCAGTGCAATCCATTAAAAGTTGCCTGAAAATAAACCGTTGAAGCACAATCATGCTGTGATCTAAAGATCAGAAAGATCTGAGGGAAACCAGTTCAAGACGCACAATTTAGACATGATTTCCAAAAAGTACACGTGAATAAATAAATAAAATTTCCCATCAGTTTCAACAGGGAATTGAATAAAAACAACCACGAAACCACTGATAAATTTGCAATATACCTATGGTTTCCCAAAAAGGAACACCGAAGTTTCCCAACAATATAGATTTGGGAAATGGAAATGTCCGTATCCTGAGAGTTTCCCAATTCGGAAATTGTTAGGAAAACTATAAGTTTATTTTGACGAAATTAAAGTGAAATTGTCCGTTTCCATGCCATTTCCAGTTTGGAAATTCTATGGACATTTACATGATTTTTGCAGTGATACCTTTTAAAAAGTGTAAATAAGGCTTAACAAGTAACATCGGAAGGTATTGCTACAAACGAAAGAAATGTGTAAACTGTAACCATGGATAAGTATTTTATAATCAAAATAATATTTGTTAAAGAAATTATGTAATTTAAGAGCCATAACAAAAAAAATAAACTTTTTCGAGAAAAATAATTGAAGCGAAAAATCCACTAGAAATCATTTCAAGCGTTTCAAGCTTTGATTCATAATAAAAAATAGCCAAGATTTAGAGCTGAACATCATTTTATACATCATAGAATGCCTGCTCCCCTTACTGCTATGTGCCACTTTGAGTTTGATGACTTATTTCCTTCATTTAAAAATACCAAATCAAACAAAACTTTTTGTTATTCGAAAGTATGTGCATTCAGCTATTGTTATGGAAAGTTTCAAAGTGAATTGCCAAATACTAATACTTGTCATTAGAACAATCTATTCCAAAAACTATAAACTATACACTATAAAAAATATAAAATTAAAAAAAACTCTAAAAAAGATATTTGTTTCAAAATGTCATTCAAGTTTGTTTCAGTTTGTTTACATTTTGTCTACTATTTTGTACAAAACATCACTACATATTTACGTTACACATACATTATGTGTCATCACACCTTAGTTAATTATATTTATATTTTCTGGTCATCTTCTTTTGTTTACATTTTCTTTTGTATCAGATAACTGGGGAGCAGCTATCTCACCATAGTATATTATTTCAGATTTCTCTTTTTCACACACACATTCATTCATTAAGAGATGTGGTGGAGTGAACAGCAAGTTTTTTTCAAGAGTCCTTACTCAAACTTTTTTATTCAAATATCAAAGTTACACACTGGTCTATTACTTCATCTAGCATTTGTACATGGCCTAGCTGGTAAGCTTTGTTTCTTGTTTCAGTGTTTGCTTTTGCTTTTTGATTTCCTCTTTTCGATTAGGCCACACCTTTTAGTTTTTTTAGTTTCTAGACTTAGACTTCAATTTCAAGTAACTTTATAAGTTAATTTATCACTGACACTTGTTATGATATTTATTCAGTTTGAACATCATCATCATCATCATACATCAATGTTACAAACTTAGTCCTTTTATGCTGAATAGACCACATTCAAACAGCGGTCACATCAGGCACTCAGCAGCTATAACTCAAGAGGCCCAGTCATCACTTACTGGACTTATCTCAACTCAACTGAAGCATCTAACCCCATTCATGCAGATTCACTCTTGTCTAAAAAAAAGCTATCAAACTTCATCAATTGTCAATTCATCAAGCAGTCTTGGCATTGATTCATGTCCAGACATCCTCGTATCGATTACAAGGAACTAAATGTGACAGGAAAGAAAGTCTACCGACGAAACGAGGAGTCATCACTTGAAACCCAACTTGCAAAGCTCTCCATTCAGGACAACCCAGCAACCGGTTCCGTCATGACAGAAACAGACATTGAGATTACCATCCTTATTAGAGAAATCGTGGACCTCATTGACAAGGATCCCATCAACAAAAGCACCAAATCTGACCTCGATTCTGCCATCACCAAACTTGAGCTATTTCGCCTCGACACCCAAAGAAAAAGGATCACATCCAATCAACAGGATTCAGAGCCAGTAATGGAGACATTAGCAGCCATCAAGGCATAAATCAAGTCAGCTAAGGACGTTGAAATAAATCTTTGCCTTGCAGAAGCTGTGCATGCTACGGAGACAGGCTTGGGAAAGCAACGTTCAATCTCCTTTGTCATCAAGGACATCAACCAAAACATCACCGAAGCTGAAGTCTTCGTCAAACAAGACCTTAAGAAAATCTCCGACCAACAACTCACGCTGATGAAGAAAGAAGCTCATCTGGTGTCCGAGGAACTCGAAAAAATAGCTCAGAAGTACGAATAACTAGTACTCTTGCCGATACCCAAGAATGCAGAGAAGGCAGTAGAGGACCTTGGTAAAAGATATGTCAAGATGAATTCTCTCAAAATGACTTTTGTTGCTGCAGTCAATAACGAGTTCTTTCAACGTAGGCTGAACAAGGTACAAGATGTTAAAAACATTAATATTAAACTCAGCAAATTCTGTGGTTGCGACTTTACTGTAGATTTCTACACCTTTCGCACAAGAACAATTACTTAGGGGAACCCGCTTTCACCCTAGTAAAAAGCTTGGATGATATTAGCGCGATATGGGCACGACTACAAGCAGCTTACGGAGATGTTAAGACAATGCTAACAAAAAAACTCCAAATTCTTCAGAAAACTGATTTAAAAACTCGGGACACTGAGAATTGTCGTCTCACTTAGTAAGTTCTCAAACATGATAGACATTGAGTGAGGTGATGCAGCTTGCAGCTCAGCACAATATTGAAAACAACCTCTATTACAGTGATGCACTCCTAAAGATATACCAACAGCTTGGCGACGGAAGGCTCACCAGATTCCTATCGTCCATCTCAGAAGTAGAGCCTACGGAAAAGGAGACTTGGGAGAGGTTGCTAACCTTTCTTGAAAAGGAAGAGAAGCTCAACTAGCAGAAAGTCACGATTCATGGCCACAAGAAAGGTGCATCAGCATCAGGCCAATCACCAAGTGTACAGAAAAAATCTTATCCTCAAAGGAAATTAGACTCCTACTACAGTGAATCAACAAGTCCATCACCACATTGTCAATTGTGTAGTGCATCTGCAGGATTAACCAACTACGTACCATCTAACGGCCCCAGAGGATCCCGAATCATTCAGTACTACACCTGCAAAGACTTTGCTGACAAAACACCTGCAGGTCGTCTTACACTTCTGAGAAACAAAGGATTTTGCAGTCAGTGTCTCCTCCCGGGCGCTGTTGCAACATGAGGAAAGCACTCTGAAGGAAACTGTCAACGTGATGTTATCTGTCCCCATCCAAACTAAAAGAGTTCCTCCCCAAGATCACATGTACTCGTCGGCGAGGAGCACAAGAGTCATCGAGAGAATAAAGACGTCCTTGAGAATTTCAAGTCACGGTGTATAAGAAGTTCAAGTCTACCAGACTTCTCGAGACAGATCAAACTCTCGTTTCATGCAACCTACACATCAAACACTTCAGCAGTCAAAGATTCCATCCACAACAAGAGGATTTACCCTCTACCGACAATCACTGTAAACGGGCACAGGCTGAACGTATTTTATGACAATGGTTGCAGTGACTTCATTCTTTCCTCGAAGGCAGTCTAACTACTTGGACCCCATGCAACCAAGTACAGCGATGTTCCAGTCAACCTCGGAGGAGTAGGAGAGTCAACCACCTCATTAACCGGAAGTTACAGTGTTCACCTACCTCTCCACGACGGAAGGACAGTTACCATGTCAGGCATACGCCTCAACAAGATCACAGCCATCTTCCCTTTCTACCCACTTAGAGAAGTTGAGAAAGACATCATCAACGACTTTAGAGATAGTATATTGGGGATTCTAGGACAGACACACACACACGCGCACACACACGCACATCCCAATATACTATCTCTACTGCTGAGGTCATCAGTCCACCCCTACTGCACCTGCATCAGTTTCTAGGACACTGCTGAGGTCATCAATCCAAACCTACTGCATCAGATTCTAGGACACTGCTGACGTCATCAGATTTTAGCGCAAGCAATGACGTCATCAATCTATCCCTACTGCGCATGCGTCGAAAACTGTTGATGTCAGCAATATCGTGGGAAAGTGCTGATGTCATCACTATCGTGGAAAAGTGCTGAGGTCATCAGTATCGTGGAAAACTGCTGAACATACATATTGGATGAGTCAGGGATTTCCCTGACTCAGTTCTGTCCACTCGTAAAAAATTTCAAAGTTGAACAGCAATATTGTAATAAAGGATGTCGACTTATTTTAGAAATGTTGTTACTTCTTTATATAATTGGACTAAGGAGAGACCAGGTTATGGAGAGGTATTTGAGGAGGAGTCTGAGGGGAGCTATTGGGAGGAGGAGGAGGGGAGCTATTGGGAGGAGTATGATGAAGCAATGAGAGAAGCAGCTAGCATCGGTCACCTCGATATTATGAAGGATTGTATGGAGTGGGGTATGAACAATTTCAATAGAGTAATTAAAGAGGCAGCTTGCTACGGTGACATAAAACTTTGTTATGGAAATGGTGTTTTTATTAGGCCTGATGTTGAAGGAATAATGCTAGCAGCAACTGAAAATGGTCACATCGAGATCGTTAAACTATGTATGGAGTGGTGTAAGATTGAAGAGAGTGAAGAGAGTGACTCTATTATTGTAGCACGATGTCGAAGTTGGCTAGGTTATGGCGCTGTTCATGAGGAGCTCTTTCGTTATCATCACAAGCGTCGCTTTGGTAAAGATCTCTACAGCGAATTGATAGAAGTTGCCATGCATCCGGATAGGGTGTGGGATTGGTACTTTGATGAAGAGGAGAAGAAAGCTCTAGCGACATATTTTCAATAAGTAGTTTGTAAACTTATTGAAAGGTCCTCAAAATGAGTCAGGGAAATCCCTGATTCAGTTCTGTCCACTCGTAAAAAATTTCTAAGTTGAAAAAGTATATAATAAAGGATGTCGAATAATCAAACGGTTTGGGAATTGAAAGCTCTAGCAAAAGAGCGTGGCTTTAAAGGGTACTCTAGGCTTAGGAAGGCTGAGCTTATCAATTTATTAGATGCTCCAGTAAGACCACCTAGGAGAGGTGGACTAAAGAAACCTCTTAGACAAGTCACTATACTCCCAAAACCTGAAGACATGGATATTTTTGGGCTTCAAGAGATGCTGACGAACCGGTCAGTAGTAAAATCTAAGCTCAACAAATGGTATGACTGGCTTGTGAGTTATGTACCGAAGTCAATTAGCCTATAAAGAACGCTTTCACTAAAGCAAAAAGTGGTATTTTAAAGTTCTACAACAATACAAAGGAAAAGCTTGGGTTAAAAGGTATAGTTGAAGAACAGGCGATGGAAGGCACCAAATATATAAGTATGAGTGATGATTTTATACCTATGAAGTATAAGCATGCACTACATAAAACTTTCCGAAGCTTTCGTATAGGTGGTATAGCAAAAGCTGATGTTGATGGATACTTCACGCTAGTGAGAGCAAATGTGAAGAAATTGATGGAAGAGCAGGTTGAGGAGATGGGGTCTGCTAAAGTACAACTATCTCTATGGATCATGTGGATCAAGAATTTAATTCAACTTGAAGATGATGATATTGAAGAAGATGAGGGAACTGTGGGAACAACGGGAACTGAAGATGGATATATAAGGATAGATAGAGAGTGTTCCAAGGTAGTGACATGGAAGAGATATTGGATGAGATGTTTGCATATATTAAAACCCAAGTAGAGCATCCTGCATTACCAGAAAGCGGCTTCACCATCGATCACATCATGCACCTGGACGTAGACTTTCATAAGCTGCAGCTGCTGAGAGGATCTTCATACATCGAACTACCATCCTGGATAGCGTCAAAAAAGGCAACCATCAACCCTAAAAACGATGATGAAGAATGTTTCAAGTGGGCTGTAATAGCAGCACTACATCATGAAGAGATCACTAGTCATTCAGAAAGGATATCTAACCTAAAAAAGTATGAGAATAAGTACAACTGGAATGGTTTAGAATTTCCTGTAGCAATAGACAAGATAGGAAAGTTCGAGAAGAATAATCCTGACATCGCGGTGAACGTACTATATATCGAAGAAAAGTCTACAAAGAGGGAGATCAACACCACGCGAGAATCTAATCGTAACATAAGCGCAAAGAAGCAAGTCAATCTGTTGATGGTTTGTGATGGAGAGAAAAATCACTATACAGCCATCAAGGATCTATCAAGGTTGTTGGGTCAAGAAAACACAAATCACAAAAGTGCACAACACTTTTGCATCAACTGTCTGAATGGTTTTCACAATGTAGAGTCACGAGATAAGCACTATGTCTACTGCTCTGGCAATGAACAAGTTAGAGTGGAGATGCCTGGAGAGATGGAAAAATGGTTGTATTATAACAATGGAGAGATGCAGTTCAAAGTACCATTTCCTATCCATGCAGATTTCGAGAGTCTTTTAGTACCTATGAAGAAAGATGGGAGAGAGAAGAACACAAAAACATTATCGAAGCACATACCTTCAGGATGGTGTACGTACAGCAAGTTTGCGTATGGAGATGTGCCCGATCCTCTAAAAGTATACAGAGGGGAAGATTGTGTAAAGAAATTTGTGGATCATCTGGAAGATGAAGTTAAGCGATTGTATGCGACATTTCCAAAAAAGTCGATGATAGAACTGACGTATGTTCAGAAGCGTAATCATCGAGATGCAGCCATTTTCAGATCCTCAAAATCAGAGATCACTGTCACTATACAGTTTTATATCGAGGTGCTGCACATAACAATTGCAACTTAAGATACAAGATTCCACATCATATACCTACCATCTTTCACAACTTAAGTGGATACGATGCACACCTCTTCATTAGAGAACTTGGGGAAAAGTACAGCAGGAAGATATAGGATGCATTGCGGAAAACAGGGAAAAGTATAAATCCTTCCATATCAAAACAGCAATACCACTTGCTGGTGTTGTCGACTCTGACGGTGCACAAGTGTACAAGAAGATCGTGCTGAGATTCATCGACAGCTGTAGATTCATGGCATCAAGTTTGGATAAATTGTCCTCTAATCTTAGCGATGAGCAGTGTATAAATCTTCGATGGTTTTACAAGGAAGATAGTATCTTTCAGTTGATGCGCCGCAAAGGTGTATATCCATACGAGTATATGGATAGTTGGGAAAAGTTTGGTGAGACAGAGCTACCTCCAAAGGAAGCCTTTTACAGCAAGCTGAACATGTGTGGTATAAGTGACAAAGACTATGAACATGCACAACAGGTATGGAGAAGAGTGTCTACAGAAGGAGACGTAACAACACTTGGAGATTACCACGATGTGTACTTGGCAACGGATGTTCTACTGCTAGCAGATGTGTTTGAAACGTTTCGGGATACATGCTTGCATCACTACCAATTAGATCCACTCCATTTCTACACAGCACCTGGTTTGGCGTAGAAAGCAGCCTTGAAGTATAGCCGAATAAAGTTAGAGCTGCTCACAGACAAAGACATGCTGTTAATGCTCGAGAGAGGTATACGAGGAGGTATAACACAAGCTGTAAATCGCTATGTAAAAGCAAACAACAAGTATATGGATGATCAATATGATCCGAACAAGGAATCCTCATATGCAATGTATCTTGATGCAAATAACCTTTACGGTTGGGCTATGGCATCATATTTAGATGGATAAAAAATGTTGAGAAGTTCACACCTGAAGGTATTGCAAAGTTAGTTAAGAAGAATGAGTATGGCTATCTTCTGGAGGTGGATATCGACTATCCAAAGAGGCTACACGATGCTCATAATAATTTACCATTTCTACCTGAAAGAATGACGCTTGCAAAGGTAGAAAAACTCGTACCAAATCTCCACAACAAGCGTGAGTATGTCATAGATATAAGAGCGCTACATCAAGCGTTGACTCACGGCTTAGTTTTGAAGAAAGTTCATCGAGTCATCAGGTATCATCAGATTGCCTAGCTCAAGCCTTACATAAACTTAAACACAAGACTGAGAAAAGAATCAAAGAACGACTTCGAAAAAGACTTTTTCAAGCTTATGAACAATAGCGTGTTTGGTAAGACGATGGAGAATATACGGAACCATCGCAATATGAAGTTAGTTACGAACAAAAATAATTACAAGAAGTACGTCATGAAGCCTAACTTTAAAAGTGGGGTTCGCTTTAGCGCAAACTTGATGGGTGTGGAGATGGGTAAGACAAGTATCAGGATGATGAAGCCTGTATACATAGGTCAAACAATACTTGATGTGAGTAAGATGTTAATGTATGAATTCCACTATGACTACATGCAGCCGAAATATGGTAGTAAGCTGCAACTCTGCTTCGTGTACCACATCAAGACGGAGGATTTCTATCGAGATATAGCCGAAGATGTAGAAAAGAGATTTGACACGAGTAATTATTCAGAGAAAGACAGATTATACACATTAAAGAATGAGAAGGTTATTGGTCTGATAAAGGACGAACTTGGTGGTAAGATCATGACGGATTTTGTGGCTTTACGAGCTAAACTCTATGCATACAAGACGCTAGAGAAGAAAGACAAGCGATGCAAAGGCATGAAAAAGTGTGTGGTGAAAAAATCAATTACATTCGAAGATTATAAGAGGTGTTTAGAAGATGGGAGAAATCTATATAGAGAGATGGTAGTGCTTCAAAACAAGAAGCATCAAATGTATACACAAAAATTGAACAAGATTGCTTTGAACAGAGACGATGATAAACGCATCATACAGACAGATTTGATCACAACGCGTGCTCGAGGATTCATAAATTCATAAAATTCATGCTGAATAGTGAGTAATTCACGAAAAGTTTTTTCTCATGAAATCATGACGCAAATTGTACGCTTGAGTGATTTTAAGCTAACATAAATGAGCTGAAATCATGTTTTATTAATGTGATGTATAGTGTGGTGGTTACAGCGTAGAACTTGTAATCATGAGATCGCTAGTTCGATCCCCACTCGGTCTCTCATGGTTGAAAAACTTGCGTGAGTGCGCACTTCCCCGCAGTTGCGTTGGATATATCGCGGTTTGGGTTGACTTCGGTCTGGATGATTAATCACTGTCAGGTTTCACTGGTCCAGAGAGAAATTCAGGTTACCGTCAAATCGATCGAAATTCAACAAAACGTCCGGGCTTGAAGGTGTTAGCATGAACACAAACTACTATCACTTGTCGGAAAACTGTCGGGAATACTTGTCGGAAAACTATCGGGAATACTTGTCAGAAAACTGTCCGGAAAAACCTAAAGGTTCTCTAAAAAGAGTTTTCGTTCAGAAACATTATAAGCGTTCAAAACACGGTTAAAGTTGAGCGAGATCTTTTATCCGCATGCACAATGTCATTATATTTTCCGAGAGACACCACAAGCAGACATTGAAGTCTAAATGAATGATATAAAACCCAAGAGCGGAATAATTTGAAATTGTGGTGAACAGGCGATAGAGTCTTCCGGAAAGGAAAGGTCTAGTGGAGCGGCTAGATTGGAACTGGATGGTGCCGTCCGCTCCCGGTATTCACCACAAAATGTGCCAAAAGTTGTCGGGAAAACAGTGTGACTAGATGTAATACACTCGAACAGAACATGAACGGCCATTGCGTGCGTAGTAGTCGGAGTTCGTAAGTAGTCACACACAAATAGTCTAAGATCTAGGGGTAGAGCTCAGAGCTGCTGGATTCGAGAAGCCAGGGTGGAGTGCCGGTTAGATTGAAGAAAATGAATTAAAACCCTCTAGGGTATCACAACAACAACAACAACAACAAAAACCCTAGGGGGTTCTCCTATGGGAGTTTTGTTTTCAATAATAATGTGTTCATGGTTGGGTTTTTTGTTGTATATAATAAGTATAGGAGCTCCATCCGCAAAGCTAGATTTAGCTGATGTGGGAAGGCTTGGACTATACCTTGAGATGGCAATTTTGTCAGATGATAACGGACTTAAGGAAGGGTGGTACAAGCATAAGATTTCGGCTTAGATAAATGGTTAGCATCTTAATAGGAGGGGCAGTAAGTGCAGCACTATTCACGTTTGGAAACTATGCAAAGAGGGCTCTCTCTGGTGATGAGAAAGCAGCAGCAGAGAGAGAAGAACGCGCTATGGCAGCCGAAAAAACGAGACAAGCACAAATGGAATGGGATCGAGAGCGCGCGACACGCGTTGACTTTATCAACAACAAACTTCGACAAGAAAATAACGCCTCTGCGTTCATCTTTTATCTTGATCGAGGTATGCACGAGTACTACAAGGCAACACAACAACATCTCCCACCTTTACCACCTAGACCTGAATTAACGGGGTTTTATAACCCTTCTGAAGCTCAAAAGACTGGTGAATTAGTAACGATCGCTGGAACTTTAGGTATTGTTGGATTTCTGCTCTACCGTATGTAATAAATGACTGAAAAGTTGCATGACATCTACTATCAACCAGAGAATCTGTGGAAAGGGAATAAAGCTATTATTAAGCTTCAGAAGGCTGTGTCTGGATTCACTAGGAAACAAGTTTTGGAGTGGCTAACTCGTCAAGCCTTATGGCAGATACATCTACCAAGGCCTAAGCACATCGACTATCCTCACTTTTACGTGACCAAGGTGAACAAGATACACCAGACCGATCTTTTGTATCTTCCTCATGACAAGGTTTATCAGAATACGTATAAGTACGCTTTGAATGTGATCGATATTGCTTCGAGCTATAAAGCGAGTAGACATCTGAGAACGAAGAAGGCGAGCGATGTAGCAGAGATGTTTGCAGATATTTACAAAAAGGGTCCACTAAAGTGGCCTGAGAAGCTCTATGTAGATAACGGCTCAGAGTTCAAGTCGGAAACAGCCAAGGTCTTCCAGAAGCACGATGTCGAGGTGGTGAGAACTACAACAAAGCATAATCATAGAAAGCAAGCCTTTGTGGAAAACTTTAACAAACTCCTCGCGGAGAAACTGTTCCCTATACAAGATGCGCAGGAGTTGGAAGATCCACATAAAATCAGTACCACGTGGGTAAAGCACTACCAGAAAAGTGTGAGTCAACTGAACAACAATGTTCTTGCCAGAACTGGCATGAAGCCGTCAAAGGCCATTGAACTCGAGGAAGTTCCGTTAAAAGTTGAGTTTTACCCTAAGAAAGAAACTTTACCTGAATCGGGATTATACAGCTATTTGCTAGTACCGGGTGAGGAACATGACGAGACAAAACGACGCGCGAGGGACAACAACTGGAGTCGGCAAACGTATCGGTTTCCTAAGATATTGCAATACCCAGGTCAGCGTGTTTTGTACTGCCTAGAAGATGGGTCGGAGAGAGCTTTTGAACGTGAAGAACTTATGGCTATTCCCGAGGATACGGAAGTACCTCCAGAATACGTCAAAAAGTGGTAAATTAATATTTTTCGAGGTTGGGGTTTTTGTTGTGTATAATAAAGATGTTGCGTTTTGGACAAATCGAAGTTTCAAGGAAGGACTTTAACTCTAATGTAGAACTTGCCGACATTTACACTATCGACATGTCAAAGATCACTATAGCAGAACCTATTGTAGCAAACAAGAACGACACGAGGTACTACATCGGGTATAAGAAGGAACCGACTAAAATTGTTCCTCTCTTGATCAAGACCCCACGGAAGTGCCACTCTTCAGGTGTATCGAGGTAGAACGAGACATCCTCCTGGAAGATGGGATTCAACGTGTCCGATGATAAAGCTTGGTGTGATGCCTACAACGCGATTGCTGATCGTGTGCAAGAGCTTATCTTCAATACCTTGACAGGTACTGAAATATGTACTACAGGCTGGATTAACCCAAAGCTTATTGTCTGGGATGGTGACATCAAAACAAAGTTTAATCATGATGAACCACCATATAACCAATCCTGCAAGGCAACTGGTGTGTTGAAGATCGGAAGCGTGTACACACAGAGCCATAACCACTACCTCCAAGTCCATTTGAAAGAGTGCAAGTACCATCAAATGGATATGTATGAGAGCCTCCTCACCAGCAGTGATGACGATGAGTAGAGACTTCAAAGTTAATGTTCTAACTTTGAAAAGAAAATGGCTACACTGAAACAACTAAGGTTGAAAGCGAAAGAAGAAGGTTTTCAAGGCTATTCTATGATGAACCTAAATAAACTTAGGAAGGTTTTGAGTGGCGAAATAAGGTACAAATGGAACCAGCGCTCTATAGGAATGCAGACAGAGTTCCCCGAGTGTCAAGATTGTGCACTGAATAGACTTTTTTGTAATCTCTTGAAGAAAGCATCAAGACAAATTTATACATCACCAAAAGGTGAGGAGATTGATGTTAAAACGGGAGAGGTCGTAGGATATGAGGTTGGCTGTAGCAAGTATTAGTTCAAGTAAGTGTCTTCACTTACTTGACGTCCAACGTTGGAAGTTTTTTTTCTATAAATAAAAAAGATGACCTTATCTTTATTCAAAGGATTAGCAGCAGTCAAAGTACTTTTTGATGGACAAAACCAACCATTCATTCACCCAGCAAAATTCGGTAAGTTCTTAGGGTTAAAGCATATAGATACATCTGTTCCTGATACTATGAAGCGTGAGCAGATCACTAGAGCAGAACTTGAAGAGGGGTCCCAACCGTTGGGACAACTTGGGAGATCGCGAAACCTCCACGACGTGTTCCTTTCCTTAGAGCTTGCTCTCTGCATTTCAATGCGTATTGACAAACCTGCTGCAGCTTTAGCCCGAAACTCGTTGCTTAAAGAGATTATCCCGAGAGGCTTTAACAAGATTATCCAAGAAAAGCAAAATGCCATCGAGGAAGCTGAAGCAGCTCTTGCTTTACTCAATGATGACCTTGTAGAGCGCGATCAAATAATTGCTGAGCTCGAGCAGCGCTACGTACCACATCGAAAACCGATCGACAACATTCTTTGTGTTGTGGAGACGCAAAGCACTACTTCAACGCATCCATACTACATGATACGATGTCAGCGAAAGCAACTTAGGCAGAGATTGACTCTACTGCGGATCAAGTACCCTGAGATGGCAGAACTCGGTAAATGCAAAGACGCCAACGCCGTAAATGCATGGCACCGGTTCCGATAAGATGTTCTGGGTAGGGAGAATTTCTACAAAAACCATTTCACTCTACCAGATGTTGATACACGGGAATTGTTCGAGGGTATGTTCAATATCGACATGACATAGATACTATGAAGCGTGAGCAAATCACTAGAGTAGAACTTGAAGAGGGTGTCCAACGGTTGGACCCCCTTGGGAGACGTCGTTTTATAGCTTGGTAAAGCTACAAAACATAAGGAGGAGGTGCCTCATACATCATATAGCAGGTGCACTCGGGGTATCTGAACTGCTCACGAGCTTTTTTGCGATTTCTTCACGATCTTCTTTCCTTCCTCGTTCCAATAGCTCTTTCTTCTGATGTTCATAATGCTGTTTGATCACCTTCCTTGACTGTTTGCGCAGATCTAGCTTCGTATCTTCGTGACGCCGTTTCTCCGCTATAATTTGAGTAAATTCATGATGATCGATGGTACCGTCTTTGTAGACTTTTGATATTAGCACACGCATGCTGTCTAGAGTGATCTGTGCAGCGAATGCGATATCGTGATTTTTCTGTATTTTTACATCGAAAATAGAGCCACTTTTTTGAATGACTATCGTTATTAGACCCACAACGAGAGCTGTCACACACAGAGCGATGCTTATCGAAGTATCCATTCCTGATATCAAGCATGTAATCTCACCACCAGAGAGTACAACATACTTTAAGATGGGGGATGAACGTGGCGGACATGATCTCTTAACGGAATTACTAAAAGCTGAACAAATATTTGAAGCAATCAAGAACATCCGACATAAGAAAAGACAAAGACCGACGCAGGAAGGTATATATAACTACATAAAAGCGAAAAATAAAGATCTAGATGTAGAAACTTATAAATTTGTTTTCGACAAACTTGTCGACACTGGAAAAGTCTTTATAAAGGGAGAAATAAAGGACAACAGTGAATCGATATTCATTAGCGACAACTTATGTTTTGAAAGTGATATTGAAAGTTTTAATGATATTGGGAATGGAAGTACTGAAACAAGCTATCTGAATTCTGTTGGAAGTAAAACATATCAAGAAGCTTTCGAAACCTTCATGATAACAAACATAACTGACATACGCTCGATATTATCTAAGCTCTTAACAAATGAAAAGGAACTAAAAGATATAAAGAATGAGATAGAAACATTGAAGGGAACGATCAAGAATTTAGAAGATGAAGTTAAACTATTGAGAAAGGACAAATATGATGAAAACCAGCGATGTAATTACTCTTGCGGAACAAGTGGAACGAACGCTTTACAAACAGAAGCTGTTAATTTGTTGCCTAGGAAACAAACGAAATCTATATATCTACATGACTCAACATCTCAAGAGACGAAAGAAAACTTTCTTACGATGGACAATGCTACATTAAATGAAAGTCATTTATGTAAACAATTAGAAACAGTACAACACGAGAAACACTTATTATTTAGAGAGACTAAAAATAAAGAAGAGAAATTAAGCATTGATGTTGTTAAGAAACATATGCACACTCTAAACAACGAGAGAATTAACAACACTAATAAGAATATTACTCAATGGAAAAAGGGCACTACACTTATCGCTGGTGATTCTATGTTATATGGTGTTGATGAAAATCGTCTAAGTCGATATGGGGTTAAAGTAAGAACATTTCCTGGTGCTCGTATTGAAGACATGAATCATTATTTATTGCCTCTCCTACAAAAGGTTCCATCCAAAGTGATTCTTCACGTCGGTACCAATAATGCGATAAATGACACATCAAGAGAAATTTTGGAAAATCTTCGAAAATTAAAAACTTGTGTAACAAGTCATCTACCTGAATGTGAAGTAATATTCTCAATGCCAATAAACCGAAATGACCGGGCGAAGGCTGCAATGACAATTCACCACTTACAAAATCATATACTGGAATCAGAGCTAAAGATTATCCGAAATGATAACATTACTGCTGAACACTTGGGTGCTAAGGGTTTGCATCTAAATGAGAGAGGATCAGCCAGACTCGCTATGAACATGATAAAAATCCTGCGTACGAAATGAAAGGAAAAGCAAGCGACAGGTAATATCTTAAACTCTAATATTATAAACATTGCTAGACCCCCTGCCCTAAGTAAGAATATCTCTTTTAAACAAGACTCTATTGAAGGCTTGAAGGAAATACGAACTAAATATAACAAAAACTTGATTATAGCTCAATTAAACATAAACTCCATACGCAATAAGTTTAGACTGTTACAGCAACAAATTAGTGGCATTGTTGATATCTTTCTTATATCAGAAACAAAACTTGATCAATCCTTTCCAACGAGACAGTTTTCGATGGAAGGATATGCTATGACAGCTAGGCTAGACCGAAATTCGTATGGAGGAGGAATGCTACTTTTCATAAGAGAAGATATTCCGGCGAAAGTCTTAAAAATAGAAGAAGAAACTGAAGGATTCTTTGTTGAAATAAACCTCCGTAAAAATAAATGGTTGTGCTGCTGTTCGTATAACCCTAAAAAGTCTTCAATAGAAAGACATTTAGAAGTGCTATCGAAAACATTGGACGTTTATACTACACGGTATGACAATATAATATTCTTAGGTGATCTGAACGAAAGCGTGGAGGCTGTTTCTCTAAGTAGTTTCTGTGAAACTTATGGTATAACAAGTATAGTGAAAGATCCTACGTGCTATAAAAATCCGTCTAATCCATCCTGCATTGACCTTATTCTAACTAACAGAACAAAGAGTTTTCAAAATACTCGCACAATAGAGACAGGCCTATCAGATTTTCACAAAATGGTCATAACGGTAATGAAAACAAGTTTTGAAAGACTTCCTCCAAAAATTATCCGGTATCGAGATTACAAGTCATTCTCAAATGAAGCATTTCGTAGGGAATTATCTGAGTTACTGTCACTGTCTACTATTGCATACAATGAGAAAGGCCTAAACAAATTTCTTATTATCTGTAAGCAAACTTTTGATAAACATGTCCCTGCTAAGCAAAGAACTGTGAATCAATCTCCTTTTATCAATAAAGATATCAGTAACTCGATAATGAAAAGATCACGTTTTAGAAACAAATTCCTCCGCACCAAAACTAAAGAAGATGAAATAATGTATAAAAAACAAAGAAATTATTGTGTAGCGTTGGTTAGGAAAGTGAAAAAGGAATATTACAATAACTTAAATATAAATGATGTAGTAGACAACAAAAAATTTTGGAAAACAGTAAAACCGTTTCTCTCTGATAAAGGACCAACTATAGAGAAAATTACTCTCATGGAAAACGACGTGGTAATAGAATCTGATAGAAAAGCTGCTAATCTCTTTAATAATTTTTTCACCAACGCCGTGTCAAAATTAAATATTGAAAAGTATGAAAGATGTGATCCGCTGGCAGAAAATATCACTGATAGAACTATCAAAGCGATGTTAAATACAGAAATCACCCAAGTATTATTGCTATTCGACGAAAAACTGGAAAAGAGATTTTTTCGTTTTCCTATGTAAAACAGGATGAAATTGAAACTGAAATATTAAATCTTAATTGTACTAAAGCTATTCACGATACTGACATACCGATTAAAATTATTAAACAAAATAAAGACATCTTTGCTGAAGCTATAACAAAGTTTTTCAACTCCTCATTGAAAAATTCAAAGTTTCCTGCAGATCTCAAATTGGCAAATGTCACTCCATCTCATAAAAAAGGTCCAAAATGTCAAAAGGAAAACTTTAGACCTATTAGTATCCTTCCCATCATGTCTAAGTTATTTGAGAAATGCATTTTCAAACAACTTTCGTCTTTCTTTGAAAACAAATTTTCTAAATTTCAATTTGGGTTTCGGAAAGAACATAGCGCACAACAAGCATTACTTGTGATGCTTGAAAGATGGAAGGAAGCACTTGACAAAGGAGAAAAATTTGGTGCGTTACTTACTGACCTCTCAAAGGCTTTCGATTGCCTCTCGCATGACTTGCTAGTAGCAAAACTAAATGCATATGGTTTAAATCTTCCGTCCCTCAGACTTATTCATGATTATTTGTCTAATCGTAAACAGAGAACAAAAACTAACTCGACTTTTAGCTCTTGGCTCGAAATTTTGTTTGGAGTCCCACAAGGCTCAATATTAGGGCCACTTTTATTTAACATTTTTCTTTGTGATTTATTTATTTTTATTGATGATGTTGACTTTGTCGGCTATGCAGATGACAATACACCCTATGTGACAGGAAACGATAACACTCATGTAATCGTAGCTTTGCAAAACTGCTCCAGAAAATTGTTTCAATGGTTTCAAGATAATGAAATGAAAGCAAACGCAGGTAAATGTCATCTTATTTTAAGTAATAAAGAAGAGGCTAATATTGAAATTAATGGCACAAAAATAACCAACACTTCCAGTGAAAAACTACTTGGAGTTACACTAGAGTCAAACTTAACTATGAATGCACACCTTAAAGAATTCTGCAAAAAAGCATCCCAAAAACTTAATGCCATCGGTAGGATGATTCCTGAAATGAAAATGGATAAAAGAAAAGTATTGGTGAATACGTTTTTCAAGTCTTTGTTTAATTATTGTCCGTTGGTATGGATGTGCCACAGTAGAGGTTATAATAATCGTATTAATAGGCTGCATGAACGCGCCTTGCGAATGATATATAAGGACAATTACTCATCATTTGAAGAGTTAATTAAAAAAGATAACTCTGTCACTATACACCACAGAAACCTCCAATTTTTAATGATTGAATTATATAAAATTAGAAGTAAAACCGCACCCACGCTTTTGCAAGAGTTGTTTAAACTTAAGCAGACACCAATTTATAACTTACGAAGTACTACCGAGTTCGTAATGCCTAAAGTAAGAACAACCAACTTTGGGTCTGAAAGTTTAAGATTTCTTGGTCCGAAACTATGGGAAACTGTTCCTCAAACAATTAAAGATCTTAAATCATTACAGGAATTCAAAAGAAGTATTAAACAGTGGATTCCTAAAGATTGCCCTTGTCGCTTGTGCAAAAAATATATTCACAACTTAGGATTCTTATAGCTGTCTTTTATATTTTTATAATTTTCATTTAAATTTCCTTGTTGTTAATTTTATATTTATGTATTTATTTCACATTTCATGTTGTACAGTTGACTTAAATTAGCGTTCTCTTTTTTAGAACAGCTAGATTTTAATAATATTTTTAGTAAATTTGTAAATTTGTCAACTGAAAATAAAGTACTACTACTACTACTACTACTACTAATAATAATAATAATACATTCACCGCGATCAGAACGTAAGATATATATTTCGCAGCTGTTGAGTAGTATGAAAATTTGCGCTCTAAAAATGTTTGGTCTTCTAGTTCCCGAGATATGTATGCTTCCGTCTCCTTAACTGTTTGAACTCTGAAGTTCTGTGCGGATCTATCCTCAGGGTCTGATAAAACAGGATATAGCTTCTCCGTATTCACGTCGTACATAGCCATTTGTTTATTTGAAGACGACGAGCATATTGATAGCTTGTAAATCAACTTTCCTGCCTTGATCGTTGGTGACGTAAAAATTCAAAGTTCGCGTTGAGGACCTCAATTTGTTGGTGAACATGGGGCGTTCATAGTGATACGACATGATGTCGCCATACTCGTACTCTGGCTTCTGGAGTCTAAAAATGTGTACGATTTTCGTAGTTGCACTGTTCAGTAGAATATAGCTGTTTTTGAATTCCTTGCAGTACGGCCGTATAGACTTGAACGTACAGAAGTTTGGCACCGATCTATATTCACCTTGAGTATACTTCTTATCTAATCCTAAAAGTTCCCTTAAGTTTTCAGTTATCTCTAAAGTATACCCTTTTTGTACTGATAAGTGAAGCTTACCATCCTCTCTTGGATCGAGATTTGCGCATCCAAGTGATCTTGCATTTATTCTTGAACGAATAGACTTTGACGTATATAATCCAGGCGGAAAGTCTATATGCAGGGGGAACCTTGAATCGACGGGGTCTATTTTGATACTTGATCAATGGCAAATCTAGCGTGTTGAACTAGGTTGAGCCACCCCACGTATAACACTGCTTCTTTTATCGCAATCTCCGTGCCTTCTTTTAACTCTGTTGGTAACTTGGTTTCTCCAAGATGAGTGACGTTCAGATATATTTCAAGCTGCTGCTGCTGCATTTATCATAAGAGAAATGAGCTACAAGATAAAATATACACCAGAATTTGGGCATCGCAGTACGCTCTTAGCTGCTAAGGAACTCTGGGAGCAAAGGATCGTTGTGGATCAACAGGGGCACTTTTTCATCGCTAAGTTTCGCGATATTTTCTCATTTTCCTTCGTACCCATGGAGAATGACGTATGGCACGATAACGACATGTACCCAGGACAGTTATCTTTTACTACCTGGTTAGCCACGACTGGCTGCGGCATATCCACGGAACATCTACACCATAAGAACCCTATGATTGCGAGCATCTACCGCTTTCACGTCTATTTTCAGATACGTCTCATCTTGAAACAACTTGGAATTGCTTTACCAAGTGAATTAAGCTTCAACCCGCAAAATAACGAATACAATTCAAGTGCGTTCAAGACGCTCTCTGCAGAGTTTGACATACCAGCTGACAAGTTCTTCTGGCGATACCCCGCTCCCATGCGAAGAACTGATAAGAGTTGGGAATTCTACGTTCAAAACGATGTTAAGGCCGACTTAAGTAGAGCTGGTATACAGCGCTTGTCGCAGAGTACGCGGATGTACGCGCCAATGCTTTTAAAAAGTCAGGCGAGTGCACGTTCTGTTATAGCGGGTGATACCGGACGTGCCTTGGATTCGGAAAAGATCTTCATGACGGCCGTAGAACAAGCGATCCTGAAAGACACCTCTTTAGCGGAAGAGATTGGTAAGTTCCAGAAAGCCTTAAGTTACGCTAGATCGGAACCTGATTGTGGTGTTGCGGTCGGTACATACCTGATACCCAGTGATTTAAAGCTTAGAAATTTAGACAACGTCTCTAATTTTTCGACAAAGCTTACCGTTGCGACGCACATCGGTAAACTACCATCACCGCCACCTAAACAACACTCCTTGGGAGGATTTCATGGTCGCAGAATGGTTTCTTCACAACCTCCTCGTCATCCTCAAACATCTCTCGTTAAGCAAGCAACATGAAGAAGAAAAGGAGGCTCTCATGTGGGTAACCATAACCAGTTGCCTACCAGACCAAATCCCCAAAACTACGACTAGCCATGCATTGCTCGCTAGAGCTATGACACCTTTCTTCAGAAAGTTTAAGAGCCAGCTTACAACACTTCTGATGATCCCCGGCAGTGCAGCTCCAAGAGGATACGAAGTTTCTCCCCTAGTGTTCTATCCTTGTCGAGGACTTTGAACACCGTCTCTTTGATGCGCGACCATTGGATAGACAACTCCTTTCGGTTACCACGGAGCACCTCTAGTCGCACTGCACGCTCCACTTTCAAATTGGAGAGTCGTCGCTTAATCTCTTCTTGTATTTCAGGATCACTTGTTTCACCTAGTTTACGTTCTTCATTTGCTATTTCACTATCGAGTTTGCCTAATTTTGCTAAGTTGTTAACTTGACTGTTATCCAAGCTATCCATTTTAATATTTTCTAGTTGTTTCGCTAGTTTACGTCTTCCCTTATGCATCCACTCTGGTGTACTATCAACACATAACTGGTTTTTTATAGCCTCCTCACCACCTAGGATTCCTTTAATAGTATCTCGAGCGAAAAATCCTCCCTTTTTTTGTTATTCGGTGCCATTCATTATTTTTATAAAATTCAACTTTTGTGACACCTGGTGTATTAGTTGAAGTTACTCGAAACCGATCCAAAGCCATATTGGGATCTCCATCAGAGATACCGAGATACTTGTATAAACTTTTTATTGTCAGTCTTTTAATTCCTGTTCCCTGTGCACTTAATGTGCTTGGTATCTCGGAAGAATCGACTGTGTTAGATATTAGCGGTGTAGTGTCATCGTAGGTATCTCCTTCTACATCTTCAAATTTACGGAAAGGTGTTTCATAATCAACTGGATCCATTTCTCTTATAATAAACATGTATGGTATTGCAAACCCCTATAAGGAATATATGACTCGCTTTGCCTTCAACGCGCCGCGTCAGCATGTCAAGATCTCGCATACACCAAGTACCATTGACCAGAATGAAACGCTACATGTGAGGCTGCCGAATCTAGGTGCTAATGATGTCATTCTACCAGAATCGCTCATGCTCACGTTTGATATCAAACTCAACTCCACCGATACAGGACGCTACATTGTCAACAACTTGGGAAAGGCATTGATCGAACAGTTGACTATCAGTTACGAAGGAAATATCATCCAAGACATTCAAAATGCGGATGTGATGGAAATTTACAAGGACAGATGGCCACCTCAGGAAATGCAAGTGGAACGTATCCAACAGGGAATAGATTCGGAAGATAATGTGAACAAGCTCAGAGTCACACCGGGTGCAACGAGTACTTCAACGAGTAAGTCCGCCCTGGCAGCTGTCTATGGTAAGCGTTTTGCCATTCCTCTATGGGAATTTTTTGAACTCGTCAAACATCTCCCCTATGTACAGTTTGGCGATCGCTTAAGCTTCAAAACCAAATTCGCGGAGTATGGAAAGGTCATCAAAGATGCAGGATCAGGATCAGGTGCTTCGAAGAAATATCCAGACGGTACCTACACTATCTCCAACATTGCTCTAGAATTCGACAAGGTAGAAGACTCTGAGTTCAAACTAAAAGTTCACAACGAACTTACCAATAAACGCCTACCCTACACGCGTGTTTTACGGCATAGAATAATCCCTTTGGACAAGAAAGATACCGCCTGGAATATACAGGTAAACGTGCCCAGCGAGAGTTTAAAGGCTCTTGTTCTATTATTTCTTGATCCAGACAAACGAATAGCATACGCTATGGATAACACCCATTACTACAACCCCAAAATCAGCAATGTAGACATTACCATCGAAGGAGAGCCTAATCAGCTCTATACACATGGCTTACTTCCAGAAGAAATGTATGCCCCGGCACGGAAGTATTTCACTTCCAACGAGCTGCTGCTGGCCATTAGTCCTTCTAAATTCTTTGATTCTAATTACTGTCTTTTTATCGACTTTCGAAGTGTTGCTGACAACACTCTACATGGTGCGGGGAGGCGCCTCAAAAACACTTCAGATGGTGTCACACTGCAGATCACCAAAAAAGCTGATGGTGCGGGGGCCATTCAATGTTTCCTCTTTGTGCTACAAAATGGACAGGTTAACTTTGCGAATGCACGCTTCCACAGTGTCGGCTACTAAAAGAAATGGATCTTGTTAAAGATCCTTGTACCGCAAGTTTTTCAGGACCGACAGGCTGTGGCAAGACGGAACTGGTTTTACGCTTACTACAGAATCAGTTCAAGCACCACTTTGACTATATCGTCATTCTCTGTCCTTCCCTTAGATGGAATACAACCTATAAAGGCTGTACGATTCTCTGGGAAGATGATGATGTTTTTCTGATCGAACCGACACCACAACAGGACTTACTATGTTGGATTGAGAGATTCACCAAGCAATTTGCGGGGGAGGAAACCTTATTCATCATCGATGATTCTATAGCTGATGAGATACTCGATAAGAAGAGAAGCTCACTTCTAGATCTAACTACCACAGGACGTCATCAAAAACATAGTCTATGGCTTTTCACCCAAGTCTACACAGCTCTTCCAAGGAACATCAGACGACAGGCAAAGATGCTATCCACTTGGTATCCTAAGCAGTTGAGCGACGCCAAATTTATCTGCGAGGAAACCAATGTCATCTCTAAAAACGACTGGAGTGGCGTCTTCCAACACTTGAAGGATTCAAAACGCGCTGATGTTTACATGCGATGTGAGTTTCCTTGGAGTTACAAGGTTGTTCAATAAGTATACAAACTACTTATTGAAGATAGGCACCTAAAAATTTCTTATCCTCCTCATCATAGTACCAATCCCACACCCTATCCGGATGCATGGCAACTTGTATCAATTCGCTGTGGAGATCTTTTTCGAAGCGACGCTTGTGGTGATAACGAAAGAGTTTTTCATGTATACTATCGTAACCTAACCAACTTCGACAGAGTTTAACGATCTTAAAGTGCCCCTCCTCTGCTGCTACTATCATTGTCAAGTAAAAATCAGTCGCACCCCACTCCTTACACAGTTTAACTACCTCAATGTGACCATTAGAAGCTGCTACTGTCATTGTCAAGTAAAAATCAATCGCGCCCCATTCCAAACACAGTCGAACCACCTCGGTGTGACCCTTTCTACCTGCTGCTAGCATTGCTGAGTTGATATAGTTTGCACCCCACTCCTTACACAGTTAAACTACCGCAATGTGACCATTTTCAGCTGCTGATTCCACTGTCACGTCAAAATCAGTCGCGTCCCACTCCTTGCAGAGTTTGACAATCTCGATGTAACCCTTATAACTTGCTACTATCATTGCCTCGTTAAACTCTGTCGCACCCCACTCTTTACACAGTTTCACAGTATCGATGTCACCCTTGGAAGCAGCATTCCACATTGACTCGTTTACATCTTCCTCATTATCAAATTTAGATTGGTTATTCGACATCCTTTATTACAATATTGCTGTTCAACTTTGAAATTTTGTACGAGTGGACAGAACTGAGTCAGGGAAATCCCTGACTCATTCAATATGTATGTTCAGCACTTTTCCACGATAGTGATGACCTCAGCACTTTTCCACGATACTGCTGACATCAACAGTTTTCGACGCATGCGCAGTAGGGGTAGATTGATGACGTCATTGCTTGCGCTAAAATCTGATGACGTCAGCAGTGTCCTAGAATCTGATGCAGTAGGGGTGGATTGATGACCTCACCAGTAGAGATAATATATTGGGATGTGCGTGTGTGTGTGTGTCTGTCCTAGAATCCCCAATATACTATCTCTACTTTCATTCAAGTGGGGACAGAGGCAGCTACCTAAACTACCTCCAGCTGTCGGCGGCAAGGTCCATCTGATGATTGGAGTGAAATACCTTCAATATCACCTAAGACTCATTTACCAGCTACAATCAGGACTCTTCTTGTTCGAGTCTTCATTCAACAACTCAGATGGATGGAGAGGCGTCGTTGGAAGACCACACAAAATCTTCACTGAAGTACACAACAGCTTCTTCAGCAACCCACACTCATCACCATTCCTGATCAGAGAGAAGTACCAGTCAATTGAAGTACCTCTTTTCGGTTATCATGACAACTAACCTTCAATCGACTCTTTACACACAACTCATCTCTCCAGGAAACAGCGCCTGTTTAAAGAAGTTGAATACACATAGATGTGAGGAAGATGTACAATACTGTTCAATTCAACAAATCTGACTTGTGTTCTCAGCGATACATCTGGGAGCCAAACCTTGATCCATCCAAGATTCCGGAGGAGAAGGTGATAACAACTCTGATTTATGTTGTTCGTTCCAGCGGTAACCAGGCAGAGTACGGTTTGCGGATGGTAGCTGAGCTTCAAAAGAACGAACACCTAAAAGTCGAAAAGGTTGTCAAGGAGGATACCTTTGTCGATGACTGCCTAACAGGAGAAGATACCAAGGAAGAAGCCCAAAAACTGGCAGATGGTATGGAACTTGTACTCAATAGAGGAGGATATAATCTGAAAGGTTTCTCATTCTCTGGTGAAAAACCTCTTGAAAAAACTCACAGATGATGGTAAAACGATTCATGTTGCAGGCATGAAATGGTTTCCAGAAGATGACACACTCTCACTCAACATCAGCGAACTCAATTTCGCCAAAAAGCGTCGCGGAAAGAAGCCATCCAACACAGTCAACATCATTCCAGCCAAACTTACACGTCGGCATTGCTCCTCAAAGGTGTACGAGGTGTTCGATCTCACTGGTAAAGTCACACTCCTCGTAGCTGCTATGAAGATGTATCTTCAAGATCTGGTCCAAAAGAAGTTGAACTGGGATGATGTCATTCCTGACGAGCTGATGCCACTCTGGGAATCTCACTTTTCAATGATTCAGGAAATTGGAAATCTAAAGTTCAAACGAGCAGTCGTCCCCGAAGATGCTACCAGTCTAGATATTCAAACTTTAGACTTTGGGGATGCCAGCCAGTCAATGGTGAATGTCATTGCCCAGAGCCGAACTCTATGCATCACTTATCAACACCTACACTGGTGAAGTGGTTCGTCGATCATTCAAGGATTACCACAAGAACGCTTTAAAGTTCACCGACAGTCAGGTCAGCCTCTTCTGGATAACCAACGACCAAAAACCACTGAAGCAATGGGTAAGGAACCGTGTCATAGAGGTTTAAAGGTTCACATCTGTCGACCAATGGTATTATATTCAGTCCAATGATATGATTGCTGACTTGGGCACTCGTAGAGGAGTTACATTAGAAGAAGTCAACTCAAGTTCACAATGGATAAACGGCTATCCATGGATGTCGCAACATGAAAGTCAATTTCCAATGTTAAAGCCAGACGAAATCAACAGTCGAAGTCAACAAGGAAGTTGAATTACACATCTCACATGTCGATGATGCTACACAAAGTCGTTATGCTTTTTCAAGCTACATCATTGACCCGAATCAACACGCTTTCAGCAAAGTTTTGAGGATTGTCGCCTATATCCTTCGCTTTTGTAATCAGCTGAAAATCGCCGTCAAGAATCAAACAACAAAGAATCATCAATGGCAACCACTGACTGATGAAGAGCTCACCGTATCCGAATCCTACTTCATCAGAGTTGCAACACGAGAGGTTCATCAGTTCGTTCAACCAAAGAAGTATGAGCACATCACAACCCTGAAGAATGGAATACTTTACTACACAGGAAGGATTCTTCCTGGTGACAAAGTTACAATTGTCGGAAACTTCACGTCAACCATGAAAGATCTCTCAAAAGACACTTTCTGCCTCCCTGTTTTGGACAAGGATTCCCCAGTCTCATACAGCATTGCACTGGACACACACTGGAACCATTCTGTCTGCAAACATTTTGGTGTGGAAACTACTTTGCACTACCTGCTAAAGAAGTGCTTCATCATTGAAGGTCGTAACTCATTCGCTTCATACGAAAGAAATGCCAGAGATGCAGATACCTCATGAAGAAATCAATCAAAGCAGCGATGGTACCGATTCCTGATTGCAACATGACCATTGCGCCAGCATTTTCCATGACTCAAGTTGATTTATCTGGTCCATACTTGTCGTATTCGCCAATTCACAAACGAACAACAGTGAAAATTTGGCTCAAAGTTTTTTGCTGCTGTACAATGTCGGCTACATCGATCAAGGTCATGGATGATTATTCTACTGATGCGTTCATCCAATCATCCACTCGATTTGCCTGCAACAGAGGATTTCCAAAGAAGCGATAAATTCTGATTGTTGAACTCTGTAATAGTGTCGAAATATGTGTTAACAAACTCTCATGAACATTTAGAACCTTCCTGGGGGAGTGTCATAAAAACAATCTATTCCAAAAACTATAAAAAATATCATTCAGCTATTGTTATGGAAAGTTTCAAAGTGAATTGCCAAATACTTACTGTTTCATAGAATAAACTTTAATACCCGGTGGCGATCATCGTGAAAAAATTATTTAAAATGGCTGCTTCGAAAAATATAAATGCTTCAAAATCCAGTGTCATAAATTACGGAACAGATCGATTCCTTGATATTCCTCTGCCGCCTTGAATGCTACCAGCATCTGAGATTTTATCCACAAAAACAGTTTTCTTGAATATATCGTATACGCGGGTAAATCGTCCAAAGTTTACAGTAAGATAATTTCGTTACCAGGTGTCCTTTCTCCGCTATAGCAACAAAAATTGTTCTTGTTAGCACTGATTTCAGCTTGATTATTCAAGTAGTTATGTTGTTCCACACAAACATTCAATTAGCGGCAAATCCCGCGTTGATAATGTCACCCATAGATTCATCATTCAAGAAATGTGAGTGAAACTTCTTTCGTAAAACGTTTGACCCAAAGGACGCATTGTCATTATTTCATTCATTCATTTCGATCACGTGTAAATAAATAAATGTAAGTCCGGCTTTTATCTGAAAAATGTTATATAATAAAGACCAATCATAATCATTACTTAAGAAATTTAGTGATGATTGTGCTGTGATAATTACTTTTTCATACTGGGTGTGTCAGAAAGACTTATCCGCAAACTTTCAGTAGCTATTTCTCAACAATTATTTGTCAAAGTATTACGAAATTTATATCACGAGAAAGCCCTTTTCCAGCATTTTCGATTGATATCAAATGTTCAAGAAAATGATTATTTTTCGGAAAGTTATTGTAGAAAAACACACCGATTTGGATCATTAATTTCTTAAAGATCAATTAACAGTTCCTTAATGACATTTTTAATAAAGCAATTTTCTTTTGTTCTGATCATAAAATCTTTTGAACTTGTTAAGCAAAAGTACGCACATTTAATTCCTAAAACGTTTATAAAATTTGAAGCTTAAGAATTTCTAATGAGAGAAATTATGTTTATACTCATCTGATTTTATTTCTATAAAACTTCCATACGATTTAATATTGGATAATCGAGCCCATTCCCTTACATAATGGCACCCCGAGCTACGCTCGATCTCTTTTTCGACTTGTTCCCGCAAGAAGAAGTTCAAGAAGTTACCGATAATCTGAAATTATCTTGCTAATCATGGCTGATACGCCTGAAGATACAACTGCTGCAGGTAGTGAAACCTTAGAAGCAGCAAATAAACAAGTTTATAGTGCCGATGAGCATGTTATAGGGGAGAAACGTCCCCGGGATGAAAGTGACGATGACGAAAATCAAGAATCAGTAGTAATGAACTTTAAACGTCCTCGCTTTGAAGTTTTTGGCGAAGACCAAATTAATGATTACGAATTACCGCTGGAGATGGCGGATTATTGCAATAAGTATATGGGGAAGTTTGTCCCTGAAAAGAACGTGAAAGAGTCTGTTTTGAAGGACAACCCAGTACCAATGAATTTATTAAAACCAAGAAAGTTGGATGATTTTTTCCATGATTCAATGGAGCAGAAACATCGAAAACCAGAACTTTTAATTGATGAGAGTTTACAAAAAATTGAGCAAAAAAATAACTAACATTTATGGACCTCTGTGTCGAGCATGGTACGCTCTTGAAGCAACTTTAAATAGACCGGAGGATAACATTTCTTTAGAACAACTGTCTAATTCTATTCAACAGACGGTGCTGATGGTAGGACAGGCGGTGAACTCCGTCACATATCATAGACGACTTAATGTTTTATCTACTATCCAAGACAAAAAGAAAGCTAAAACCACGTTGAGGGAGCAAAGTAACCTCTTCGAGGATGTAAAAGAATCGAAATTGTTTGGTGCTAAATTCCAACAAAACGTTGTCGACCTCGCAAAAGTTAAGAAGAAATCAAAGGAAGTGTTCGATAATATGGATAATAGGAAGCAACAACAATCCAGATCAAGTGGAAATCGTGGAGGCTACAACAGGCAGCCCTTTCGAAGGGGCCCTCCATCCAGTCAGGGAAGGAATGGAGGGCAATCAAGACCACCATATAACAACAGAAACAATTTCCCAAGGATTGGGGGTAAGAATAAATACTTTACCAGTCAGAAGGAAGGATTCCTTGGTCAACAATGCCTCAATGAGGGTGAACCGACTCTTCAATTTCTCAGTAAAGAGAGACAAAAATTTCCCAAACTTCAGGGCAGAAAAACTTCAAAATTTGAATGTAAACAAAAATTCCCCAGAGTTGATAATGCCCCAAAACCTTCAGCATGTGCATCCACTGGTCAGAAACCTGTTTCAACACTGCAAGATAGGGGATTACCCGATAGCAGGAAGGTTGAAATATTTCAGAGTAAATTGGGAAGTTCTTACAAACGACCAGGAAATATTAGACATTGTGACCGGGCTACAAATTCCCTTTATGGAGAAACCAAAACAAATGAAACCACCACATCCTGCCAAAATGCAGAAGTCGGAGGAATCTCTTGTACAAGAGGAAATCGAGGCAATGTTGAGGAAGGGAGCCATCCGGAAGGCCTCTCCAGTTGTAGGGGAATTCCTCAGCAACATTTTTCTAGTGAAAAAGAAAGATGGCGGAAACCGACCGGTTATAAATTTGAAAAATCTAAATACATTCATACCCTTCCATCATTTCAAGATGGAGGGTATGCATTTGATAAAGGAAATGTTGCAGGAAGGGGATTTCCTCTGCAAAATCGACCTGAAGGATGCGTATTTTTGTGTTCCTCTCCATCCCAGGTCTCAAAAATATGTAAGGTTTCGTTGGCAGGGCAATCTGTACGAGTTTCTATGCCTTTGCTTTGGTCTGGGACCAGCTCCTCGAATATTTACGAAGCTGTTAAAAATCCCAATTGCTATACTCAGAAGGATAAATATCCGAATAATAATTTATTTGGACGACATGTTGCTAATGAGTCAAGCAATGGAGGAAATCTTAATGGCAAGGGACACATTGATTTTCTTATTACAACACCTGGGGTTTGTGATAAACATTCCCAAGTCAGTCATGGAACCGAGAAAGGAAATCGAGTTCCTGGGTATGATAATCAACTCCATGGACATGACAGTCACTCTCCCACAGAAAAAGCTTTTGAAAATACAGAATCGTTGTCAAACAGTGTTAAAGAACCCCACAATAACCATTTGGGAGTTGAGCAGTCTAATAGGAAAATTAACAGCAACCTCCTTAGCAGTGGTAGCTGCGAATTTACAAATACGGTTTTTACAGCAAACTCTAAATGCGGCTTTACAAACAGAGGGAAATTACAAGGCCCGGGTTACATTAAAGGAAAAAGCCCTCCAGGAATTGCGATGGTGGGTAAACAATTTGGAACTGAATCAAGGCAGATCTCTTTTAAAACCCCAGAATCAAGTAATACTGGAATCAGATGCTTCAAAACAAGGGTGGGGAGCATTCTGCAGAGGAGTTTCAATAGGAGGTCAGTGGTCCAGGGAGGAATCGCAATACCACATCAATATTTTGGAATTAAAAGCAATTTATCTGGCAACTCTAACTTACACAAAAATGTGGAAATTGCAACATATACACTTTCGGACAGACAACATGACCGCCCTTTCGTATCTAGTGAAAATGGGGGGAACCAAATGTGCAGTAATGATACAGTTAGCAAAAGATCTATGGTCACACCTTCTATCTCAGAACATCACAGCAACAGCAGAACACCTTCCGGGGGAATTAAATGTGAGAGCGGACTGGCAGTCGAGAAATTTTCAGGACTCCAGCGAATGGGGACTTGCACCTCAGATGTTCTCCGCAGTCTGCCAAAGATGGGGAAAACCGGATATAGACCTGTTTGCTTCACGCCTGTTTCATCAGATACCCCAGTACATGTCATGGAAACCAGACCCTCTTGCTTTAGCAGTGGATGCACTTCAGCAGGATTGGAAAAATTTCTACCCATATGCATTTCCACCGTTTTCAGTGATAGGCAGAGTGTTAATGAAAGTGAGACAAGATCAAGTTGTTATGATTTTGATCACACCTCTGTGGCCAACACAACCATGGTATGGGCAGCTTCTACAAATGGTAATGGCAGACCCTCTACTCTTGCCCCACAGGCTAGATCTTCTCAAAAATGCAATGGGGGAAGCACACCCTTTGTTGAGGAACAAAACTCTTCAGTTAGTGGCCTGGAAAATTTCAGGAAAATCTTGGCTAGTGAGAAAATATCAAAACAGGCTGCAGAGCTTATCACAAATTCCAGAGCAAAAGGCACAAATCTTAATTACCAGTCGGCCTGGAAGAAATGGAGTCGCTGGTGTAACCAACAACAAATTAATCCCTTTAAGTGTTCTCTGAGTTCCGTACTAAATTTCTTAGCATTTTTGTTTGAAGAAGGTTTGGAATATAGTACCATTAACACTCACAGGTCAGCCATTTCAGCCTATCATGAGCCAATTGATGGTTTTGCAGTTGGAAAACATCCTCGGGTTTGCGCACTTACCTCAGGTGTTTTCAAAACAAGACCTTCACGTCCTAGGTTTATGTTCATATGGGATGTTGAGCAGGTTCTGAATTACTTAAATTCTTTACCTCCATTTTCAGATCTCACAGGTATTACTTTAGTATCTAAATTGTCCATGCTTTTAGCTTTATGTTCAGCTTCTAGGGGATGCGAACTACAGTACTTGGACACCCGGTACATGGTGTTCACAGGTTCATCTTACATTTTCAAAATTGCCGAAGTTACCAAAGTACGAAAGAAAGGGGAATGTCCGCCAACGTTTGAATATTATGAGTTTCCAGATAATCGAAACTTGTGTGTGGTTTCACTGTTGACATATTACCTCGAGTTATCCAAGGCATGGAGAGGGGATAGAAAAACTCAGCTTCTTTTAAGTCCTATAAAGCCTCATAAGGAGGTTGTTACTTCAACAATTGCTAGATGGATAAAAAATGTCTTAAAACTTGCAAAAATAGACACTAGTAAATTCACGGCTCATTCGTGTCGTTCCGCCTCCACATCAAAGGCTAAGGTCATGGGGTTATCTGTTCAGGAAATTCTTGACAGAGGCAATTGGTCGGGTGAGTCTACCTGGCAAAAACATTATCACAAACCAATAGAAAATAAGGCTCAAATTTATCAGGCTAAGGTTTTAAAAAAGCCGCTTTGAACAGAGATCGAGCGTAGCTCGGGGTGCCATTATGTAAGGGAATGGGCTCGATTATCCAATATTAAATCGTATGGAAATTTTATAGAAATAAAATTCCCCAATTACATAAGGCGCGCAGCGCCGCATTGTAATTGAGATTTTATGATATAAAATTGAAATACGATTTAATATTGTCCCACCCTCCAGCCCAGTGCTCTTTCATGATGCACCCAGTCCTGTATATATTCCTGTATATATAATTTGTTTTTTAGGAAACCGTTATGGTAAAAATTGATTGCATGTGTACGACATTTGATTGGAAGACATCATTTTGTCATTCTGTTATGTTATTTTGTGGAAATACATTCTACTAGTTGATTTGAAATCCTATTGTTATTTATTCCGAACCTGGCCGATCTAATGTTCATAGAAGTTTTGCACTCGCTTCTCTCGGGGTGCCATTATGTGCGGGAATGGGCTCGATTATCCAATATTAAATCGTATTTCAATTTTATATCATAAAATCTCAATTACAATGCGGCGCTGCGCGCCTTATGTAATTGGGGAATTGTGTTTGTAAAGATGTTACATTGTTACAATGATTTGAAACCATGTATTTTCCTCAATAACTTTCGGAAGAATTATCATTTTGCTTCAAATTTTATATTTTGTGAAAGAGCTTGTAAAGAGCTTTCATATGGTATATATGATTCAAATTTGACAAATAATTTTTGAAATAAACGCATTGAAAGTTTGTGTATAAAACATTCTGAGACACACTGTAGCTCTCCCTCTCTGCACGCTTATAATAGTGCAATTCCCAACGCGTGTCTAGATTTTGTTGCAATCAAAAGTTGACGGCACTATTGTTTTCTAAAAAACTTCGCTGATAAAAATATGGCTGTCTTCGATTTGTAAACAGTAAAGACATGCATTTTTATAACCCTGTGGTGGTCTTATATCTGCAGAAGCAAAGGAGGGAAGCACTTTAATTGAGAGAAAAGGGATTAAAATGTTATTATTAACACTAAATTTTACACAATTTTGTTATTTGCATCACTTTTGATGAACGTGAAATTTGTTAGCGGAAAGAGGAACATCACCCCGATGATGTTTACAATTACAGTATTTTTAATCAATCTTATTCTCCTTGTTTGTTCTTGGTGATTTGAAATATAATGAACAATTGTGGTGCTAAATCCATGTAGCTGAATTTTTACGTTTGCATTGGCGAATTTTGCAACATTATAATCAAAGTTAGCGGTAAGGGGAGCAGGCACTCTATATACAAAAATAAAATGCATGGTTGGCACAATTTCAGATGTCAAGCTGTGCATCAAAGTCCTCGTCGTTCCCTTCCCTGAAGCAACACAAAAATAATATGAAAAATGTCTAAGCAATTTTAGCTGATTTTAGTAAACGAACTTCCTAAATAACATAGTATAATGTATGAATGAGAAAAAAGATACGAAAAAACATTCTGTCTCCCACCTATTACAGTATCAAGCTTCGAAACGGGAAAAAGGTCAGCTAATAATTGTATGCCACCGTGTAACAGCAACACGAAAAGTTGGAAGATGAGGAGGATGATGATGATGAACAAAATCGAAAACTCATATTCGCCTATCTCGTGAAACTACTACGCCTCCTCGCTTCCTTACGCTCTCTGCGTCGGCAAAAAGTGAAAACAAAAACATTTACTGTACTTGAAACGCATTAACCCATCCATGTTTCGAACAAAAACAACTTTCTTCTTTTTGTGTTTCTCCCTGCGAAGTACCTGTGTCATCAAAATTCATTCATTACGCGTAAATGTACCAAAAATTATGTCGGTATTCTTTGATTTCTCACGAAAAGAAAAAATTTCTTGCAAAAGATAATGAAGAAAAAAGAAAAATCGAAATCAGTTGAAACAATACATTGCATTTAAACATGTTGAAATACCACCTCCATTGTGAAATGCTGAAATAGATTTCTTTCATCTTTAAGGTGGAAACCCCCTCTAGAAACTATTTTCTGTTTAACATAACATTTGGAAAACATTTTTTTGCAGTTTTGTTAGGTACTAGACAACTGATTTCATTCAATTTGCATTTACGGTTCTCGAGATATATTGGCCGGCAGTGAAAAAAGTCTTGTTTTCCAGAATCATGCGTTTAATTCAAAGAAAGAAAAAAAATGCTCTTTAAGATTCAAATATGCAGTCCAAAATCTATGAATAATGGTAAAATAAATACATTTAAAGTAATCAAATACTCCAGCTTGGTATAATGTCCCCTCTTTGTCCTTACCAGTGTCCTCTCTCTTCTTTTTCTTTCCCCGAATATTTTTCCGTTCTTTTAGTGTCATCTTTGTTTTATAACACAAATGGAATAAACGTTTTTTAATTTTTCTTTTACATCCATTTAGCAAATACTGGCCAGGAACCACTCCCATTTTCTCATATGTAAGCACTGAAGCTTTACGAAGTAGCATCATAAACATCAAAATTAAGTTGCGACAATGTAACAAATGTTTTTGGGAGGCGTTTCCAAATTGTTCTGTTAAACTTTCCGTGTAAACAACCTTTACGCAGTGCCTCTGAACTGAGTTCCTCAAGCATTGGTTTCATATACATGTTTTATGACAGAAAGTGGTAACCCAGGACCGGGCTTGTAATGATTGCTTCCGTATGCCTGATCCTTCTGATATAACCACAAATATCTTTACCTTTCGGGCAATGCAGTAAACACGTGATCAGAGAGGGAATGATGCCATTGCTTTGAAAATACTGCACAATATTCCAACATCAACAATTCTATACCCATATATTGGGTCAGATGTCTTTGGTGTGTTCGAAATAACTGGCTGAACTTTCTGTTCCGCTGACACAGGTGTTGAAATAATATTGGCAGAATCACCTTGTTGTATACCTTCTTGAGGAGTGGTAGTGTCACTATTTATATAATTAACATCTTGTTCTTCTACATTTACACTATTTACAACTTCTTTCTTTTTGCAGAATTCTTATCTTCTTTTCTTGTAAGACCTGTGCTGAATTTAACTCTACAAGTTTGTCCCATGTTTTGTTTGACTGGTTGAAAATATTTCTGCTGTTGGTAGTGTGTTCAGTGACAGAATTTTTTTTCGACAAAAAAGGTCGTTTTTCAAATTTTGAAAAATTGACGGATTTTTTGGGGGTTTCCACCTTAACAAGAAATGTATAGCTGGAGCACGGCCGTTTGAACATTTAGTTTCTTTAAAGCATTTTTCACATGTACGTATTTTTTGTCGTAATACCCTACGACCGTTTTTTCGTAAGTTCTTACGAAAAAAATGTTTTTATGGAGATTTTCATTCACATGCACTAAAATTTCTTGCAATAAAAAATACAATGTACATTTGGAACGTTTGGAAATAGATCATTAGCAAAGATGATGTAATTTCGAACAAAAGACGCCATTTCGAAAGCTCGATCTAATTTTTCGAACATTTTTTTCTTCTTGAGGCTTACTGCTTCAATAAGTCGGTAGAAACCTGCATTTTTCCTGAGTTTTTGAAATGTGTGGATGTGTCTCCACTGTACAAAGCAAAATCTAGGGTTTCAAAAGAGAACTATCGGCCAATCAGTAAATTGCAAATTTCTCTAAAGTGTTTGAAAGAATATTATTAGAACAAATTACTGAGTTTATGGAAGTGAAAATGTCTGCAATTTGATCTGGTTTCAGGAAAGGGTACAGTAGTCAACATGCTCTCTTAAGATTAATGAGCTTTCTTCAAAATAAGTTGGACTCTAAAATGTGTGTTGCTGCATTGCTCATGGATTTGAGTAAGGCTTTTGATTGCATTAATCATAGATTGCTTATTGCAAAGCTTCATGCATATGGATTTTCTTCTAGTGCATTATCTCTTATATGGAGCTATTTGAGGCAACGCTTTCAGAGAGTAGGTGTTGATGGGGTTTTTAGGCTTTGGAAAGAAATCTTTTTGGGTGTACCGCAAGGATCAATATTAGGACCTCTTTTGTTTAATATATTTTTAAATGATTTTCTTTTTCTATTTGATGAAAATGCGCCCTGTTCAGATACTCTATTGTGTAACTACGCTGATGATAATACATTTTGTGCATCAGCAGACACATTTATTGAAGTGCAAAATATGCTAGAGAAATTTTTTAGATCAGCATCTTTATGGTTTTCTGAGAATGACCTGCAACTAAATGCAAGTAAATGCAATTTTATTTCATTTGGAAAACCAAAAATTACGCATTTGCATCATTTAAATTTGAATGGAGAGATTTTGACTGTCTCTAAATATGTGAAACTTCTTTGACAGTCAGTTGACTTTTGCAGAACATGTAAACACCTATGCAAAAGAGCTAGCTACAAATCTAATGCCCTGAAGAAAATCATCAATATTGTGGATGATAAGCAGAGAAACTTATTATATATGTCATTTATCGCATCCAAGTTCAATTATTGCCCTTTAGTTTGGGGATTTAGTTGTAGAAGATCTATTGCAAATATAGATCGAGTTTTGACAAGGGCATGTTCACAATCTAAACTGGGATACATATCTCACCCAGAAGGTATTCATGTACAACATTGTAGACTATTGTTAAAAGAAGTCTACAAGACAAAATGTGATTTGAATCCTTCTTACATGAAATATGTGTTCCCCTGTAGAAATGATATTGGACTAAACTTAAGATCTTCAAATGATTTAGTGAGACCTCGGGTCTACTCAAAAAAGTATGGGCTGCAGACTTTCGGATATATTGCTTCACAATTGTGGTAACCCCTTCCAACCGAAATCAAGTCGGCAACGTCTTTAAACAAATTCTGTAGTGCCTCCAATGATCAAATGATCTCCAATATAATGATCTGTGATAGTTATATACAAATGCAAAAAAATACTGACAATTAAATATACTATTCTAGTCAGTAAAAGAAACGAACTAACAAAAAGGGTGTGGTTGGTCAGGTGAAACCCTACATCACTAGGTAGGTGAGCCGCCACACCCAGAAGAACAACAATATGATGATGACAAACAACTTGTGAAGTAGAAGGAGATGTCCTCTTCATTTGGCTTTGAGTAATGCGAATCATACTGGTTACCACTCGAGCAGAACTGGACATTAGCATCTCCGCTGTTTTTCCAGGCCTCGCAAGCTTGGAATACAGTAATGGCTAAGGGAAAGAAAAGACATAAGATCAGGACAGTCAAAATATTATCACAGAATGTACGGGGTATGAAAAATGACACTCGAATTGAAATATTATTAAACGTTATGAAAGAAAGAAATGCAATTGCAATGTGCATACAAGAAACATGGCGAAATGGAATCGAACTGATAGAGCACGACTCTTTTAAAATTCTCTCTGTTGGTCTTGATAAAAATATCCAACAGGGAAACAGAGGATCTCAAGGTGTAGCAATTGCATTGAACTCAGATGGTGAAACTGCCTGGAAAGCAGGAGGCTATGAAAAGTATACCGAATTCGGCGCTAGAGTTATGGCAATACGTCTCCTTATGAGAGATCATCAACACAGAGACATTGGAGTATTTTTGATTTCTGCTTATGCTCCCATTGGAAATGCCCCTGATGACGAATGGGATTTGTATTTCGATCAGCTCAGTTCATGCATCGCAAAGAAACGACACAATGACATTCTCTTTTTTTTTTTTTATTTTTTTTTTTTTATTTTTATTATTTTTTTTTATTTATTTATTTATTTGTCTATAACTCGACGGGAGACCACACTCATAGAGTTAATTTAAACAAAGGAGGTGGTCCCCTATAAACTGTTACAAAGATAGAAAAAATTTATCGTAATTGACAAAAATTAATATAAAAACATAAAAAAAAAAAAACAAAAACAAAAACAAAAAAAAAAAAAAAAACAAAAAAAAAAAAACATTAAAAAGAAAGTAAAAATTATACTTGAAAATGTAAGAAAAAGAAAAAGAAAGAAAAGAAAAATGTAAGAAAAAGGTTAGTTTAATCAACATAGGATGAGAAAAAGAATAATTTTGCGAGATACTTTAAGCGACTTAATGCTAAAGTTGAGATGTCATCAACAGCAAGGTAATTTTGTAATAAGTTCCAAGATAAAACAGCTTGGTAACAAAGTGAGTTATTGCCAAAGGAGACAGTTGTCACCTTTGGTAGTTTAAGTAATCCAGGTTTAGCGCGACTTAGATGACCACGATTATGCTGATTTAATCGCTGCAAATTAAATGTAGTGGAGAGAGCAGAGGGTAACTGGTTGTTAAAGAACTTAAATACAAAAAGTATGTTTAAGAATTTAACGAAATCGAAAAATGAAGGTATTTTACAAATTTACTTGGAATCAACCTGTGACCATTAATTTTAATTTTAATTTCATAGTCACTAACCTTTCGTTTAGGCTTGAAAATTAAAAGTTTTGTTTTGCTGCGGTTTAAAGCAATCTTGTTGGCATTCAGCCAGTTTGTGAGTAATTTCAAATCAATGTTGATTTTTTTGGTCATTGACTTCAAAGAATGGTCACTTTGAAATAACATGGTGTCATCAGCGAAAAGATTAACATCGGAATAAGAAATAGCAGATGCAAGGTCATTAACATAAAGGAGGAAAAGAAGAGGTCCAAGTACAGAGCCTTGTGAAACACCGTGAAGAATACGTCTGAGTTTAGATTTAGAGCCGGCTACTGAAACAGATTGTGTGCGATTGGAAAGAAAGGAGCGAAACCAATCAAGAGGAATTCCTCGAATACCATAAAAATCAAGTTTAGAAAGCAAAATATCATGATCAACGGTATCAAAGGCTTTTTGGAGATCTATAAAAACAGCACAGCCAAACTTACCACTATCGACCGCCTTGTAAATTTTTTCCACACAATGACAAAGGGCAGATACAGTCAAATGTTTCGAGCGGAAACCGAATTGAGAAGGATAGATAACCTTTGAGTTCTCGAGAAATTTGATAAGACGTTTATGCATTAGTTTTTGAAAAATCTTATCGATATTAGACAAAAGAGATATTGGTCTAAAATTTCCAACCTCTAATGGCGAGCCTTTGTTTTTATAGACAGGAATAACAAGAGCCTCCTTGAGCTTAGTAGGAAAGACCCCAGTAGAAAAAGAAAGGTTTATGACATCAGAAAAAATAGCAGAGAGATGGTCTGTCACTGCTATCTCTCTATCAACAGTCTCACAGTAATGACAAGCTGCTTCAAAAAGAACGATTATGGTACTTGGATTAATCCACGTAGCAAAAAACAGCATCACATTGACCACTTCATCGTGAATCGAAAAATGACACATCGAGTTCGAGATGCTGGAGTCACTGCTTGCCTTCTTGACAGCGATCACCGAGCTATTTTTATCAAGCTTAAAATCATGAAAAGACTCAAAAAGAAATCCGAACCGCGTAGTAAAATGACAAACCTCGATATCTCCGCTCTTTCAAATATGACAATCCGTAACAATCTCTGCGAAAATGTTGCCCGAAATCTCAAAGATACTGATCAAAACGATTTGTACAGTTCGTTTTCCGAATTAATCAAAACTGTTTGTCAAAGAACACTTCCAAACAAAATGAAAAATCAACCAGGATGGTTTCAAGCAAATTCGGCTAAACTGCTACCCTTAATTCAATCTCGAAACCAAGCTATGAAAAATAATTTCCAACGCCCCACACGTTCCTCGTCAAAACGTCTTCATACCGCTAGAAAGAAACTTAAAGCTATGATAATAGAATCGAAAAATGATTGGACACTAAACCATTGTGTAACACTCAACCGTCATCATGGTACAAAGCCTGCTTGGGAATCCCTCAAAGCACTAAAACACGGGTTCTCAAAACCGAAACCTTCAGTTTCTAGACAAATGAAAAAAACAGACAGTACTTTATGCTCCACTCCTCAAGAAAATGCGACTGTTTTTTACGAGCATTTTAACCATCTCTACAACAGAGAACCAATCTTTGATGCTTCTACCCTTAATTCCATCCCTCATCATGATATCGTTCAAGGATGTGACCATGATCCAACAGATGACGAAATCAAAAAGGCTATTCTAAAGTTAAAGAACACTGCCCCAGGAGACTCCGGCATCCAACCGCAGATAGGGAAATGTTTGATTAACCACCTGGAAACTAGCCAAATTCTCACAAACACTATTGTCTAGATTTGGCGGACCGAAAATATACCAAAAGACTGGAACATAGGTCTTTTGACGATCCTCCCAAAGAAAGGTGATCTTGGCTTACCAAAAAACTATCGCAGGATCATGCTACTTGAGACTGCTTATAAAATTATTGCAATCATAATACAATCTCGCTTACTACCAATCGAAGAAAGTCTTGACCACGAATCGCAATGTGGTTTTAGACCTGATCGCGGCTGTATTGATGCCATCTTCACAGTTAAAATGGCCCTTCGTAAACGACGTGAACACGGGAAAGAATCTTGGGTATTCTTTCTTGACCTAGTCAAAGCTTTCGACCGTGTGCCCAGGCAGCTACTTTGGCTCATCTTAGAAAAATTCGGAGTTCCTCCAAAATTAACCAGTCTCCTTAAATCCTTACACGAAAATTTCACCGTCAAATTCACCATAGATGATATCACACATATCATGACATGTACTATCGGAGTGAAGCAAGGAGATATTCTCGGCCCTATCCTGTTTACCTTTTTTCTTGCAGCAGTAATGATAACATGGAGAGCTACCATCAACCTACCACTATGCATCTTTAGATCAAAACAAGATGCCAAAATGACAGGTCGTAGTTACCGTGCATATGGAGAGGAATATGAATTTCAGGATTCTGAATATGCTGATGACACGGCCCTTGTATTTGACTCGAGAGAAGACGCTTGTGTCGGTATACCACTCTGCATGAACCATTTTGATTGCTTTGGAATGGAGGTCCGCTCGGGGCCACCTGAGTCAAAATCAGTTGTTCTTTTCTGCTCGAAACCTCCATGTATGTATGATGACCCTTCAACCTTCGATCATGCAGATTTATCAAATATAGTTTTTGGCGGGAGATTTATTCCTATTGTTAAAGAGTTTATTTACCTCGGTAGTGTTATGAGTCGTGATTGTTCAGATGATCTTGATGTTGATCGTAGAATACAGAAAGCAAGTAATGCATTTGGTATGATGAAAAGTTCATTATTTTCGTGCACCAAGATAAAGCTTAGTGTCAAAGCTAAAGTTTATGTATCATTTATTCTATCGATCCTGTTATATGGTTGTGAGTGCTGGAGTTTGACCGAAAAACTTTTGAATAAATTGAGAGTGTTTCACCATCGTTGTGTAAGAAGTATTTGTCGTGTCACTCTGCTCGATCGTAAACGTACATCAGATCTTCTTGATAAACTCTCTCTGGAATCAATTGATACCTACATCTATCGCCAACAGCTTAGATGGGCTGGTCATGTTATGCGAATGCCTTGGAATCGTCTTCCTCGGAAAATGTTGTCTTGCTGGGTTCGTTCCAAACGTCCTCGTGGTGCTCCGAGGTACACCTATGGTCGTTCTTTATATAAATGTTTGAGAAAATCTGGAATTGACCCTAATGTTTGGCATGTTTTGGCTTTGAATAAAATGGAATGGAGAAAATTGACTCACTCAGTGAAAATTGATCCCTAATGATATATTTTTTGACAATACTATTTTCTTTATCAAATAGTATAGTATTTATAATTTACTTTATGCGCTGTGATCCTCATACTTTAGGTATGCGGCCTATGCCCTTTTTTGGGTTGGTTTAGTCTCTCTCGATAGTTATATATTGAATTTAGGCTTTATATAATTTTTTCTTTTGTAGCAGTCGATTTTAAGACTAACCATATTCTCTTGTAGAATCATTCACGATACTATCCATCTCACTACATTTGTTTGATTCTATAAGAGAAATGGTATTTTATTTTAGTAGTATATATAAATTATATCACAGCTCGTGTTTACAAAGATAAAATCCACACAACACCACACGAATTTTGCAATCTCCTTTTTATGATTTAAGTTTGTCGAATGTAATAACCTTGATAAGGAATAAAATCTTTATCAAATTAGAAACAGCGCTTTCCAGAATGCAGAAAAGCTCAAGTAACTCGACCAATTATTTTTGGTCTGTATATTGGTTGTGATGTGGCTATATAAAAAACTAAATGCACCAGACGAAGTTTTTTCGGGCCACCTTTTATAAAAATTTACACAGATTTTGTGTAATTTTCATGTCACGTGACCAGCGTTCACCAGGGTCTTCTTTGCCGCTATCGGTATATCGAAAAGGCAAGAGACCCTGGGTTCGAGTCATAACACAAGCAGAAAAAGTTGAACTTATTTCAACTTTTTCTAATCTTTCCGTCAGTAATGGAAATGAACAAAAAAATAATTTGAGAAAGAACCAATTACGCTCTTTCTCTGGTATTTGTGCGTTCTGTCCGCCAAAAGTTTTCAAAGAGTGGAAAGTTGCCTAATAAAGATAAGGGAGAAGAGGAGGAACACGCACACAGAGATGGATGGAGAATTTTGGGAGACCTAGTCTAAAAATATCGGAACATTCATGTTTCCCGATTGATAAGCGGATTTCCCGAAAAATGTCGTAGCTCTTCTCGACAAAGTTTGTTGCCTTAACCTTTCAGTTCTTGTTGGGCTGGTGGTATTAGGCATTTATGAGACTTTTCACGGGGTATTAAAGTGATCAGAAAAAGAAGTAATTTTTGTATTCTGATGTCCATGCAAAACAGAATATTTATTCACTTTGCCTACTAACTTAACTACATTGAAAATACCATGATGTTTGTTACATACACATCAATCGCTCATAGTCACTGTTTTTGCCAATATCAGGCTTCATCAGCATTCCTAGGTTCCCATTAGGAACCAGGCATGGACAGCAACATCACACATTGATTTACACATTTGAACATAAGGCAAAAAGAAATAACATGTCTCAAGCAAATGAAACTAAGTTAAAAAAAATTATATAAAGTGTGTTTCATAAAGTTGGCCAGGGAAATTTTAAAGCTGTTCTTTTAAATGAAGATAGCGAATTTCAAAACAATTTTTACATCGATGGAAAGCAATTTTTAAGTTCCTTCAGCTGATATATTTTTGTGTAAAATGCAAAGTGGTTTTTCCAAATTGTTTAAAAAAATCTTTTCTTTTGATTCACTTCCTTAATCTTAAGGATCGGATACAGACAATACAAACACAAGTTGGGCCTAGTTTAATAAGTTCAGTAAATTTAGAGATTCTAAAATTTGGTAATGAAACACTAAAACTTATGGATCTTTTTTTATTGCTTCTTACTCGCTGAAGATGTTTAGCATGCTCAGGACTTCCAAATTTCTCAGAATAATTCTCCCTACGTGTTTGCTTTGTGACACTGGTTTTCTGTTCCACTGGCATTGAATTGAAGTATTTTTTCTTTTTCTATTTTTGCATATAGTTGCTTTAATTGTAGTGATAGCATCTTGATCGCATGAATGGCAATATATTGGATGTCATACTGTGTTTCATAGCTTACAATAAGTCCAAGCATATCTTTTATAAATACATTTAATTTACTTAAATAAATAATGTCAAGTAATGTTGAAGTGCCATTTGGAGCAGATGAACAGTTAGAATTACCAACTACTTTACTGTGCGAATCAAATAAATATATTGAATGTTTTCGAAAATCCCAGATAAGTGCAAAACTGTAACCTGCACAAGTAAAAATAGCACCGTTACCCGTATCATTGGCTGTGAGATTTGAAAAAGGTCAATTTCTTCTAAAGACAGACGATTTACCATACTTAAAAAATTAACTTGAACCGACTCGGTTTCAATGAATATATTACGGGTAATTTGATCAACTGCTAAGAGTCCTGTGGCTTGCAACAAATAGTGAACCACCTTGATTCAAAACATAGTCTAAATCCCAAGATTTCCATAATGATACTCTCTTGATAGCACTGAAGCTTATTCCAATGTAAGCATCATTTCTGGTACATTGAAAACCTGCTGTTTCACCAAATTATGGATCACCTTGGTAAAAAGATCCTTGAACTACTTTAGAAAAATGTGGTCCTGGGTTACTCTCAATTCCATATACAACTAACAAAATAAATTTTAAAGCAACTAACTCAAATTGAAACAGAATAAAGCAACATATAATAATACTACCAGTAGAAGCATAACTAATAATACTTGATAATACAAAATAGAGAGATGAAATAATAATTGAATAGTACTGAATTGTGCTGGATAATGTTATTCAGTAATGCTGAGTTTACATGAACAAAAATATGAACGATGATAAGGAACAAAAACGTCATTCAAGATAATATAATATACCGCAGAAACTACGTTCGCTTCGAAGAATGACAGCGCATGTTGATGTGAACGATCAAGACTTTTGATCATGTAACTTCCGGGCTAAAAAAATTTCCACACGAAACTTTTGTATTCCAAACACCTCGCGTATAACGCGATTTGAAAAACAATAGCTTTATTTAAAAAAATTTTAAATATCTCCCTGAATTGAAGGAAGCAATCAACTTGTCATAGTACAATATTTCTGGAGTTGAAGTTGACGATGATGAAGAAGAAAGACAAGATAACATTTTCCAAGTATATCAATTAATTATATTTCTTAATTCACTGAAAGTTAAGGAGATATTAGTAAGATTAGTAAAACATAGTAAAAAATAAATTTCATGATAGTAATGAAGATAGTCTGGAAAGGAACATTGAAGTGAGAAGCACATGCAAATGCAAAGGTAGATGTTTAAATCAATGTCCTTGCCTGGGTAATGGTATTTCTTGCCTTCACAGTGTTATTGCTTTAGATCCAAATGTGAAAACAAAATAAATGTTTAACTGAACAAAGGTAAATTTGATCAAATGGTTTTGGTCAAGACTATGGGACAAATGTACAGGCTGTCAAGTCATGTATGTCATAAATAATGACAAAAAATTTGGAAAAAATTACAAAAAAATAAAAACTTTAAAGAATAAAATGGCAAAAAAATGACACTTTCTGACTATTTGATGTATTCTTCTTAACAACGTAACATTGAAACAATTTTATGCGGAATAAACAAAAGCAATGAAGGACAGCATGAAGATAAAATTGCACTAATGTATAATTAAGTATTAATTAAGTTATTATAATTCAGGTTGATAAGGAACGAAAAAAACCATTCAGAAATCAAAATCCAAAATCAATGTTCGCGTAATTTCTACAAATTATCTGTGATTCATGATTGGGACAAAAATAGTAGCAAAACTTTAAGTTGAAGGCGCTATTAATGTTGGACAGGTGTTGTGGCTGCCCTATAAGTACAGCACAACATTGATTTCTGGGGGAGGGCCAATTTACATTTCTTCTTCACTTTTGCCACATGTTTTTGTCCAAGATTGAAGATTTTGTATTTAAAATTGTACTTTAGTTATATTTGAAAATGTATATCAGTGCAAATGTTCCAAAGAAGGCAAAGATATTCGAGCAACTAAACTGTTTCGGTACAATTTTACTATTTCCATAAATCTTTTAATGGACTGAAAAAAAGGTAATCTAATAGTGTTCCTGATAAAATAAAATGTTCCTGTTTTCTGATAAAAAATGAAAACAAATAACAACTTTGGTGAAAAAAATGAAAATGACGAAATCATTGAAAAAAAAAAAGAAAAAAAGATAGCTCTTCAAAAAAATGAAAAAAATGAAAAAAATTAATGCACTTGACAGCCTGAATTTAGCCTATGAATGAGCTGTGTATAATCTATGCTATCGTGTACCAAGCCCACAAAGAAACACATTCAACCTATAAGTATAATATTGCAGCATAGTCGTGTTGCTGGTCTGTTGCATATTCTGCTACATGAGGAATGTAGGAACTCCAACCCAATTGTCAACAATCATTGTCAATTGCAAAAAGAGCAAATAAACAATGCCAAAGCTGAGTGTGAGTTATCAAATTCTATATGCAAGAAAAAACTTGAAACAAAATTTCTTGTAAAGAAAGTGTTTTTATAACAAACATGCATATAAGAAACATGCGGCTCAAATTCTTAAAAACGTAAGAACCTTGTAAGAAACAAGACATGATTTAAGGTAGGAATTTTCTTCCTGTGAAGCCCTATATGAGATAAAAAAGGCAGAATCTACTTCTCATTGACCGCAAGTCAACTTACATCGACGGTCGAGGAGACTTTTCCGGGAGGATCATTTTGAGATGCACAAGACAAAAGGCCAATCAAAACAACTGGAGTTTGCGTCAAAATTTCAATGAAAACTTTAAACTTTTGAAGTAAATCCTCCGTGTTTTTTGCCATACCCGATTGCGAACTTTATTTGTTAACCACGCTTATACGCCATTTTGATTTGAACTATGTAAAACTCTGTCCCTCGTTTCAGACCTATGTTCTATTGTTCTAATGAGAGATTCAGACTGATGACATCATCACAGTGCACCCTGCAACTCTACTGGTAATGGTTCATTATCTTTCAACAATCAACCTTGTAAATGTTTTCTTACAAAAAATCTCAGTACCTTTCATGTAAAATCTACATGAGAAATTTTGGTTGAAAGTGCGCTGCAATATTTGCTATGTTACAGAACTGTTTGAATTGTGTATTTCTGCATAGAAATATTTACAACTTTTCATACAGCTTAAGCTATTTAACCGAGGTTTGTATCCCTTAGTAGTGTGTAATTTTTCCTATTTTATTTACTGGCTGATTGGAATTAAAAGACCTATTTTTCTAAATTGATTTTTCTCAAGCTAACAGAATCTACAACTTTTGCGACAACTGGTTGCCATATATTTTTTCCAGGCATCATAATCACTTTTGCAATGTTTTAGATATTTGTAGCAGTCAACGACTTTGTCTCGACAGCCTATGAAAATAAATAATAGTGAGAAGATTATGAAAAGTACTTTAAAGCCATGTTTGAAACGCAAATCATTGTTGGTGTGGACAGAAAAATATCCTCAAAACGCCAGAATCTGCGAATCAAAGGCTAAGGTTTAATCAAACTGTCGCAACTGGATGTTCAAACAGTAAATGTGGTACTAAATATTCAAACAATTTTTATGAAAATTTCTGTTAATTCGATTATATTGAAATTGGAGTCATTTCTCAAATTATTTTGACAAAAAAAATTGTCCCTAATTTGGACCAAATTTTCAAAGTTTTTAACTTTTTCCAACGTGATTCGTAAAATATCGTTTCTTGTTTTCATTTCCCTTAGACCTGGAACTTCATCATTGGCCCTATATAATCACAAGAAAACATACCTGGTGCTTGCGTTGGCTGATTGGTGGGTATGGGTCCACCTAAAGTAAATGATATTTTACAGAACATTTTTTTTGCTTGGACTGTGATACTTCTTATTACACGATTCCACGATTTTTCTAATTTTTCCCTCCATTAACTTTGGTTCTCTCTTTGCATCTATCGAAGGTTCTTCGCATCCTCCAAGAGGGAACACTAAATGTTGGACGCCTTATGGTCGTTTCGCGAAACGTTTTGATATTTATCGCCAGTGCGCTACTTTCTATTTGCAGTCCAGCGATCAAGGATTTAAAAACCAAAGAGTCATCGTCTATACTAACAATAACTTTAAAAATTAAACATGAACCTTTTCTTTGCACCACGTTATTTTTGAAAACTGACATGGTGTACTCCTCCCCAATGTCTATCCAAAAATTAATAACATTAACGCGGGTTGTTTCTACACTGATACTTTCACATGCCGAAAAAAGGTTTTCCTTGTAAATATTCCTTCTGGTTCATTCTGAATGCGCCTTTTATTGTTTCTCCTTACATGTTTGCATAACAATTTTTCACCCTTATAAAATTAAGATGACTAAACTATTGAGAAACACCATAGAAATATCGTATTAACATTCTTGTATCCTCTATCGTCGTTTTACATCAATCATCTTTCAATATTACATTCTCATCTCAGTCTCTTTACTTTTTTCACATTTTCATTGGGTTGGGATAATTTCTATTTTGATAGTGAGCTTATTTACACAGAAAGTTGGGCAACGTACTTAAGACGACAAATCGGTGAGAATCAAGCCAAAAGATGCATATTTTTCAAAGAATTCCCCGTCTGAAAAATGATTAAAAATAGAATCTTCTTATCTCAAAAGATTTCTTACCGCTGCATCTGTATAATAAGTTGAGTTGCTTTATATCGATCTGACTGAATGCTGATCTTTGTCCAATCACATTTTGCATATTAGGATCTTTTGTTACAATTGTGACCCTGCAAGTGATTAAACGAAATGTTTTGTTTAGTAAACACTACGTCCCAAAGCGGCATCATTTCGCCGCATATGAACACTTTTTTAAATTGGGAGATATCTCAAACATTTTAATGTCCTTACGGAATGTGACCCTAAATAATTAAGTCAGTAGACTTTTGAATAAAAATTGAAAGTAACATCACCTTGTAGAATTCGGAAAAGCGACAAAGAGAAAGGAATTGGACCGTCTCAAATGGAGCTAACCGTTCTGGATCAGATGTATTAATGTACTCACAAAACGCGATTCAAAGTTATTTAGCTTCAACATTTCTCGTCACATTTTGGCCAATTTTCCAAACTTAAAATATATCCCTGTAGACCTGTACATGCATTACGTGACTACAAACAAATTCTCGTTTTCAAACTGAATATAAGTGAAGTTGGCGCTCTTTAAAAAGAGAAACGACACCTTATTGAACAAATTTTCACGAAAATAAGTTAAGCACGTAATAACCGATCAAGTTAGAAACAAGACGATGTATACAGTGCTGTAATTCATGAAAAGGTCTATTAGATCTCGAGATGTTTTCCCTGGATATATTTGGCAGAACGATGCTTTAGTGAAATAAGGACTTCCTACGAAGTAACAGACAAGAAACATAATGCTTTCAAGCTCTTCACGTTCACACGAAACAAGCTTACCTTCGTCCTATCCCAAATGCTGTTTTACTGTAATGCACTATGCTTCTGAAATCATATGGTGTTCCAAGAGAGTCGACTTCAGAGTATGTTCTCTTTTTGAAGTTGTGTTGTGCTCCTAAAGCGGTAAATAAATTCTTCGGTTCTATCGTAATTCAAGGACGGATTTTAAAAATAATCAATAATGAAAATAGTGAGAACACGATAAATACACTCTGAACTTAAAATAAACTTCACGTGAAAAACGGTCGCCTTTACTGAATTATGAAAGATGTCTTTATCACAATAAAAACATGAATATATATAAAAAAAAAGAGAAGAAATTTCTATTTTAGCTCTCATTCTCTTCAAAAATTGTCGCCCGTGAAAGTTTCTGCTACAGTAGACCTACGGTTATTCGAAGCTCCAAGGGGGATAAGAATTTACTTCGAATAACCGGTAGTTCGAATAACTGAAAAATTCGTTTTCTCGCCAGATTTTCAACTTAACCTTAATGGGATGGACTTTTCTGAAGTAATTGAGGCATTGTGGTTCAGTTGAGCGTAATAAACACAAAGAATTTTTACTTTTTGAAGAAAGAATAAATTTGAACAAATTGTTAACAGGTTTTAAAATATGCAAGTTATAAAGAAAATGTATCTAGTAAATACAAGGAGTTCAACTCTTAAAAAAATCTTTAATGCTACATTGTTTTTTACTATCGATGTAGTGTTTTTGACATGTACGTGTTATCATGTTTAACTGCTTTCTGATTTCAAGATCATTCTCGTCAAACAAAGACCATCTTTCCAACAATTCTAAGGCCTCTTCCAACTCTGACTGCTTTGGCTTCTTCGGGGGGATGTCATGTGCCTCAATTTCATCATCATCGTCATCTTCGAGATTCGGAAAAGAACTAACTTTGGAGATGATAAGGGATTGAGGATCCCCTGTTTGCTTCAATTCTCTGGACCGAAGGAGAATATTGAACTTTTGAAGAAATTGCTTGAGAAGAGTGTAAATAGCCATGAATATTGAAACCTGATTTTTTGAAGAAAAAAAGTGTTTTAATCGCAGAAAATCAATGTTCTCACTCGACAATCTCCCAATAAGAAAAATTCGAATAACTGAGGGTGACTTAGCATATAATTGGCCCCAAGGGGAATAGAAATCACTCCGAATAACCGAATTATTCGAATAACTGAAGTTCGAATAACCGAGAGTGTTTTTGCCTGAGTTGGGTAAGCAGATCCAAGGGGAACGCCATCTCACTTCGAATAACCGAATTATTCGAATAAGTGCAGGTTCGAATAACCGGGAGTCTACTGTATACAGAAAAACGTCAAATGGATGAGCGTAAGAAAATTCCCTTCACAGTTGATAACACAACAAACAAAACGGATAGCTGAACACTATAAGAAGATATTACTAGATGATATGGATGACCATTGGATTGAAACATGATTGTCACGGTCTGGTCTGGATTGCTCATGGTACACTCCTAGAAAATAACACCATTTTCAACAAAATGCTTACAAACTCTACAAACAACTTCCCTCTAATGTTGACATACCAAGAGAATGTGCGATTTCGTGTAAGACAGTTGCATGTCTGAGACATCCCTTTGGAAGTGAGATGAAATTTCCACCCCCATTCCTGCCAACTGGTGAAGAACATCTACGATGCAATTCAATAGAATATTGAATTTAGTGCTTCTTCTAAGAATTATTTGTGATTTTGATTTCTAATAGGACAGCAGAATACGCACCCTCCTCCGTTGTAGAACTCGATGTAAGCTCTTTCTCCTCTCCTTGGTTGTAATTTTATGCAGGTGTGTTTTTCATAATCCTGTGCGGCTTTCTGGACAGCCGATTTGGATTCAGATGGGACTAAATGATATTAAAAAAAAGTAGAATACGATTATTGAAATAGAAATGTACAAAAAACAAATTACAGTCAAATAAAACTTTTTATAGGAAAATTTTGAGGAAAAATTAAAAAAGATATAGCAGCAACTAACGTCCAGATCTGAATGAATAGGGTACCACCACATATTTCCCTGTTTTTGGCCATAACCTGTCTTTTCTTGTTGCATATCCATAATTGCCTTGTTCAATAGCTTGTTTCTGATCCGGAGATAAGACAATATCCCCTTCAAAGAGACCGGGATCTAGAAATAAAAAATTATATAATTGAAAAATGCCTTTCCGTATACTATGCTAAAAACATCATCAAATCAGGTCATACCTTACACTACAAGGAAATATAATCAACTTTTCTATAAAAAATTACTTTGTCTTAATCCCCACAAATTACATTTTTTTTCAAAACATTTATATTTATATTTTACTGTTAAACTGTAGTTAAATGAAATAAATGGAAATAACAATCAAATTTTACTTACTCTCTTGTTCAGGCACCCATTGAGCAAATACAACAAAAGGCAATAAAAGCAAAATCAATGGCTTCATCATGAGTTGATGTTTCTTCTATAGATTTAGCAAGTAAGTGAGAGACGTTCTCGGCATTCATAAATAGATATGCACCATGGCATTTTATGGCTTCTAATTATTATTTACCCCCGAACAATTTACTTGTATCATTATAGTCTGATATGTATTTACTGCGATGTGAAAGATGCGTCCCGGGGACGAAATGTTATTTCGTGATGAATTTGGTAAGCTGCGCAAATATCGGTAGTCCTCAAAATCAACAAGCCTACCTTTTACCTTACTTAAACTCCAAATCTGTAGCATCATGTTAGGTCACCTGTCATCTATTGTGTGCACAACTGTTTATAAATCGTTTTTCTCATTGGTTTGTTTAAAGTGAAACTTATCGTTATTTCATAATCTGATATGAAAATAGAAAAATAGTTTTTCATTAGAATGCATTAAAAATATTTTTATATAGAGTTTCACAGTGTAAATGTGTTTTGAAAATGTTACTCTCATTTTTAATCTGCCAATGTTACTTATTAAGAACGGCCAAAAAAAAAAAAAAAAAAATTCAAGACGAAAATCTGCAAATCATCGTACATCCTGAATCAAGCTAAAAGCACAAACTTCTGCTATGTGGTAATTTTTGTGGATGTGTATTTTCAAAACGAGAAACTGTGTTTTTTTTGTGTTCTGGATTAGAAGCCTATTGTAAGTTTACGGAAATTTGAATAAACGCCTGTGATTGGTTGATAGAGGTATTTCCACCAGCAGTAGGAATCTGACACAGTCAAATTAGCGTGATTCTTCCGTGATTTCAGCTTTTGCTTACGGAACTCAGTCACAACCTATATTGAAAATGTCTGGACGTGGTAAAGGAGATAAAGGTCTTGGAAAAGAAGTCACCGAAAGATTCTTCGTGATAACATTCAAGGCATCACTAAACTCGCTATAAGTCGTCTTGCTCGTCGTGGCAGTGTGAAACGTTTGATTTATAAAGAAGGCGCACTTAAAGTTTTCTTGGAAAATGTTATCCGTTATGCCGTGACTTACACCGAGCATGCAAAAAGAAAAGCCGTCACCTCTATAGATGTCATTTACGCTTTGAAACGTCAAGGAGGAACACTGTACGGATTTGGTTAAGCTACCTCACTACAAAATTAAATACAAAATTAAAAACATGCACTTGATCTACCTTACTGTGATTACTGCACTCTTTCATGTTTGAGTTTATAAGTTACCACTGAGTTTTACTTTCTCAAACTTTGTTCTGACGTCTGTAAAAATTTCATTCATAAGACAGAAAAAAGGATCAAATTCCATCCGAAAACGGCGATACGCAATATGATTGGCTACTTAATTGATTTCATTGTTTTTTCTGTTATTTGATTGGCTAAAAAACTGTATTTCGATCCCAAATTTTATCTGAAAAAAAAACGTTACTTTTTGTAGATATGCTACTCGCTTAAAGTTTCTTTGACGCTATACTGTTTAAGTACGATCAATTTTTTATTAATTAATGTTTTTCCACGTGGTGAAGGTGGAAAAGCTAAGGCCAAGGCCAAGACAAAATCTTTCAGAGCTGGACTTCAATTTCCCGTTGGTCGTGTACATCGTTTCTTGAGGGTCAGTACGCCAACCGAATTGGATCCGGTGCACCCATTTACTTGACAGCAGTATTGGAATACTTATCTGCTGAAATCTTGGAGTTGGCTGTTTAGGCAGCTCGTGACAACAAGAAGGCAGGATCATTCCACGACATTTGCAACTTCTTGCCGTCCCCAACAACAAAGAATTGAACAAACGCCTGTCCGGAGTTACCATTTCCAGCGGTGGTTGTGTTGCCAAACATCCAAGCTGTATTACTTCCCAAGAAGAACGACAAAGGCCAGAAGAAATAAGCGCTTTCCAGTACTTCCGTAAAACGGCTTTATAGCGACACATATGACAAAAAGACAAATTACGGCAACCTATTTTTAAAGTGTTGATTTCAGCGCGTTCATGTTCATTTCTTATTTTCTCGTTTTCTTATATGGCAAATAGGAAAAAGATTTTTTTCCGTGAAGACTGACAGACAGATCCCAAGGGTGTTTTACTTCACCGTACTCTGGGAGGCATTACTATTTTTTTATGTAAATATAAGGGAGAGAACGCGGATGCAGGCTCTCACTACCAGAAATTGTACGGTCGAATTACCGACGTTTGCGGTAAACGCAGAGGTCAGCCCAAGCGCAGTGCAATTGAAAAAGCCTCACTGTGGAAGAACCCCTTGGTGATCAGGTTTTTTAAAATGTATTTCAGAAAGTTATCACACCTCCATAAATACAAAATTTGACACAATCGGCTATTAATGCCGAAAGTGTAACTCCCCCCCTCCCCAATTCCTCATGTCCCCTTATTTACAATATATAAATGAAAATTACTAAATTAAACTAAAAATCTCTTTCGTAGTTTACAGTCTTTTTTAACTGTTCTTTTACATTATCGATATACTTGTTCATATTTATTTCGCATTTTTGGCATTTTGCATAATCTTCGTCTTGTTATTCTATCCCCAGAAGCGTATTCAAGGTCAGTCAAAAAAATGTGGAGGAGTCCAACATTACCATATTTCTTTTCAGTCTTAAGTGGCGATAAGGTTATTTGCACGCTTTCCTTTACTTCTCTAAATGACTAAACTCTCCTCCACAAATTTTGACTGAGCTCTGGCTACGCCTCTGATCTCTTTCTTCTTGTAGGCATACTAGGAGTGTTTTTCCTATGCCTTTTACTATTTTTTCTTTATCTTCTTTAAGTTTTTCAATGAAGATACTGTGTATCATGTTTGGTGTCATTTTGTCTTGTTCGTATTCTATTATCGTTTTTCGTATTTGGTGTGGTTTATCTCTGTGCCATATATTGTACTTATCTCCTTTCATGTTATTCGGGAGTTTCTTGTAGCTGTTTATTAGCGTTACAACTGGTCCCGAGATGATAATACCATTCGGTGATTTGTAATGATAGTCATTTGTATATTGCCGGATAGAAGATCTCATTGAATAGTTTTGCGTTCTGCAATTCCGAAGGGATGTTTGGTATGTATACTTGTTGTACGTGTCGCGGCTTGATGTCAACTCCGTCGATTGATATACCATAATCGTTAATTCGATGCCTGTCTTGCTCGCTTTTGAAGTATACAGTGAATCTGCTCGGGCATCTCTTAAGATCGCCTCTGCAATTTCTTCGCCCGATTTCTCGAAATATTCCGAGAGGGCTTCGCAGATACATCTGGCAGTATTATGTTCAGCTAGTCTAGTCAAGACTTGCTTGAAAAGCCTAATGCCATCAACTATTACTGCATCGTTGTCGTCGTTGTCATCCTTCGTGCGCTTTTCTGATGCTATCGCCATCGTGTTATAATACCGCTCAACGCTAAGAGCAAAAAGCCTTGTAGAGGTTAGATCCCTCTACAAGTCCCGACTTCAGAATGCTAAAGTGGTCAGATTTTATTATTAAAATGTAATTCGGAAAGTAAATAACACTGCCATAAATACAGTTTGGGCAGGCGGCTATAATGCCGAAAGCCAAAGAATGTAGCGCCCGCTTTGTTCGAGTTGTGATTACACTTCGTGTCTGTGGTAATTTTTGATTTATAATTAGTTTATATACCCTTGGGGTGTGTTTCTTGTGATAAGTTTCATTGGGCTTTTCTTTACGTTTCACAATTCAATCAATCGATTTCAAAGACACATAAAAGTTTGTAAGAAAAAAAGTCAAACATATTTCAAATTTTATCAACCTATCAAATACAAGCCATCTGGTAAGTTTTTCATTGTTTTTTCAAATTTCATTTGAATTTCAATTTATACATACATTCATATTTTTTATATATTTCCCCATAGGGCGAAATATATGTTAAAACTGGCAGTTTCCTTCTCCTCCTCCTCCTCCTCCTCCTCCTTCTGCTCCTTCTCCGTTCACTTTTATAGCCGCGGTTCAGTATTGAATTTTCGCCAAACCACCAAAGTAGATAAGAATAGAGGCTACTCTACAGTGAAGTAGTACGCTGATAAAAGGTTAAATGATGGAAATAAATCGTTTTAGTTCAGTGTTGTCTTGAAAGGTTTTGTAAAAACTTTTGAATGAACGTGTAAAATACGCGAAAAAAATTGTTTTGTTTTTGTTGATAACAATGTTATGATGATTGATAGTTAAATGGTTGAAACAGCAAAACATTGAAGCTGTGATTTCAGTGCAAAGGCGAAAATTCATTATCAATACAGGCTGAAGATTTATTTTTATTTTACATCCTGATATAACAGGATAATGTATACAGAATGTATCATGTATATATAGCCCAACTGATTTGACAGCACATGATGTACAGCCATAAAGGAAACCTTTTATATGTGGAGAACAACCAGTTCAACCAATTATGTTACATCAAAGAGTACATTACAAGAACAGCAAGTAAAAACATGATGTCGTATATGCAATAAGGTGTTCAGAAAACCAATTATATACATATAATATTTTAAAAAACAGGACTGAGACAGATAATAACTTGAAAGAATCTGGTTGAATGTTCTTCTCTGGCCTGGATAGCCGTTTAATCTGACAACAGAAACATAATTTACTATGGATTAATTGCACGTATACTGTTTTAATACTGTATTATGATATTTTATTTTGTAAAAAGTATATAATATACTGTCGACTTTCCTTACACAAACAACAAACATAAATCAAAACACAATCCAACATAACAATCTGTAAATTAAATCAAACCAGAACACGAATATTTTCAGCTACGTAGTGATTTGGTTATGGATGTGTATTTTCACTACCAAAATCTGTTGTTTTTTTTCATTTGGGATTTACGAAGGTCATTTTTATTTTTATTTATAAGAAATAATGAGTGTGCACATATTTTTTTGACAGAGATGTTTATTCTGAAGATTTGAAAAATATCTTTTTGGAAAATAACTCTTGACTTAATTTGAAATGCTACACAGTACAAATTTTGATTGTTTTTAATAGTTATTAGCTGTCTACCCCAAAGTACTTTAATTAATTTTCTTAATTTAACGGTATATTACGTAAATAACAATTACATCACCGATACCTAGATATATATTACATACAATGATTGCTTTTAGATATTTCCAATCATCCTTTCCCATGCATTGGTGTCGTTTGCCATTTCTGTCGCTTCGTTCCAATTTATACCCAGTTTTATTATGTCGCCCTTAATTATACTCAACCATGTTGAGTACTTTAATACTAGTATTAAAATTATTATTATTATTTATTATTTATTTATTTAGTAAGGCAGGTCATACAGAAAATGGCAGTGAAATAAACACTGATGTGGACCTACAAATATAAAAACTAATAAATTAAAAGGAAAACCCTGGGACTGCGGAAGATAAGAGGTTTCAAAAACGAAGAGCTCAAGCGCAGATAAAAATGAAGTTCTAATTACATGAAAGTTAGAATCCCAGATTAGAGCCAGTTATGTAAAAAGCTCCAAAGATGATAGGATGATAGAGATTTAATTGGAAAGGGAAAAATCTATGTAAAAGCTAGGGTTAAAAATTTGTATATCAAATCTAGGTAAAAACTAGTGTTAAAAATTTGTATATGAAATCTACTAAAAAAGAAGAACTAAAGAACAAAAATATGCTGATGAAATGAGGAAATCACGACTGACAACAGATTATGACACTGCGAGTTTCAAGATTTCAAATTGAATAGATTTGGAAGTTTCATGAGCCGTGTTGAAATAAAACATATCGTTTGACAAGTTTCTTTTCTTCTTTTGTAAACCTGTAAACAAATTTCATTGTATAATGTTGTAAAATAGTTACGAAAACCTGCGTTCTGTTGAATTACATTGTTTGCCGTGATATTACTGTATAAAGGATGTCAAGCTTCTGCAACAATGAAGATCATACGTTTATTATGATACACATCGATGCAATTGTTGATATTCAGTTGCTCAAGGGGAAATATTAGTTGCATTTAGGTCTTACAATTTTTTGCTTTACCCATAATAACTTCTCATAACCATAACTTTTTTTAACTACTCAACAAAAATTACAAGAGAAACCATATCATATCACCATGGATATCTTCATTTCATAATAAGTTTGAAATAAGTTCTTTTGTGGTATTAAATTGAATTCTATCCTGATTAGTATGGACAGCATTTTTACCTGCGTATCAGGTTGATGGTAGTTATACCACTTTTCTTATGGTTATCAATGTACACGCAATAATTGATAAAAGTTTCGCAATTTTGGGGAAATATATAGCCGCATATTTGCGAATCTTGTTTTTTACTTAAAATTTGTATTTTTTCATTTATTCAGTTTGAACACTACCATGTTATAAACAAGCCTGATTATTCAATCACAAATCCCTACAAAGAATTCCACTCTCATATTTACAGAAAAATGGAATTGTTTCAATAATTTATGACGCGGCTAATTTTCTGCCGCTTTCGTCGTAGTTTGTGTCTCCTTGTGTTTTTTCACTTTTATTTCTAAAGTTTCTGTCGTAAAATGTTTCTTTTGTGTCTTCTTTTAGTTCTTCCATTATTGAGAGTTTCTTATCCAACACTGCAGTTTATAAATTGATTTCATTCCTGCAGTTGCAATTGCATGCTTTGTTGCTTTGTTCCGTACCATGATGATTTTCGTACCATATTGACTCCTAATTTAGTGTACGAAGCAGTTTCCCACAATGGTATGTGCGTAGTCAAGATGGTACATTGTGGATGCGTTGACAGTTGAAGAAGCATGTTTAAGTAAGTGATCAGTTATTTACCATGGGTAAATAATCAATTTGATTGCCTGGAATGTTAAGGAATTTTTGCCAAAACATTTGTTTTGAGGACAGGGAGGAATTGTAACCCTCCAAAGCTAGCTACTGAAACGTGTGTTGTGTTGTGTTCACAGACACAACAGGCAGGTGAGAATTTAAAAACTTGAAAGATTTCCTCACAGGCTACAGGGAGGTTTGAATTTAAATAATTGTAGACAAATATGTTATTGTGAACCATGACAAGGGAGGGATATTATGATCATGAAAGATGGAAATTGAGGGAGATTCAAAATTTGAAAGGTGATTATATGATGGAATAGCCTTCTTTTTCTTCCTTCTCTGGTTATTGTTATAAGTTTTTGGTGAGACCCAAAACTTGACAACCATATCTCAAGTGAGAATCAAGAATTGTAAAATACATTGACTTCAAAACTGACTGACAAACAAAAGTGGCCCATTGGCTGCTTTGTGTAGTTTGATGCAGAAACTCGAAATTTGTTTATTCCATTTGATTCTGATCAAGGAATGTTCGAAGGTATTTGATGGAATGACTAGCGTACAGCTATCTGCCATGAAGTTTTTAGTCTAAAGACTTGTTGGCTGGGGATCTAAAAAGAATGAATTCAGTTTTGTTTTTGGTTAAGAACAATCTTATTGACATTAAAAGCCAATATGAGAGTTTACGTAGGTTTAGGTTTAGTTGTTTAGTGAGTGAATTCAAAGAGTTACTAATGTTGATTACGTTTGTGTCATCAGCAAAGGACTGAATTCAGTTGTTGTTTATGTTATTGATTATAAACAATGCTATTAAAAGGAAAGGCATATTATCCATTTTTGCCTTAAACCCTCAGTGGCATATAGAAAGGCATTACAACGTACTTGATAAAACATGAACTGACCAGAACCCAGCAGAGACCCATCAATACAGACCCTGCAAACAGGACGCAGGACCCTAAAAATCAAAGTTGGGAACCAGGACCCAGGATCCTAACATCAAAGGTGAGACCCAGGACTCAATTCAAAAGTCAGATCCGGGATCTGGGTGCCGAAAGTGTGCACAAACATTCTCTAAACAAACAACTATCTTGAAAAGATAACACACAGCCTTTTATTTTTAAATGAGAAAATGATTTGACACTTCGTTAAAAGAAATTGGATTAACATTTTACATTATCACACGTGGCTCCAACTTTGAAGTTACCAAGAAAGAATTCACAGTTCTCCGAGCTACAATTGTATAAGGGAAAGGATCTGAATCCGGTATCCTACCTATCACATAATAGGCTCCCTTGTCTTGCGTCCCCTGTTGTATGTAGGGTTGGGAATCCAGAGTCCCACTTTCCCGGTAAGCCTTTTACCACGTTACAAAAAATCACCCACACGATTATTTTAAAGTAAGTGGTGCACAAATAAATTTTAATACTTCACAATATCACTTGTTTACTCTGCACCAGTCTAGGAAATTACACCTTTTTTTTATAAGGATCAGCAACTTTCAGCAACCTCATCCCTAGGCTCCTTTCGTCTCTTCTGAAACTTAACACATAGGAGAACCTCCGGTGGTTAACACACATACGACACTGTCCCGAATTTGACAAGTAACAGGTTGTATGAAATACATTATTACGCACAGCAATACAATTACTGTGTGTTAATAATCTTTTCAAGAGAATTTTTTTTAGAGAATTTTTGTGTGCACTTTCTGTATCCGGATCCCGGGTCTAACTTTTGATTTGAGAGTCCTGGGTCCTGGGTCCCACCTTTGATGTTAAGATCCCCGGTCCCACTTCTGAATTATTGTATATATATACACTCTCTTTTATAAGCAAAGAATTTATAAGCATACTAAGGCTGAAAATTGGTGAAAAAATAAGCATATGACAAGCATAAACTGAGGCTGAGCACAAACCTTGAGAAGCTCTGACTCGCAAAAATTAGTCCACACAAAAATTATAAGGTAATCCGTTATCAACAGTTAACTCCAATCAGCTTCCTTTGAACAACTTCTATGCATCTATGTACATGTGTTGTACATGTTGTAGTGTGTTTGAGTAAACATACAAAGTCTAAACCATTATTAGATGATTTAGATGATTTAGGGTAGGAGTAATACGAAAAACAAAAAACTAAGTTTGCTTTTTTAAATTCTTTTCTATGTCACTTATGTTGTCCATTAATAGGCATTAAATCATCCAAAAACGTCTTCATAATGGGATGTTGTTTATATAGCTAGTTTATATAGTAATAGTGTTTATATAGCTGATTATTGAGAAATCTTGATATATCACTAGTGGTGTGTTTCTTCTTACAGTTTTTTTAATTGTATGATGCTTTTGCATAGTAGATTTCTGTTGAACTATTAAAGAAGAATACAAGCCTTCTTTCAAAGCAATGTTATACAATAACATTGTGAGTTGTTTAAAAGGTGAATGTCTTGATAAGGCTGTAGTTAGGAGAGCAAAGAGGAATAATAGTGTTTGATGCAGTATGCAAAGTTGGATCTTCAAAGTGAAAATATTATCCAAGATTTGTTTTAGTTATTATTGTATTTGCAAGTTGTATTATACATACTTGAACAATTCAAATGAAGTTGATAGGGAAAAGGGAAAATCTTAGTCTTTCAGTACAGAGTAAAAACTAAGTCATTTCATGCAACTTTGGCTTTCAAAATCCAATGAGAATTCATTAAAAAGTTATCAAGTTCTATTTTCTTGTTTTAGATTTTGGGCATGGACAATTGGTAAACAGCACATTATGTTATGACTTACATGGCACTGGCGAGATGACCTCTGGAAGTTAAGAAAAAACAAAAACTCATCAACATTTGTGTATCCATTTTGTGTGAAATATGTGGCTATGTTTTGATTTTTATCTCTTTCTTAATAAATAACATGTTAAAACTACACAGAGACTTCAAAGTAGAAATTGGTTTAACGATTTTTTAAAAAACTATCTTTGATATTATTAAGGCTTTAGCTCGTGACTGGTATGTAACTCAATTTTATCATAAAAACTCAAAGAAAACAATTGTAAATGAAATTGAATTGATATAGGAAAATGAATAATTGGTTCATTCGTTGTGTTAGGCCCATTTGGAAAGGTTTAATTGCTAAGAACAAGGAAAACTACTTCTAATTTGAGCTTTTCCTTCGAGAAACTGCTGGTACAGAACGTAAAAAAGAGTGATATCATTGCAAGCATCACTTCTTTTAATGTAATATTATTATGTAGCATTTAGTTGTTCATTCGGACTTCGACAGGATTTGATCCTGTATATCGGTTACTAGGGTCGCAATTTGTATTGTTAACATAGTTTACTTATGACATAACTAAACTAAATGACATTGTTTTCATTCCCATGTATGAGTTTTGTAAGATTTCCGCAAAATATATCTCGGAACTAGGCATCATTACACTCTTTTAGTTTAACTGTCGAATACTGACATCAATGAAGTAAAAACTAAGTACTTTAAAGGCAGGTTCCCATTGGGCGACGAAGCTTGTCACCCCAAAGCGATAAAAACCCCATCTCCCGAAATTCATCGCCCACGTTCATCACATCTGCAGAATATTACGGAATAAGACGTTTAGGATATACAGTAGAGTCTCCATAACTCGAACAACCAGGGGGAAAAGGAAATCGTTCGAAAGATAGAGACAGTCGAGTTGTAGAGGTTTACAAGTTTTTACGAAATACCCTTATTATTTGCGGACCAACTCCGAAAAAAGACCTTCGAAAAAGGCGTTCGAATAGGCGTTCGAAAGGCTCAAGCATTTGAATCATCCGTTCGAATAATGTAAGGCCTGCGCCACACGTAAATGTTTAAACATTTAAACGATAAAGACTCAAAACATGAGTAAAACCTTTCAAATTTTGCTAAATTTTGCATAACGCTGCAGGAAAATTCGAGTTATGGAGACAAAAACCTTCAAGGAACAAGAAAATTCGTTCGAAAGAAGGGAATATTCGAGTTATGGAGATTCGAGTTGTAGAGGTTTTTTTATGAGAGTTTAATTAGGAAATTTTCAAGGTGCCAGCGAATTTGTTCGAAAGAAGGAGACATTCGAGTAATAGAGGTTCGAGTTATGGAGACTCTACTGTAATAGATATTCCTGGATCAAATCACGACGTTTTCTCAACAGAATTTTCACAAAGGAATCCGCCGCTGGTGGATTTTTCTATAACATTTCCAGAAGTCACCGACGACGATTCAGGAGACGACAAGTGACATATGTCCTAAACAAAAACAATTGAGAAACGGCATGTGTCATTGCAACTCTAGGAAAATGCCGAAATGATGCGTGAAAAGCATAATAAGAACAAACGAAAACAAATAAGTGATTTGAAAGAGGGAGACAATGTGTCCAAATTTGTTTCTTAGAAAAGAACGATTACCTTGTGTAATGGTTAATAAATCAACCAACGTGTTGCTTTGCAAAGAACGTCTTGTGTTCATCAAGATTTCACAAGGGTTGTGTCGACTACTTGTTCCAATAAACATTGCGAATCACTAAATCTCGAAGTTGATGATTCGCATCCGAGCGTGTACCCAGTTTTTGGTGGTATCTGGAGCACCCATCATAATCATTACCGCTTCCTTAACACAGCGTCGATATCTGGATGACATCTATTAAGACAATCCACACGACGGTGCGTTCGATTTCTTTAGTACGGAAAACGCAATAATGATTTCACCCTACATCTCCAAATTAATGCTTCATGAAATGGAATCAAATTGCAGTAGCCCATATTGCAATGCCATATTACATTATTCATGCAGTAGGTGTAAGAAAGACAATTTCGATTTTCTGAGTTGTGCATTACAACCCAAAGTTCTACATAAATGAATAACGAGGGTTACTTATTATCTTTCCTCAGGACCTCACTACTGGGGAATCAATAAACCAGACCTTAACTTAATAAAAATACGATAACAAAATCTGCCTGTTTATAAGCCACTGAGGTCTGTACCATGTTGACTCTGGACTTGGATTTCAACAATAGAACCTGTTTATAAGTGAGGGGTCAAGTTGGTACGGCCACTGAGGTCTGTACCATGTTGACTCTGGACTTGGATTTCAACAATGGAACCTGTTCATAAGTTGGGAGTCAGGTTGGTACGGTTCTATTGTTGAAATCCAAGTCCAGAGTCAACATCGTGCAGACCACAGTGCCCGTACCAACTTGACTCCCAACTTATAAACAGGTTCTATTGTTGAAATCCAAGTCCAGAGTCAACATGGTACAGACTTCAGATGCCGTACCAACTTGACCCCTGACTTTATAAACAGGTTCTATGTGGAATCCAAGTCCAGAGTCAACATAGTACAGACCTCAGTGGCCGTACCAACTTGACTCCCAACTTATAAACAGGTTCTATTTTTGAAATCCAAGTCCAGAGTCAACATAGTGCATACCTCAGTGGCCGTACCAACTTGACTCCCAACTTATAAACAGGTTCTATTGTTGAAATCCAAGTCCAGAGTCAACATGGTACAGACTTCAGATGCCGTACCAACTTGACCCCTGACTTTATAAACAGGTTCTATGTGGAATCCAAGTCCAGAGTCAACATAGTACAGACCTCAGTGGCCGTACCAACTTGACTCCCAACTTATAAACAGGTTCTATTGTTGAAATCCAAGTCCAGAGTCAACATAGTGCATACCTCAGTGGCCGTACCAACTTGACTCCCAACTTATAAACAGGTTCTATTTTTGAAATCCAAGTCCAGAGTCAACATAGTGCATACCTCAGTGGCCGTACCAACTTGACTCCCAACTTATAAACAGGTTCTATTGTTGAAATCCAAGTCCAGAGTCAACATGGTACAGACTTCAGATGCCGTACCAACTTGACCCCTGACTTTATAAACAGGTTCTATGTGGAATCCATGTCCAGAGTCAACATGGTACAGACCACAGTGGCCGTACCAACATGACTCCCAACTTATAAACAGGTTCTATTGTTGAAATCCAAGTCCAGAGTCAACATGGTACAGACTTCAGATGCCGTACCAACTTGACCCCTGACTTTATAAAGAGGTTCTATGTGGAATCCATGTCCACAGTCAACATGGTACAGACCACAGTGGCCGTACCAACTTGACTCCCAACTTATAAACAGGTTCTATTGTTGAAATCCAAGTCCAGAGTCAACATGGTACAGACTTCAGATGCCGTACCAACTTGACCCCTGACTTTATAAAGAGGTTCTATGTGGAATCCATGTCCAGAGTCAACATGGTACAGACCACAGTGGCCGTACCAACTTGACTCCCAACTTATAAACAGGTTCTATTGTTGAAATCCAAGTGCAGAGTCAACATCGTTCGGACTTTAGATACTAAATTATTGGTGTGTCTGAATGGTATAGCTTTGGCCAATATGGTATGATTTTTTATAGTAGTCAAAATGGTACGCGGGGTCAAATCGGTGCGGAACAGCTTCTATTTAATTCCTCGATTAAACGTAACTGTAATGTCATTATTTTTTCTTCCATTTTGTTGTCTTTTTTACGATTCTTTCAAGTCATATGAGGAATTCGATATCATTTTTCCATGTCCGTGTTCTTTTGGCAGTTGCTTTTCATAATCTGATCAGGTTTATCTCTCGTTTTTGGTGGTGTTGGCTGAGGTGTCGTTTTAGTCGTTGTTAGTGCTTTTATCGTTCTCTATGGAGTTGTTGTTAGTGTTTTTATCGTTTTCTTTGGTGTTGGTGTATGTTTTTGGCGACTGTTATCCCGATACCAGACGTTGTATTTTTTGCCCTATATCGTTATCGCATTTGGTAGTCTTTTGTAGCTGTTGGTAAGCGTGACAATCAGTCAGGATATGATGATGCCATTTGGAGTTCTGTATTTGTAGTGTTCCTTATAGACTGCATGGTAGAAGATCTCATTGAAGATTTCCTCCAGGAATGTTGGGGATGTGCACTCGTTGTCAAGGCTGGATTTCGATGCCATCAATCGTAATGCCGTAGTCGTTGATTCTGTCGCGATCTTGTTCGTTGATGAAGTATACCGTGAATCGACTTTCGTGTCTTTCAGGATTGCGTCGGCTATTTCTTCGCCCAAGTATCAGCAAGGGCTTTGCAGATAGCTTTGGCAGTAGTCTCTTCAGCTAGTTTATAAAAAACTTGCTTGAGGAGCCTTTTGCCCTGGACTGTTACTGCATCGTCGCTGTCATTGTCTGCTGGTTTTTTCGTCATCTTCTCACTATCGCTCTACGCTAAGCGTAAAAAGCCCGATAGGGGTTCGAATCGCCTACAGGTCCTGTTTCGGTGTCAAATCTGATCATATCTGCTCGATAGCCACGGTGATCAGATAGTTTATAAAAAACTTTCTTGAAGAACGTCTTGTGCTGGACTGTTACTGCATTGTCGCTGATTCGCCTGATAGAGGTTTGAATCCCCTACAGGTCTTGACTTTAGAGTAAATCCGATCTATCTGTTCGATATGCGCGCTGATCAGTTTTTATTAAAATGTATTTCGAGATTTAAGAACAAACTCAATAATACACTCGGTGCGATCGGCTATTAATGCCGAAAATGAACATACTCGTGTATAATATATACCAACAAGAAGCCGCTTGGCTTGAAGACTTCAGGAAGTAACACAACATATCTAGTCTCAAAAATACAACCTTGCCGAATTGCCAAATTTTGGTCAAATCTAACAAAATGACTGTTAAATTTGAAATAAGCACCTTTCAAATGTGATCTGTGCAAAAGTTTGTGAAATTTGAAGAATGTTCTAAATTTGATCCGAAATTGGCCCGAATTGTCCAATTTTAGTCAAATCTGACAAAATGATTGTCAAATTTGAAATCAGCACCTTTCAAACCTAATCCATGCAAAATTTCATGAAAACTGAAGAACATTCGAAATATGGTCCAAATTTCGCCCGAATTACCCATTTCTTGTCAAATCTGACAAAATGACTGCCAAATTCGAAATCAGCACCTTTCAAATGTGATCTGTGCAAATTTTTATGAAAATTGGTCAACTGAAAGTCCAAATTTGGCCGAAAATGCCAATTCGGAAACGATGTCACATAAACGTTGCACGCAAGCGTTCATAACTTGGAGTAGGAGGAGAAGGAGGAGGAGAAGGAGGAGGAGAAACCACGGGTATTTTAAATACTTTACTTAACCACGGGTGTCCTAAAGCCAACAAGAAGCCGCTTGGCTTGAAGACTTCAGGACGTAACACAACGATGCATATTTAGTCTCAAAAATACAACATTGCCGAATTGCCAAATTATGTTCAACTCTAACAAAAATAACTGACTAATTCAAACTCAACAACTTCTAATTGTGAGTTGCACAAATTTTTATGAATATTGCAGAACTTTCTAAGTCCAAATTTGGCCCGAATGACCCATTTCTGGTCAAATGTGACAAAATGATTGTCAAATTCGAAATCAGCACTTTTCAAATGTGATCTGTGCAAAATTTGTGAAATTTGAAGAACTTTCTAAATTTGGTCCAAATTTGGCCCAAATTGTTCATTTTTACACTAATCTGACAAAAAGACTGTCAAACTTGAAATCAGCACCTATCAAATCTAATACATGTAAAATTTCATGAAAATTGAAGAAATTTGAAAATATGGTCCAAATTTGGCCTAAATTACCCAATTTTATTCAAACCTGGCAAAATCATTGTCAAATTTGAAATCAGCACCTTTCAATTGTGCTCTGTGCAAATTTTCATGAAAATTGAAGAACTTTCGAAATTTGGTCCAAATTTGGCCTAAATGGCCCAATTTTAGTCAAACCTGGCAAAATCATTGTCAAATTCGAAATTGGCACCTTTCAATTGTGCTCTGTGCAAATTTTCATAAAAATTGGTCAACTGGATGTCCGAATTTGACCAAATTTGCAAATTCGGCAACGATGTCATGATGTAAACGTTGCACGAAAACGCTCATAACTTGGAGTAGTAGTAGTGGTAGGAGGAGGAGGAGAAACCACGGGTATTTTAAATACTTTACTCCACCACGGTTGTCCTAAAGTCAATAATAAAATGAAAATTATCAAACAACTAAAATTGGAAGACTTATTGTAAAAAATTAAATCAAGCCTTTTTTTTCCTTTCTAATTGTAGTCTCCATATGAGCGAGTTATTTTCAGTTCTTTTTTCTTTCTTCGTTTTGCTGCCTCTTCTTCTTTCGTTACTTCTATCACGTTGTCTATGAATATGCAAGTTTTGCACTTACATATTTTAGTTGTTGTTTAATTTCTTACTTATTGTATTCCTGCGTAAGCAAGGAATACTTTGAAACCGTTCGTGTTTTTTTTGGATTTCTGCGTAAGCAAGAAATACTTTACGATCGTCCGTGTTTTTCTGTTTTCATCTTACTGTCCAAACCGGCGCATTTTTGTTTCTTAAATTTCATTGGTTCATAAAAAAGCCGTCTCAATCGTGATTGGTGCATAATGCCCGATTTCTACGAAAGGGTGCTAATATAGCCACCTTAACTTCAATAGCGACAATAGCTTGATCTGCGCCGTGCCATGTGATCATCCGGGTACTTTTTGACTTGCCATGTGGTGATCGTCTTCCAAACGTTTTAAAAATGGCAGCGGGGGAACGTGCTACTTAGTTTTCTAAAAGTTTCTGAGATGATGTAAATATAGATTTCTTAACTTTAAATAAAAAAGTTCATCCATCACAGTTGGAAACTTATCATATTTGAAAAATTAAATTACAGTGTGGTTATTCTGTTTTTTAAAAGAAGCTCTCTCGAAGTAATGTAAAAACAATCGTGGTGTGGAAGAAAAGGTATTTCTTATTTTTGGCCTTTCTAAATATGAAAAGCCTTTGTGTATTTGTATGTGTACATACATCTCTGAAGTCGACTTTGTTTTAAGCTTTTGGATTCCTACAGCTCAGCTTAGCTTCCTTTCAGCTCCAACATCACAAAAATGGGTATCATGGGTATTTATTTTCTCCCTACGTAGCTATTGTTATTAACAACCTTTAGAGTAGATTTTAATTTGAGGTAATATTCAAGTAGTAATTATTGTGATATTATATATTTCATCCTGAGAAGACCAATAAAGAAACTTTATATATTATTTTATGCTGTCCAAATTAAGGGTTTGTTACACAAGCCCTACTTGTATAGCTTTCATAATGCTTATTGGTGGTTTGTAATTAAAGTATTGTGTCAATGTTTTTTTTCTATTTTCTGGAGTACGTGGTGATAAATAGTTCCCAGTGTTAACAATCATACAGCTTATTTTCATAAACAGATCTTTATAAAGGATTTCAACAATGGCATAAGGAAAAGAGCCCCTGTATTCTGTTAATATAGACTGGTCTTTACAGCCAAAGTTGTGATTTGTTTATTTTTTGATGATGCTTGTCGAACCATGTGTTTGCCTAGTAAGTTTTGCATGACGAATTAAGGCTGCTGGCTTTGCATTTTTGTTGCGTTTCCAGTAAAGCTTGCAGAAATCCTTATGCCTCTTAAGGCATCTTGTTGTTTTTGTATTCCTGCGTAAGCAAGGAATACTTTGAAACCGTTCGTGTTTTTTTGTATTCCTGCGTAAGCAAGGAATACTTTGAAACCGTTCGTGTTTTTTTTGTTTTTTTTTTTTTTTTTTTTTTCACTGTCCAAACCTAGACCAATTTTTGTCGATGGGAAATAGCCACTCAAATCATTAATGTTACCAACTTACATTCTTTTTATGATTTAACAGTCTAAACTCACACTATATTCATTGTATACAAGTACTTTGCTTGAAAAGACTCTAAAAGTGTAAAATATAAGCTCTAGTGAAAGGAATAACTAACATATGGCTAAATCGCAGATGCCAGGTAGAAATGTTGTTTCATGTGAGTCTTATGCAACGTTCTTAAGTATTCCGTAGTTGTTTTAAAAATGGAAGCGAAGAAGCATGCGTAGATCTGTGAAAGTTTCTTTATTGAATATATGGATATAGAAGAGGTTGTAGTACAGCTGTAAAACTTAAAAGAATCAAGAACATTTATGATCCAAGCTGATAATCTACGTGAAACTAATATTCTTAGTAGTCATTCTTGACAAATAAGCAGTTCTTGATGCTTCAAAACAGATATGAACGACTACCAATAGGGTATGTTTATATCGATTTAATGCGTAAGGTTTCTATTAGTCTTTCTAAATGTAATACAATTTTTTAATTCATGTTCCTAGATAAGCTACCCTGTTTTTATAAAGCTCTGCAATCTTGAAGCACAGCTTATCTTCCTCATCAGCTTATACCCATTTTATTAATCAATAGATGACCACTTTTTTAATTGACTAGTCGAATTTAAAATATTGTATGATTTTAAAATTTGTATACTATCAAGCTGACGATAAAAAGGAAACACAGATATTTTTATTATTTCGCAAGGCCAAGTAAAAGTTTTTATTATGAAGTTCAGGTACAAACAACATAAAGATTTTCATACTGTATAGTTTTAAAAGTAGTATTTTGAAACGTCCACGGAAGAGTGTTCTCTAATGGATTTTTAAACTGACGGTGTTCCTTTTTAAGCTTGATTTCCGGCAAAATTTTTCAAAGTTTCTTAACGTTTATGATGCTCTCGGGAATGTAATTAAATGAATTAGAAGTTATTACTATTTACGCCACAGATTTTCCCTTCAAAACTTAATGTGACAAAGTTTTCATTACTTAATTACTTTTTGAAGATGCTTTAGGGTATATAACTATGAATAAAAAAGTTTTTGAAAAAATCTCTAAATGATGAAAACAGTGCAGTTTCTAGAAATAACAAATATAGATGAGTTTCTTAGTGACGTAATGTTTATAAACACTAGTGTTCTTTGCTCGATAATTACGGTTAATTGCAACATAGAATATCATTAATCAAGTCATTTTCCTGTGAGTATGCGCACGCAGCCTCGCAGGAAATAAAAGTCTCTTTATACACTTCAAAATGTTGTCACTTTATTTGGTTCTCTGGAGTCCCCTTAAAGACAATCGACATTAGAAAGTTTCAATACACATTAGCACTTCCTATCTATTTTCATACATTGTATTTGATTTTTAGTATGTACAAGGTATAAAAGTGTAATTAACATTGGAAACTCGTCTATTACTTCTTTCACATTCACCTTTTAAAGCACAGATTATTCTTAACACGATAATCTTTTAATTAGTTAATTGCTTCTTGAAGATACTTTAGGGAGTACAACTTCGAATGGAAATCTTTTTAAAAAAATCTCGAAATTGATGCAAGACTGAAATTTTATATGAAACAACAGAGTTTAATAGTTATCGTAGCTAAAAGGTAAAATGTAAAATACTGCAAACATCATTCCGCATTATGCATATGGTTTTAAAGCGTGAACTAACACTCATTTCTTTCTGAAAAGGCTCCAGAAAGTCTTACAGTCATCCGCAGGAATACTTCTGCCCGGTAGGGCATCTTGTTTGTTTTTTTTGTTTTTTTTTTCACTGTCCAAACCTAGACCAATTTTTGTCGATGGGAAATAGCCACTCAAATCATTAATGTTACCAACTTACATTCTTTTTATGATTTAACAGTCTAAACTCACACTATATTCATTGTATACAAGTACTTTGCTTGAAAAGACTCTAAAAGTGTAAAATATAAGCTCTAGTGAAAGGAATAATTAACATATGGCTAAATCGCAGATGCCAAGGTAGAATGTTGTTTCATGTGAGTCTTATGCAACGTTCATACGTTTTCCGTAGTTGTTTTCAAAATGGAAGAAAAGAAGCACGCGTAGATCTGAGAAAATTTCTTGGTTGAATATATGGATATAGAAGAGGTTATACGGCTGTCAAACTTAAAAGAATCAAGAACATTTATGATCCAAACTGATAATCTACGTGAAACTAATACTCTTAGTAGTTATTCGTGATAAATAAGCAGTTTTTGATGCTTCAAATCAGATATGAACGACTACAAAAACGGTATGCTTACATCGATTTAAAAAATGCGTAAGGTTTCTATTAGTCTTTCTAAATGTAATACAATTTTTTAATTCATGTTCCTAGATAAGCTACCCTGTTTTTATAAAGCTCTGCAATCTTGAAGCACAGCTTATCTTCCTCATCAGCTTATACCCATTTTATTAATCAATAGATGACCACTTTTTTAATTGACCAGTCGAATTTAAAATATTGTATGATTTTAAAATTTGTATACTATCAAGCTGACGATAAAAAGGAAACACAGATATTTTTATTATTTCGCAAGGCCAAGTAAAAGTTTTTATTATGAAGTTCAGGTACAAACAACATAAAGATTTTCATACTGTATAGTTTTAAAAGTAGTATTTTGAAACGTCCACGGAAGAGTGTTCTCTAATGGATTTTTAAACTGACGGTGTTCCTTTTTAAGCTTGATCTCCGGCAAAATTTTTCAAAGTCTCTTAACGTTAACGTTAACGTTTATGATGCTCTCGGGAATGTAATTAAATGAATTAGAAGTTATTACTATTTACGCCACAGATTTTCCCTTCAAAACTTAATGTGACAAAGTTTTTATTACTTAATTACTTTTTGAAGATGCTTTAGGGAATATAACTATGAATAAAAAAGTTTTTGAAAAAATCTCTAAATGATGAAAACAGTGCAGTTTCTAGAAATAACAAATATTACTTCTTTCACATTCACCTTTTAAAGCACAGATTATTCTTAACACGATAATCTTTTAATTAGTTAATTGCTTCTTGAAGATACTTTAGGGAGTACAACTTCGAATGGAAATCTTTTTAAAAAAATCTCGAAATTGATGCAAGACTGAAATTTTATATAAGACAACAGAGTTTAATAGTTATCGTAGCTAAAAAGTAAAATGTAAAATACTGCAAACATCATTCCGCATTATGCATATGGTTTTAAAGCGTGAACTAACACTCATTTCTTTCTGAAAAGGCTCCAGAAAGTCTTACAGTCATCCGCAGGAATACTTCTGCCCGCTAGGGCATCTTGTTCATATTTTTTTCCTAGTTCTTCGTTTGGTATTATTCCCAGGTGTCTCATTATACTTTCTTGTGCTATTATCTTGTTAGGCTCGTGTTTTTCTTTCGTAGTTGGTGGTGTCATTTTTATCGTTTTCTGTGGTGTTGTTTTTGTGGTGTTGTTTTCGGTGTCGTTTTGGGTATTGTTATCGTTTCTGTCGTCTTAGATTTTGTTATTGGTATCGTTTTTCGTGGTGTCGTTTCTTGCGTAGGTATCGTTTTTTGTGGTGTCGTTTCTTATGTGTCGCTTTTTTTGTTCTTGTTCTCTGTTTCGACGTTCGCTTTTCGTTTAACCGGATCAGATGTCGTTTTTCGGTCTACGTCCATTTGTTCTTCTTCCTGTTGATGTTCCCTTGGGTTTTTGCTTGGGTTTTCCTTCCCTGTATCTGTGGATGATATTTGTGCGTCTCGTGTGTGCATTTTAGCAGTAGTTGTAAGTTTTCGCTTTCTGTTATCTCGATGATAGATCTTGTACTTCTGATTCTTGATGGTGATGTAATCAGGATGCCGTTTGTAGACGTTTGGTTATCGTTACGATTGGGCCAGATATTACGATACCCTCCGGCGATCGGTAGTTGAAGTGTCCCCTCCAGAGGGATGTTTGGTATGTATATCTTTTTAGCGTTCGCTGGTTGAATCTCTATTCCGTCGATTATTGTGCCATGGTCTCGGATACGGTCTCTGTCTTGCTCATGTTTGAAATACACTTTAAATCCACTTTCGTAACGGGTGTCCTTAAGGATTGCATCGCAGATGTCTTCGCCCTTTCTTTCGAAATAGGGAACTTACGAAAGTACGACGGCAACGTGGACGACGACGTACAAGATATTCATCTTCAATGAATCACAAAGGAGCAGAAACTATACACTTGGGTTAAGAAGTTTATTTTTAATGCCTTTGAAGTTTGTTTTTTGAACTTTGAGACACAGAATCATGAAGGAACCAAGGAAAATTTATCGGAAGTACTGCTATTCTCACGTCTTCGTTTTCAGTATGACTTCAAAATATTACTTTTCATGTTGTTGGTGTAAATTAGTTTATTTGATTTTTCTTTTAACTACGGCAAACCAACGTTAAATAAATGATTCAATTCAATTCAATTGTATGTAGAACGTGCAAATCTGATAATGATTAGTATGATTTCCCAATAGTATAGTGTGAAATGACTTCCATTCTAAAGCAAATCTCTGGAGTAAAGTGAATCTTTTGTTTGCCTCACGTCGTCGTCCACGTTGCCGTCGTAGTTTCGTAAGGTCCCTAATAACTCGATAGGGCTTCGCAGACGGATCTGTCATTAGCATTTTCAGCTAGTTTGTAAAAATCTTGTTCTTCTCGTGTCATCGTCGTCGTTGTTGATCTCGAGGTGTTCGTTCTCGTCTCGGCTGTCGCTCATCGTCGTCTTCTCCGCAATTACTGTTCAAGTTTTCAAGGAAAACTTTAAGAGCCTAGAAAGGATTCAATCCCCCTCCTGGCCCAAATTTCGGTGTCAAACACGGATCTATCGAGTTAATGGGCGCAGTGATACGGTTTAACTTCCCTGTCAGGTAAGTATGACTTTTGTCACGGCGTGACGAGTCATGCCGTTTCCCCAATCGTAAAAGCGCTTGTGGAGTCTCGCGCACGGCACACTACAGAACACTACAGAAAGTATTGTTCTTTTTCATTAATTTTAAGAGAAGTGGTGTGCCGCCGTAGGCTGTAGTGCAATCCCGAGGCAACCCAAATTCAATTCGCCCAATTCTTGATATATGCCTAAATTTTTAAGACCCAATTTTTTTTAAATATAGAATTTCGCGTTTTATGTGAATTCATCTTAAAAATCATGTCATCTAAATGTTACTAATAAACTTTTATGTCTTATCAAATCAATGTTGATATCTTTCGTGGCCAAACTACGAAGAAGGTGACCTATTTCATTGAAGAAAACACTTTCTAATGCTTAAATGTAAATTATCATACCAAAACTTGCTTTGTACTTTTATTGATTTATACATCTTTAGTTTATTTAACACATCCTATTTCTTATGGTGACCATTTTGATTTTAAACTGATTTGAAAAGTTATTTACGAGAAAGAGAGTTTTTATTTCTATTTATTTTTTTTCCTTTCACTTTGGGCCTTTTGGGATTAAAAACAGGAAGTTGTGACTGACTTGAACGTGTCTAACAAGGCATAAACATATAATAAATTAAAATAGCATGCATTGGAAGCAAGAAATTGTCACATGTAATTGATTTGTGACAAAATAACGGGTGTGATTGGATACGCATGTACAAACATCTTTATCGAGAAATATAAGTCATTTATAAAGGACGTACTACATCACTGGGCATCCAAAACCTCTCCATCATAATAGTGTTTGAAAGCGGGATTGTAATGAACAGACCTTGACAAAGTTTTGTTTTGTCATTTGTTTTCTGTGCACTTGTGTCTTATTTATAAACTCCATGAAAAGTTTCAAGTGGTGAACTGTAGGTTTAGAAATAGATTTATAAATTGAATATGTTGATTTAAGTTATATAATTTTTGTCTTCTTGTAATCCTATTAATTTTTGTGGATAAAAATCTTTGAAATTCCCAACTTTAAAATACCGAAGTTTCTCTTCCTACTACTACTAATCCATCTTATGAATAATTTCATGTAATATTTGCTTTAACATGTTACCAAATTGACGTGTGTGGCAAAGTTTGGTCAAAATTTGAAAGGTTTCCACAAAGAACAAGGTGCTGATGTTGAATTTGACAGTCCTTTTTTCAGATTTGACCATAAATAGAAGTCTTCAATTTTTATACTAGTTGTCAAACTATGTAGAATCATTTGTTTGTAATAGACGTAATAATAGTGTTGAGGTCAATACAATTGTAAAAGTCATCAATCCATACAGCTTCTTTTTTCAAATGACTTTGGTTCACTTCTACCAAATATAATTTTATGATCCATGTGTACAATAAGTCATATTTTGGGAATGGTGATAGAACTATTTTCATATAAGCATTTTCAACAAGAAAAGAATGGATAAAGGTATTTAGATATCTTGAAAATTAGTCTAAAGCAATTTCCTATAGAGCTCAGAAAGCACGCTGCAATATTGGTATGTTACAGAGCTGTTTGAATTCTGCATTATAAACCATTTAACTGAGATTTGTATCCCGTAGCAGTGTAGGTTTCTTTCCCCATTTTATTGACCGACTCATTGGAATTAAAAGACCTATTTTTCTAGATTGTGTTTTCTCAATCTAACAGAATCTACAACTTTTTCGACAACTGGTTGCCATATATTTTCTCCAGGCGTCAAAATCACTGCTGCAATGTTTTAGATATTTGTAGCAGTCAATGACTCTATCCCGACAGTCTATGAAAATAAATAATAGTGAGAAGATTATGAAATATACTTTAAAACTATGTTTGAAATGTGAATTGTTGTTAGAGTGGACAGAAAAATATCCTCAAAACGCCCAAATCTGCGAATCTAAGGCTAAGGGTTAATCAAGCTGTAGCAACTGGATGTTCAAACAGTAAATGCGGTACCAAATATTCAAACAATTTTTATGAAAATTTGTATTAATTTAATTACATTGAAATTTGAGTCATTTTTCAAATCGTTTTGCCAAAAAAATAAAATTTGTCCCTAATTTGGACCAAATTTTCAAAATGCCTCAATTGTTTTAAACCTTCTTTCAACGTGATTATTAAAATATAGTTTATTGTTTTCATTTTCCTTAGACCTGCAACTTCATCATTGGCGCCTATATTATCACATAAAAGAAAAGATACCTGGTGCTTGCGTTGGCTGATTGGTGGGTCTGGGTCCACCTAAAATAAATTATATTTTACATAACATTCTTTTGCTTGGACTGTGAGTAATATGGATCATCCTGATTCTTATATTTTACACCATTCCACAATTTTTCTAATTTTGCCCTCCATTAACTTTGGTTCTCTCTATGTATTTATCGAACGTTCTTCGCGTCCTCCAAGAGAGAACACTAAATGCTGGTCGCCCTAAGGTCGTTGCCCGAAACGTTTTGATATTGATTACCGTTGCGCCACTTTCTATTTGCGGTGCAGTGATCAAGGATTTAAAAAACAAAGAGGTACTGTCTATACTAACAATAACTATGAAGAATCTATTAAAAATTAAATATGAACCTTTTATTGGAAGGTTACTTCTACAGTGAGACTTTCACATGCCGAAAAAAGGTTTTCCTTGTAAATATTACTTCTAGTTCATTCTGAATGCGCCTTTTCTTGTTTCTTCTTACATGTTTGCATAACTCATGCTTTCTTTTTCTAGCGCACAATATCATAATAATCATTATTATAATAATAGTGGTTTATTCTGGGCTTTTCAATATTAAACAATTCTTCACCCTTCAGATAACTAAACTATTGAAAAACACCATAGAAATATCTTATTAACATTCTTCTATCTTCTATCGTCGTTTTCCATCAATCATCATTCAATATTTTCTTCTCATCTCAGTCTCTTTTCTCTTTTTTAAAATTCTCATTGGGTTTTGGATATCGTATTTCCTCTAATAAACGGCGTCCTCTAATAAACGCCACCTTCTGATAAACGCCACCTTTTGATAAACTCCGCCCTTTATTTAACGCCGCAATTAAAACCGAACATTTATAGAACGCTGCCTTCTAATAAACGCCGCATCTTGAAAAGCGGCGTTTATTAATAGCTGATAGTTTTATTTGTTTCCTATCAACAAATTCTTCCACGTTTGTGTGAATATTTTGATGTGTAATTAATTCCTATAAAAGTTTTCATCTCATAGAAGAGAACGGCGACAGTGATATTGCTCCTCTTTGACATTTTTGTGAACATATCTTTTGTGTAAAACACAATCTTTTGTAACCTTTTTAAGGATAAAGAAGCATTATTGTTTAAGTTTGCTTCTGTCCAATTTTTCATTTTGTAATAAACGCCGCCCTCTAATGAAATCCGCCCTCTATTAAACGCCGCATCCAAAAACTGGAATTTGTAATAAACGCCGCGGCGTTTATTAGAGGAAATACGGTCCTTTTTATTTTAATGGTAAGCTCATTAACACAGAAAGTTTGGCAACGTACTTAAGACTACAAATCGGTGGGAACCACGCCAAAAGACGTTTATTTTTCAAAGAAGTTTTGGTCTGAAAAATGGTTAGAAATAGAATTTCCTTATCTCAAAAGATTTCTTACCTCCGTTGCATCCGTATAATTTGTTGAGCTGAATTATATCGATCTGACTGAATGCTGATCTTTGTCCAATCACATTTTGCATATTAGGATCTTTCGTTACAATTGTGACCCTGCAAGTTATTAAACGAAATGTTTTGTTCAGTAAACATTACGTCCCAAAGCGGCATCATTTCGCCGCATATGAACACTTTTTTAAATTGGGAGATATCTCAAACATTTTAATGTCCTTACGGAATGTGACCCTAAATAATTAAGCCAGCCGACTTTTGAATAAAAATTGAAAGTAACATCACCTGAATATAGATAACGTTTGCACTGTTTAAAAAAAGAAACGACACCTTATTGAACAATTTTTCACGTAATTAAGTTAAGCACGTAACTAGCTAGTAGCTAAAGCTAAAATGCCCCGCCACACAGGCTTCAGCCTGTCTACAAAAAATCATAATTTTCATGGACTATGGATGAAGCGACAGAGCGTGCGTGCACTCGACTAAATTTTCTCCTTGTCAAAATTTATAGGGTATTATGATAATATCAAAAATGTTTTGAATGAAGATCTGCATACAGAGTGAAAATATTATTCAAATCTACGCTCTTTTGTTTCATTTAACAAAGGATTTTTGACGTTTGAATTGCATTTTAAAATGTAACTAGAAGCCATTAGGCTTGAACAATTTCCGCATCAGCCCTTGAGAAAATTGCTTTAGGCTAATTTTCAAGATATCTGAATGACTTATACACTGACTAATAATTTGATACAGTCTGGAATTCATCAAATTACTCCCTTCTTTAATTTATTTAGCTTAATCTTGACAGCTTTGCAATTCACTATGATGTTTCGGGGCCAGAAAAACAGTTCACCAATACCTTGTGCATGATACTGATGTTTATTCATGAAAATTGAAGATTTTTCAAAATTTGGTCCAAATTTGGCCCAAATTGTCCAATTTTAGAAAATGACTGTCAAATTTGAAATCGGCACCTTTCAATTGTAATACATGCAAAATTTCATGAAATTTGAAGAACTTTCGATATTTGGTCCAAATTTGGCCCAAATTGTCCAATTTTAGTCAATTCTGACAAAATGACTGCCAAATTTGAAATCAGCACCTTTCAATTGTAATACATGCAAAATTTCATGAAATTTGAAGAACTTTCGATATTTGGTCCAAATTTGGCCCAAATTGTCCAATTTTAGTCAAATCTGACAAAATGACTGTCAAATTTGAAATCAGCACCTTTCAATTGTAGTCCATGCAAAATTTCATGAAATTTGAAGAACTTTCAATATTTGGTCCAAATTTGGCCCAAATTGTCCAATTTTAGTCAATTCTGACAAAATGACTGTCAAATTTGAAATCAGCACCTTTCAAATGTAATCCATGCAAAATTTCATGAAATTTGAAGAACTTTCGAAATTTGGCCCAAATTGTCCAATTTTAGTCAATTCTGACAAAGTGACTGTCAAATTTGAAATCAGCACCTTTCAAATGTAATCCATGCAAAATTTCATGAAATTTGAAGAACTTTCGATATTTGGTCCAAATTTGGCCCAAATTGTCCATTTTTCGTCAATTCTGACAAAATGACTGTCAAATTTGAAATCAGCACCTTGTCTAAATTTCCCAATTTTAGTCAAACATGTCCTAAGTTTTCCTAGCATAGGTCAGTCATTAACTATTCTGAATAAACAAAGAATCCGAAATCCGAACGGACTTTCCGAAAACAGCAAAAAAGTGTTACATAGATAGATAGAATGTGTAAACCAAACAATTTCCTACGCTTAAAAGCGCGGAAATTGAACTACAGTGTGTCTCTGAGAAATTTAGCCCGAAACTTCAACAAGTAATAACTTTTTATACACTTGTCAGTTTTTAGCAATTCAAATACCATCAGAAAGATAATTCTGTAAACTTTCTTATAATTCAAAAAAACTTTGTATTTATGGAAGGTTAAGAAGTTAAAAGGAATTTTCTAGAGGTAAAGGATCATTTAAACTATAATGATCGATTAACACATTCTTACAATAAAAACTAAAGTCTATGTCAACCGATTTGGCAGTTCGAACATTTTTTACGATTTCTAAGTCAAAATAAATGATTTTAAAATCATTTTTTTTTTTTTTTGTATCATCAAGAGCATAAAAAGCACAATATTATAAACGACTTTTTGGGAAAAAATATTAAAATTTTAGCGTTAAAATTTGCGTTAGAAGAAAGCAACTTTTTTTTAGTAACCCAAAAACGTTGAAATTTACAAAGGAGCAAGATCAACCTCTTACAAAGAAGTGTACAAATTTTGATAACAAAATCCTTATTTTATCGGAAGTTTTCAGCCCAAATATGGGACCCGGTAGAGCCTAAAAAATGTCTGATATTTTGCCATAAATCGGGGGTTAGAGTGTCTGTTTACATCAAATGTTGAGGTTTTAAAAAATCGTTTCGTCAATTTAATAATTAATGCTAATAGTTAACACAATTTAACAAAACAACATATCAAAACGTGAATATAAAAAATGCTTTCTAATTTAATTTAAACAATAACAAATAACTTGAGAGCTGTCATTTCTATTTTTTTACTGAGTTTTAAAAGTTCTCTGGCTGTTAAGTAACAGAAGCGTGCATTTGTCTTAACACCTTAAATAAGATGTGTTAATTGACGATTAAAGCTTAACTCTCTGTTGAACTGAAGAGATTTGCTTCTTCTAACCCGCAGACATGTTTTCAATTTGCAATTGTTATATCATTGGAAAGCTGTCTAAATTTCCTACCCAACGTTGTAAAAATTATTCTAATTATCTAGTTATTTCAGTTTTAATTATTATTTGAATTTTGCGTAACAGTTTTTGAGACTCTTACTATAAAATATTTAATTGTCTAGTAATTTTTAAACGCAGTCATAACAAATAACCTAAGCCCCGGTTTATGGCAAAATATCAGATATTTTTAGGGCTCTGCCGGGTCTCATATTTGAGCTGAGAACTTCCAATATAATAAAGATTTTGTTATCAAATTTTGTACACTTCTTTGTGAAAGGTTCATTTCACGCCTGTGTAAGTTCAAACGTTTTTGGGTTACTAGAAAAAAAGTTGCTTTTTTTCTAACGCAAATTTTAACGCTAAAATTTTAATATTTTTTCCCAAAAAGTCGTTTATAATATTGTGCTTTTTATGCTCTTGATGATACAAAAAAATGATTTTAAAATCATTTATTTTGACTTAGAAATCATAAAAAATGTTCGAACTGCCAAATCGGTTGACATAGACTTTACAAAATGTTACAAAATGTAAACAATAAAACTAAAAATCATTTTAACAAAGAAATTTTATATTTATATTTTATTTAATAAAATCAAAGATTCATTATTACTTGAATAGATTTATGTTCAAAAACAAAGACACATAGACTCATTAAAGAAGGTGTTAATCGATCATTAAGAAAGTAGTGATGGGTTAGATGCCAAAAAACTGTTATAACTTGGAAAATATAAATTTTCAATGTCTAATTTTTATATCTCCAGAAAGCCAACAAAATGCTCTTTCTAATGGTATAAAACCGCTAAAAACAAATCACTGTATGAAAAGTTATTAGATGTTAAACCTTCGGGCTAAATTTCTGAGAGACACACTGTACAGTGTGGCCACCAATGTATCAGCTCGTAAAACATAAATTAACGTTCTCACAACTTTTTATAGAAATTTTACGAGAACTTTGATTTTCTTTGCTATTTCTTTTGAGATTGAAAATACCAGAACGTTTTTTTACAATGGTAGGTAGTTAAAAGAAGAATTTCTCAATAATGCATTTCTTTTTCCTTTTTCCTTTTTTTTATTGTTAATACTGATCTCTTTATTTCATATCAAAAAATTGATTCTTTTGGTGAAAATTATTCCCCCAGCGAAACTTGATAAATTTACTTTAAAGTTTTATTTTCATCAAATGTATCTTTTTGTGACAATAAGCTTTTTTATTGCAAATATTTTGTTCACAATAAACTCTGTTGTTCCTCTGCACCCAAAAGTAAAAGGAAATGCATTGTTGAGAAATTCTTCTGTTAGCTACCTTCCATTGTAAAAAAAACGTTCCGGTAGTTTTAATCTCAATAGAAATAACAAAGGAAATCTAAGTTCTTGTAAAATTTCTATAAAAAACCGTGAGAATGTTAATTTAAGTTTTACGAGCCGATACATTTTTGGTGGACACACTGTAGAAGCCTAATGACTTGAAACATTTCCGCTATTCATTGCTTAATTAGAAAAGTGACTGCCAAATTCGAAATAACCACTTTACAATTCTTCTTTGGATATATAAATCTACTAAAATCAGCAAACTTGCATTACATCACTTGAAGCTTATCAATAATACAAATATGAACAAAAAAAGATAAAACTTTTAAATAACTTAATCACAACCAGTTCACTATAGCATATCAACATTTCATCGCCAGAAAAAAACTTTGCATTGCATAAGACAAAGCGCTGTCAATATGTGCATTCTCTTTATTAAGTTTTCGTCAGTTCTATCACAAGTCGATAAAACTTTATTAGTCAGCGGCTTTAGCCAGCTGACTAGTGGAATAGGGTTTTGTCATCGTCGTTGTCACCTATGATTTTTCAATTTCAATTTCGGATTCTAAATTGTTTTCCGATTTCTGATTGTTTGTTTATTCAGAATAGAACAGACCCGAGACTCTATGCTGAATGCAATGCACAAAAAAGTTCAAGTTTGAAATGTTTTTCGATCAAAATATTAGGTTCTTTATAATTCTTTGATTACTTATAAATTTTCTTGAACGTTTTTTATAAAAGCATTCAAATTCACTTTTAAAAGTTTTTTGAATAAGTCCTAAAAATATGTGCACAAAGCATGGAACATTTTGGCAACCGATTTTGTTTCTGTTTTGTGGAAGTTGCAGAAGAATTTTCATTGTTCTTGTTTCTACCTAATCTTGTTATCTAAATGTCATTGTGAGAATATTTCTAAGGGGTCGGTTACACGTAGGCGGGTTGAAAACTGCCCCGGGGCAAAACTTTAGCCCAGTGTAAATTTTTGTTACGGTACACGCAGGTTAAAATCCGGGGTGAAATGCAGCATAAAAAGGTGAGTTGCGCACATTTTCAACATGTTTGAAAGCAATTTTGTGCATACATGTCAAGATCATGCTCAAATCGCCCCGGGGTGAATTTTGCCCCTGTCTTATAAACAGGGGTGAAATAAGCCCTGGGGTTGTGCTTCACTCCGGCTATAGCGTGTGTACAGACAAAGTGATTTCTTCACAGACAGGGTTAAACTCACCCAGGGGTAAAATTCACCACGGGGCGAAATTGTACGTGTAACCTACCCCAAAGGAAAAACATAGCGTTTTTAAGAAATTTGCGTAAAGTAGAAGAACTAAATGAAGCGTTGATAACGAATGAAGCTATACTGTGAATTAACTTTCCACATCTCAGGAGAAGTTTATTGCTGAATACAGACAGTTATTATAATGACTGCAAATCATACTATTTCGGAAACGGATTGTCTTAAAAAAGGAGAAAACTTGCCAACAAGTTCAACTGCGGGGCAATAATCGATAAACTTAGAAATGAGGCAATGTTTGTAGTGATGTAATTCATGAAAATGTCTATTGGGTCTCGAGATATTTTACCTCGAGATATTTGGAAGAACGGTGCTTTAGTGGAATAAGGACTTCCTACGAAATAACAGACAAGAAACATAATGCTTTCAAGCGCTTCACGTTTACACGAAATAAGCTTACCTTCCTCCTATACCAAATGCTGTTTTACCGTAATGCATTATGCTTCTGAAATCATATGGTGTTCCAAGAGAGTCGACTTCAGAGTATGTTCTCTTTTTGAAGTTGTGTTGTGCTCCTAAAGCAATAAACAATTTCTTCAGTTCTATCGCAATTGAAGGACGGATTGAAGAAAAAATCAACAATAAAACTAGGTGGAAGAACGATCAAGGCACGAAAAACGTATTGCAAAGAATGGCGATTATAATAAATTTAAAAAGATATTCCTTTATTGAATTATGAAAAATGTCTTTATCATAATAAAAACATGAATATATGAAAAATAGCAAACGATAAAACGTTATATGAATTATTCAGGCAAAATTTATTCTAATCGCCGTTCTCTGCATATAGTTTAGAGTGCATTAATCGTGTTCTCAGCATTTTCATTATTGATTATTTCATAAATCCGTCGTTGGATTCCAATACGATAAATATCGTTGTGCTGAGAATACGATACGATAAATACGATAAATATCGATAAATATCAATACGATAAATATCGTCGTGATGAGAACACGATTATAAAACGTTATATGAATAACATTTTATCGTTAAAAAGAACAAAACAAATAAATAATGATATTTATCGTATTGGAATCCAACGACGGATTTATGAAATAATCAATAACGAAAATGCTGAGAACACGATTAATACACCCTAAACTATATGCAGAGAACGGCGATTAGAATAAATTTTGCCCGAAAAAAGATCGCCTTTACTGAATAATGCAAGATGTCTTTATTAAAATAAAAACATGAATATATATATATAAAAGCAGAACAAATTTCTATTTTAATTCTCATTCTCCCAAAACTTCAAAAATTTCCGCCCGTGAAAGTTTCTGCTATATAGAAAAAAAAATGGATGAGCATAAGAAAATTCCCTTAATATTTGGTAACACAACAAACAAAACAGACAGTTGAACGCAATAAGAAGATGTTACTTGTTGATATGGATGACCATTGGATTGAAACATGAGTGTCACGGTCTGGTCTGGATTGTTCATGGTATACTCCTAAAACATAACACCATTTTCAACAAAATGCTTCGGTTTATAACTGTACAAACAACTTTTTATCTGATGTTGACATACCAAGAGAATGCGCGATTTCGTGTAAGACCGTTCCATGTCTGAGACATCCCCTTGGAAGTGAGATAGAATTTCTACCACCGGTTCTGCCAACTGGTGAAGAACATCTACGATGCAATTCAATGGAATATTAAATTTAATAGTTCTTGTAAGATTTTTTTATGATTTTGATTTCTAATTGGAAAACAGAATACGCACCCTCCTCCGTTGTAGAACTCGATGTAAGCTCCTTCTCCTCTCCTTGGCTGTAATCTTATGCAGGTGTACTTTTCATAATCCCTTGCCGCTTTCTGGACAGCCGATTTGGATTCAGATGGGACTAAAGAATATTAAGAAAAGTAGAATACGATTCTTACAAAAGTAATGTACAAAAACAAATCACAGTCAAAGAAAACTTTTTGTAGGCGAATATTGAGGAAAATTAAGAAGCATATAGTAGGTAACTAACGTCCAGATCTGAATGAATAGGGTACCACCACATATTTCCCTGTTTTTGGCCATAACCTGTCTTTTCTTGTTGCATATCCATAATTGCCTTGTTCAATAGCTTGTTTCTGATCTGGAGATAAGACAATATCACCTTCAAACAGTCCAGGATCTAAAAATAAAAGATTCGTGTTTTCCAATTGAGTGGTAGTTTAATAGAATACATGGAAATAATAATCAATTCTACTTACTCTCTTGTTCTGGCACCCATTGAGAAAATGCAACAAAAGGCAATAAAAGCAAAATCAACGACTTCATCATGAGTTGATGTACCTTCTTGAGCTATAAAACGTAAATGAAAGGTGATCTCAGTATTGAAAATTAAATATACTGCTATGTCTTGAATGTTTTCTGTTAGTTTTAGCCCCCTGAAATTCTACGTTTGGCAACTGGACAAATACTAACTGACATCAAATTAAACAGACCAACCCATAACTTCAGAAAACTGAATATACTGCAATGTCTTGAATGCTGTCTGTAGTTTTGACCCCCTGAAATTATATGTTTGGCATCTGGACAAATGCTAACTGATATCAAATTAAACAGGCCAACCCATAACTTCAGAAAACTTTTAAAAACGAAAGTATTGTTTATTCACCTGTGATGGAATGTTCATTGTCCTGTAAATATTTAAAAGTGCCACGTTCATGCCTTTCACTCAATACACGACAAATAATGTGTTTAATTTTGATTCTTAAAAATGTCATGATATTCAAAGCATTTGGATACCTTTTGGTGAGCCCACAATCAAAGTTTCTTGACAAAAGTTTTTAATAATCGAAGGAATGAGTTAATCTCACGTAAATCTCTGTCTTTTGTTAGAGTGCTTAGTGTTTAAGATTTAGTGTTTCCTGTGCGCTCATTTTAATTGGAAACATTATTATGGTTTTTTTATAAATTGTTATGCGATCAAAGTAGGTGCGCGATAAATATTGTAATATTGAATGTAAAAAAAAGGATTGATAGAAAAGACTAAGACAAGTTTTAAAGTTATGATGGTTTTCTGTCAGCAGATATTGTCAGCAATATTCAGATATAATTTGTAGCACGAGAAGTTGCTTAGCACTAAAAAGTTTCTGTACTATAGACAAATACAAATACTGGAAAAATACTATAGACACATTTGTAAACAGAAAAGATTTTCTCCAAAGTGTTTTTTTACTTGAAAGATTTTTTATCAAGAAAGAAATGTGCATCTGAAAACCATTTTTTGATAAAACAAATTGGACAAAAACATCCTGTCTTTTCTTCTTGGAAACATTTTCATAAAGAAAAGATTTTTAACGTAAGCTGTCTCCATGATATCATTCAAATAGTTCACGTAAAAGCGAAGCTCTTATTTTCCTTTTGCTAATTGAAGTGCATAAACCTTTGAAATAATTTCCCCTTCAACGAGCAAGGACGCATAGTAGTTTCAAGAAGCGAAAACTTTGTTCATCATCATACTTTTCGTGATGGCTTTGACACATCAGTTTTCAACTGCCCTTTTTTCCCGTTTCAGAACATTGGCATGGCATGGTTAGTCTGCTGGGTGAGAGAGATAGTGCTGCGTCCCAAGTTCTAATTTATCCCGAGTTTAATATATGGCTTTACTTGCACTATGAACTTAGGATGTGGCGGTCGAACTTGGGGCGTACGAAAGCAAGGTTAGAAATGAAGATTTTGTAAAACCATTGGAAATATTGATTTTCGTGATGAAGATCAATCACTTTGTTATACTTCTACTCATCTTAATCATGATGGAAAGAAAAGCGACTATAATAAAACATTTTCAAAGTACAGAATTGACTAATTTTCCCAGTGTTTGTCAAATCTGACAAAATGACTGTTATTTTCAAAATCAGCACCTTTGTGTTTTGTGCAAATTTTTATGAGAATAGACCTTTCCCGAATTTCAGTTTAAACACTGAATTGTGGCCGAGTTTCATATCTAACCTCGTTTTTATGCAATTCATTGTTCCACTGATTTCATTACTTTATAACTTAATGATAGTCTCTATTGTTCCTAATTCTCATTGCAATAATTAGAAGTAGCTACAGTGTGTAGCAAAATGTCTTATCCACCAACTTTCAAGGCGTATATTTCATTACATGTCTGATAAAATATTGTGAATTTTATATCACAAGAAAGAGCTTTTCATGCTCTATCCATTAAGGATAGTCCATACCCTCCTAAGCATGATTTCAGTTTTTCCCTGATAATTTGAAATGTGTTGATTTTTTCTTATCAAAAGTATAAATTTTCTGAATCCTTATTTAATTATCTGTCTAATGAGCCATATCTTGTTTATTAAAAATGAAAAGGACAGGAATTAGAAGAAAAAAAGTAAAATTTAGAACGCATTGAATTAAAAAGTTCCAACCAGAGGCGTAGCCAGAGGTCAGTCAAAATTTGTGGAGGAGAGTTAAGTGATTTAGGATAGAAAAGGAAAGCGTGCAAGTAACCTAATCGCCACTTAAGACTGAAAAGAAATATCATAATATTGAACTCCTCCAGGTTTTTTTGACTGACCCTAACTACGCCTCTGCCAACTCCCCTCCATTACACTTTTTTTTCAAACAAATTGCACTTTTGAAATCCATGATCATTTGTCGAAATAAGTTTGCCACAGTTTTTTTTAAAACTCATTACTGCCAAAAATATAAAGCTTTTTGTTCATGACCCTATAAACGTTGATTCTTTAACTTCAACTCTCCCTCACGGGGCGAATTTTGATTCTTTTCAAAATATGTGGCAAACTTTTTTGCGCAAAGGCCAACTGAACAAAATGAAAAAAACTGCATGGTTATATCTCGTTCACAAGGGGAGTTCTTTAAATGTTGGTCATCAAGCTAAAATTACTTTCAGAGAAAATCACATTTAAAGATTTTTTGGATTTCTGCGTAAGCAAGAAAGCCTTTACGATCGTCTTTGTTTTTTTTTTTCATCTTACTGTCCAAACCTAGTCATATTTGTTTCTCCAATTTGATTGGTTCATAAAAAAGCCGTCTCAATCGTGATTGGTACATAATGCCCGATTTCTACGAAAGGGTGCTAATATAGCCACCCTAACTTCAATAGCGATAGTTTATTGGCTGATTTTCGCCATGCCATGTGATCGTCCACAAAACGTTTTAAAAATGGCAGCGAAAGAACGTGTGTAGTTTGCTAAAAGTTTCTTTGATGGAAATATGGCTTTAAAAGAAGTTAATACAGCTTATAATTTTATATAAAGAATTGCATTACTGTTGTGAACTTATTATGTTCACAAAATTAAATTACAGTGTGGTTATTCTGTTTTTTGAAAGAAGTTTTCTTGAAGTTTAAAATATGAAAACAGTGCCAATACATGGTGTGTGGAAGAAAAGGTATTTCTTGTTTTATTTTTGCTCCAAGCCTTTTTAAATATGAAAGACCTTCGTGTATTTTGTATGTGTATGCATGTTTGAAGTCAATTTTTAGAAGCTTTTGGATTTTTAAAGCTCAGCTTAGCTTCCTTTCAGCTCCTCCCCAACATCACCAACATATGCACTTTATACAGCTATTTATACTATATTTAGTAGCAATTTTTGGATGTATTCTGGCTATATCAGCTTATCTCTTTTCTCCCTACGTATGTTGTATTTTTTTAACTTTTAGATTAGATATGAGCTTTAATTTCTAAGTAATTATTATTGTGATATTTATATTTTTCATTCTGAGGAGAGATCAATATAGAAACTTTATATATTAGTTTGTGCTGCCCAAACGATATGTTGGTTACCGCCAGTATACACAATCTTTTTATAGGATTCGTTATATTTAATGTGGTTAAATTAAAGTTTCGTATTGTGTCTATGCACTTTTTTGGAGTACGTGGGTGGCAAATATCCAGTAACAATCATTCAGCTTATTCGTACAAAAAAACAGATCTTCATAAATGATCTCCGCGATAGCATAAAGAAAAGCCCCTTTTTTATGTTATGGTAGGCTGACTTTCTTGACGAAAACATTGTCAGTCGCATCAATATTTTTGTTTATTTAATGCTGATGCTTCTCGAGCTGAATGATGTGACTGTCTTAGTTTTGCAGGACTAGTGTGTTAGTGTTGCATTTTTGTGGCATTTTCAGCAGCAAAACTTGCAGAAATCCTTCTGCCCGGTAGGGCATCTTGTTCTTCTTCCATCACTTGTGTAAACAAAATTGAATAGCGATCAAATTCTATTGTGAATGTGAGATGTTAGAATGTATGAAAAGTTAAAAAGGTAGAAAACTATCTCATTGAATAATGATAGTGTGTATAATTATAAAGAAAACCACCTGGTTTAATTTTTAACGATAATAAAGCAAAATATTGAATACGAAAAGTAAACAAAGCCGAAAAAGTATGTATGGCGTCATGCATGTGCGTATATTCTCTTTGATAGAAAAATCAAAGTTAATTACTTGTGTAAACAAAGATTTTTTTGCCTTTTGGTTTTCGCCAATAACTCCATAATTATTTGGAATTTTAAAATTCTGATTGCAGAATCTGTTTTTAAATAAAAAATTGAAAGGAAATATTGAAAAAAAATTTTTTTTTCAAAAAAATTCACCTCGGAGGGTATGGACTATCCTTAATATTAAATGTTTGCCTGAAGAAAAACTCGATTTGGTTCATTAAGTTCTTAAAAGTCAATTAACTGACATGCTAATGACTTTTTAATTGTGTAATTTTCTTTTGTTGTGCTGATGAAACCTTTAGAAAATTTTAAGTATAGCTTTGCGTATTAATTTCCCATAACAACTAATCTTTTAAATAAAAATTTTTTACTGTGTGATGATTTTTAATTTTTTTTTTTTATTGTGTTTATAAATGGCCTTCATTGTAAAATGAGTTAATTGACAAAGATTGTTACCAAGATTGCTACCATTGTTACCAAATCGATTAAGATGTGAATGAAAAGAACAGATTTTTTGAAACAATGACAAATTTAAGCTGTGCGTTCAAGAAAAACGTTTAACTTTTATGTTTTTAAATATCAATTTGGGGATCTCAGCGCAAAAATAGAATTAGTAAGCACAATGTAATTAAACTACGTGTTAATCGACCATTAAAAATTTAATTACATTTTTCCAAGACATTTTCCTTCATTTTTCAAAAACCACTTTTTCATTTTTAACAAAAATATCCTAGCCGAAAGAACTTGAAAGTGGCTTTCCATCAATGTAAAAATTATTTTGAAATTCGGTATATTCATTTGAAAAAACATCTTTAAATTTTCCATTTCCATCACTATGAAACACACTGTAGCTGTAGTTGATACTATTTATGCTTTAAAAAGTAAATAACTGAAGAAACAGCTCAACTGTCCTGCAATATTAAACAAGTACTCAGATGACATCATTCAATGAATATAAGACATGTTGTGTTGGTTATGGTGTTGCACTAGGAACTGGTTAGTTTAACTTTCTGCATGTACTGAAAGGTAAATGCTATTACAGCCTCAACATTCAGTGGTAGAATGAGTTGTGAGAGAAATTATTTCTTTTTCTGTGTGAGACGTCAGTGCGAAACCAATACATTGCAATCCCAATCAAACGTGACTTTTTTTGACTGGTGAACTAATAATAGGGCTAACGTTTTCCGATGACTTAGCTTTGAAAACAATACATCAACTAGATACAAAGAAACCAACTGATTAAACATTTTGGTCAACAAGCAGCGGCAACATAACACAGTAGCGTGTTCGGTTTGCCAGTGTTGAATCCCAACGCTTTCTGAGACGGGCGAACCTTTTTTTCGAGCAATCAAAACGTTCAAAAACCGAAGCTTTCCTTTCTCGACTCAGGTAGGTGAAAAAATTGTGTTAATGAAACAAAATATTTTTTTGCTTTTCTTTTAAAAAACATGTTAAGGGATGTTATGTGCTTCTGATCAAACATGTTTTTTATTCTCTTTATTCATTTACCACGTGCCATTTTTTTTTCCTCCCGTGTGATCTTTTTAAAAGAAACCATTTTTCCCCTACTTTTGATAACACCCATGTTAGAGCGCGTAACGTTTATAAAACAGAAGCCACTAATAAGTTGATGTTTTTTCTCTCTACATTTGATTGCATTGTCAAACTGATAATCGATTGGTTTTAAAAAGTAAACTAGAGCCCTCATGGCTTGAACAATTTCCGCATCAGGCCTAGAAGAAATTGCTTTAGCCTAATTTTTAACATATCTCAATGACTTGTACACTGACTAATAATTTGATACAGTTTGGAATTCATCAAATTACTCCCTTCTTTAATTTATTTATCTTAATCTTGACCACTTTTCAATTCACTATGATGTTTTGAAGCTAGAAAAACAATTGACCAATATCTTGCGCATGATGTTTATACTATCGGTTTTTATCAGTGTGTAGACAGATGGGTCAATTCACTAACAAGTGAAGTATATATATAATTCGTGCTTTATCGCAATTTTATTTGTTTAATTTTCATAAATTATGGTCAAATCTAACAAAATGACTGGCAAATTCAAAAGCCACGTCTTCCATCTGTGCTTTGTACAAACTTTCATGAAAGTTGAAGATTTTTCGAAATTTGGTCCAAATTTGACCTAAATTGTCCAATGTTAGTCAAGTCTAACAAAATGACTGCCAGATTTGAAATCAGCACCTTTCAGATGTAATCCATTCCAAATTTTGTGAAATTTGAAGAACTTTCTAAATTTGGTCCAAATTTGGCCCGAAACCCCTGTCTTTGCTGGCAGACCTCTTCCAGCTTCTGAAAAAGCACTACAGCACACATGTTGAAGATGATTAATAAAAGACTTACAAAGGTTCTGGAAAGTGGTCAGTCGAGTTTACTTGATGCCTGTTTATTTTGAAATAGGTGTACACATTTCAAATATCCCTTTTCTTAAAATCATTCTTGAAGAACATGCCAAAAAAATATAAAAAAGTTCAAAAATCTATAGATAGGATAGATGTGATTAATTATGTCCAAATGTGGTCCTAAATCTTTCAGTCAGATCACATCCGCTGCAGGTAAACATATTTTTAAACGCCATATTTTTAATAAAAAATTTATAATTTAAGCAATAATTTCTTCAACAATTTTTTAAACAAACTACTTTCTGATTTTTCTCTCTTAAATAAAAAATCACGAGGACAACCATGACGTCACAAGAAAGGGAGAGTGTTATTTCTATAGATCTTTAAAATCCCTTTAAAGGAGTAGTCCGGCCAAAAATTACATATTAATTTTTGAATTTTATTTGATTAAGCGTATTTGATTTAGTATGACACAATAATTCTTTTCTTTGTTTAAATATTCTATTGATTAAAATGGGATTTTAAAGATCTATAGAAATAACACTCTCCCTTTTTTGTGACGTCATGGTTGTCCTCGTGATTTTTTATTTAAGAGAGAAAAATCAGAAAGTAGTTTGTTTAAAAAATTGTCGAAGAAAATATTGCTCAAATAATAAATTTTTTATTAAAAATATGGCGTTTTGTAGCAAAACTTTGAAAAGCATTGTTTAGAAGAGGAAGAAATAGAAAACTTGGAAGAGGAATCAGATTATGACGACTTAAACACTTTATGTGAAAATTTTAAATCAGGCTTAAAACCATATCAGTTTGAGGTTGAAATTGACAGTCAATCGGATGATTATGATGAATCTGATGATGAAGAACCAGTTTCTCCCACCACTATTGGCAGTTGCACATGTCGCTTGGGAAATAAAGATTGGTGTATTTGTCAAAACTGTCAAATAGAATCCCGAAATATAGACTGTCTATGTTGCCAAGAAGTTGCAGCCATCAGTGAACATAAGTTTGAAGATAGAGCTTGTGTTAGTGACAGTGAGGAATTTAAGATCCTGTGTTTGCAAAAATCAGTTTTACAAAATGTTTTGGTTGGCTTACATGTCCTCAGGGGAGACCATCTTGAGAAGAAGATTACCAACCGTTCATACAGATACGCTGCATAAAGACAATTCACATGGTGGATTTACCAAAACCTTGGAAAAGGTAACAGGAGAGTTATTCCATCATGTGTAATTGCTAAAATACGAAATACATTTCCCGAAGAAAATGGCGTATATGTACCCTGTTGTGAAGGGAAAAAAGACTAATTTCATCTCAGATAATTTATGGTCTACTTATTTACTACAAGAGTGGTTGTACATAACACATCTTATATACAATAAATCATCATGTATAAAAAACCTCGTCATTTGTTTTTTTACAACTTCTTCTTTTGATGGAATGTCTGTTGATGCAATATTTTTTGGAATAACAGGGATTTGCGGTATTGAAACGTTGACGTTATTTGATATAATATGAACTGTTCGAGACATCAGATTTCCCAGAAATTCATAGTTTTTTTTTTCTTTTATGGGCTTTGCTGACCAAAAGTTTGTGATTTTTGAAAAGTTAAGGTTGTATCTCTTCTCACCAGCAGCCGTTTAAGCTTGTTCTAAGTCACTTCCTAAATTAAAATCTAAAGCTGCCAATTGCGACCTGGCTAGCATTCCTTGGTATGAAAAGTGTGTGCTCTTAAGAATCCATTTATTATAAAGACTGTGATAAACTTCTAATATGCCGGTGTGCGAGAAAGCTGTCAAGTGATCTGAGTCTTTGAGCAACGTCTTATCGAATATAATCGATTGAAGAGCGATGAATGCATCGGATGTTGGGTTAATCTATTGTTTACTCCTTTCTTTTGATACATCAAAGGAGTTGTGTTCACATTTTTTGAACTTCCCATTTTCTGGAAACATGTGTATATTTTGCAAATGAAAAATAATACTAGTCCATTTTTCTCTTAGAAGGGTGGCATCATATTCACAAGTAGCACAAGACCACCAGAAATGCTTGGATATATATTTGATCCACGTGTGGATATCTTTACACGACGCTTTCTTACTGGCAGCTAGCAACTTCTTTTTGATGTTTTTTGAGACATGCCACACGTCAAACTGGTGGTTTACATTATGTCTTTTCTCACGCATGTATTTTTTAATTTGTAAGTGCCGATCTGTTGTTATGGTGTCAACCTTCAGACCTGAAACACTTACCTTCATGTTAACTTAACTCCTTTAAAATGTAGATGGCAAAGTCTAGCATCTTTAGATAAGTTAGTCTTTTTGATTTTGGCGATCCATATCTTCTTCAACTTATCGTCTCGTGGTAGGTTGTAAAAGCTTTCATTTTTACTATGATTTGGTTTTGAATTATTAAAGCACTCAACTGCACAACAATGAACCATTTTCATTTTTCGCTTACGTTTCCCTTAATTTTTAAAATCTAATCGCTTTTTAAATTTCCTTTTTACTAACTTCTCTCTGTTTATAAAAAACAACTACGAGAACATAAGTGACGTCAGAGGTTGGTAACTTGTATGTATTTCATGTGGTTAGGGCTATTAGACATCTGTTTTGCAATCTTTAACAGTGACATAGAACTTTGTTTTATCACACAAATATCACTTCAGTGGTATTTTTCTAGCCAATTTTCCGCGTGCTATTATACTCATCGTCAATTATCAATGGTCTAACGAAAAAATGACCACGATTAAGAAGATTTTGACCGAAAAATTGAAAAAAAAACACTCTCTAAAATAAAAGTGGTATGCACACACGCGGATTAGTATAATAAGATAAATATTACCTTAAAGGAAGAAATTGTTTTCCGAAGAAGTATTTACGTATTTAATTTTGCAGATTAGGGTCTATAAATTGGCTGATGAGTGATTTTTTATATGAGTGATTTTTTTATAATATGAATTTGCAGAATTTATTTTTGCAGATATCAGAAATTGGAGCAACAAAAAGGTTCAACAGGGTACAACAGGGTATCAGATTAAAAAAAATTAGTTTCATGATACAACCGCTGCTCTTCTAATACATACGAAAAAGCGTACTCTCGTGCTCCTTTACCACTTTTTCCATGTCAATTCAAGACTTCTATACAAACAAAATGATAAGAAAATGACTTTTTATGCAAATTACTTTTACGGAATGAGAAACAAAAAAGTTTGCGGAATAAATTATTTCAAATTTCGGCCAAATCTGCAAAAATAATTCCGGAAAAATTTGTTCCTAACATATTTCTTCCACAAACAAGGTATATACTCCACTTTGACTTTCTTGAGTTTTCTTGAGAATACCAATGAACAGATAAAACAGTTTGAAATGTATAATATTATTTCCTGCTAAAAGTACATGGACATGCTCACAGGAAAATGACTTCATCAATAGTATTATATGATGAAACTTATTATATACATAACAATCTTCAAGTAAAGAATGCGTTTAAACATTACATCACTTGGTAAGGCATCTATATATTAATAGCCGATTCTCTGTCTGTCTGTCTGTCTGTCTGTTTGTCTGTCTTTCTGTTTGTTTGTTTGTCTGTCACGCAAGATGGTAGATTAAGTTGTAGAGTGATTATTTTATTTTATTTTGTGCGACGTCAGTCTGAAACCACTGTATTGAGACCCAAATAGAACGTGACGTTTAGGGAAAATTATCTCGGTAACCAATGGGGATAACTGACGTTTTTTGGGGTCCGCGATACAGGCGATGGGGTGACGAAAAATTTGGGTCTAATTTTCAAGGGGACGGGTCTGTGACGTCATCAAAACTTTTGATCGACGATATCTCCGAAACGGTTGGTCGTAGCGAAACGATCCCATACATTTTTTTAATCAGTTTTTCGAGCTCTACAACATGGGTACACTTATCATTGCCAATTCCTTAATTTTATTTTTCTTGAACTCAACCCAGGCTGAACATGGGCGGCAAGCGACGCCGAGTCTATATATTAATACCCGATTCTCCGTCTGTTTGTTTGTAAGTCACGCAAAATGGTAGATTGAGTTGTGAGCGAAATCTATATATTAATAGCCGATTCTCTGTCTGTCTGTCTGTTTGTTTGTTTGTTTGTTTGTTTGTTTGTAAGTCACGCAAAATGGTAGATTAAGTTGTGAGCGAAATTATTTCTTTTTTTGTGTGCGACGTGAGTTCGAAGCAAATACATTGCAACCCCAATCGAACGTGACTTTTTTGGCTGATGAACTAATAGGAATAACGTTTTGTTTTTATCATTATTGTTAGTTTTATATTCCACATTGACTTGGCTTTGAAAACAGTACATCAACTAAATACAAAGTCACTAACTGATTAAATATTTTGGACAAAAAGCAGCAGTGGCAGAACGTGGCAGCATATGTTCGGTTTGCCACTAACTCTTGCCTGACTGTCTGAGACGGGTGAACTTTTTTTTTGAGCAATCAAAATGTTTAAAAACCGATAGGTAAAAAAAGAGTATCATATCAAAACAAAATGTTTTTTTTTTTTTTGCTTTTCTTTTAATAAATTAATTTCTTCTTTTAATTGTTAAGCGTTCTGATCGAACGTTTTTTTATTCTATTTATTCATTTAGCACGTGCCTTTTTTCTCTCCTCCGTGTGAACTTTTTAAGAAGAGAAACCATCTTTCCCCTGTTTGATAGCACCCATGTTAGAGCGCGTAACGTTTTTAAAACAAAAGCTAATAAAAAGTTTTTTCTCTTTACGTTTTGAGTGCATTGTTGTACTGATCAACGATTGTTTTAAAAAATAAATAACACATGAAATTTGGGGTTTTTTTGGAACCATTGTTTAAACTGATATTTGATATTTGATTTCGAATCTGCCTCTAGGATAACTGACGTTTTTTCGGGTCAGCGATACAGGCGATGGGGTGACAAAAAATTTGGGTCTAATTTTTTTGGGAGGGGTCTGTGACGTCATCAAAATCTTTGAAGAATGATATCTCTGTAACGGTTGATCGTAGCGGAACGATCCCATACATTTTTTTAATCAGTTTTTCGAGCTCTACAACATGGTAACACTTTCGGTTGCCAATTCCTTAATTTTATTTTTCGTGAAGTCAACGCATGCTGAACATGGGCGGCGAGTGACGCCGCCTTGGCGGCTAGTTATTTCTTTATTTGCGTGCGACGTCAGTGCGAAACAAATTGCAACCCCAATCGAACGTGACTTTTTTTTGTGGTGAACCAATAGAGATAACGTTTTTTATTATAATTGTTATTAATTTTATATTCCAAGGAATACTGTTGACTTGGCTTTGAAAACAGTACATCAACTAGATACAAAAACAACAACTGATTAAACATTTCGGACAACAAGCAATGGTGGCATAACATGGTAGCGTGTTCGGTTTGCCAGTGTTGTATCCTAACGCTTGGCTGACTGTCTGAGATCGGTGAACCTTTTTTTCGAGCAATCAAAATGTTTAAAAACCGAAGCTTTCTTTGCACGAAAAAGGTGGGTCATGAAACAAAATATTTTTTTGCTTTTGTTTTAATAATTTAATTTCTTTTTTATGCGCTTCTGATCGAACATGTTTTTATTCACTTTATTCATTTAGCACGTGCCTTTTTTCTCTCCTCCCTTGTGATCTTTTTAAGAAGAGAAACCATTTTCCCCTACTTTTGATAGCACCCATGTTAGAGCGCGTAACCTTTTTAAAACAAAAGCTAATAATAAATTGAAGTTTTTTCTCTCTACGTTTTGAGTGTATTGTTAAAGCATGGAGCTACCATGAATAAAGTGAAAAACGATTGGTTTTAAACAGTAAATAAATAGCACATCATGAAATTTGGGTTTTTTGGAACCATTGTCTAAACTGATATTTGATATTTGATTTCGAATCTGCCTCTGGCTGAATACAAGTTGTACGAGCCGTTTTTAAGGAAATATGAGGTTTATTTGGGTCTCCGGGGTGACACAGAGCAGGTGCACATGGGCGGCGAGCGACGCCGCCTTGGCGGCTAGTCTATATATTAATAGCCGATTCTCCGTTTGTCTGTCACGCAAAATGGTAGATTGAGTTGTGAGCGAAATTATTTCTTATTTTCGTGAGCGACCTCAGTGCGAAACAAATATATTGCAACCCCAATCGAACGTGACTTTTTATGGCATGTGAACCAATAGGGATAACGTTTTTTTATTATAATCTATATATTAATAGCCGATTCTCCGTTTGTTTGTTTGTTTGTCCGTCTGTCACGCAAAATGGTAGATGTGAACTGCGAAAGAAATCGGGGAGTCAGCAATGTAAGATCACACATAAATTATTTCTTTTCTTGTGCGCGATTTCAGTGTGAAACCATTGTATTGAGACCCTAATCGAATGCGACATTTAGGGAAAATTATCTCGGCAACCAATAGGGATAACTGACGTTTTTTGGGGTCCACGATACAGGCGATAGGGTGACGAGAAATTTGTGTCTAATTTTTTTGGGGGACGGGTCTGTGACGTCATCAAAATTTTTGATCGACGATATCTCCGTAACGGTTGGTCGTAGCAAAACGTTCCCATACATTTTTTTGATCAGTTTTTCGAGCCCTACAACATGGGCACACTTATTATTGCCAATTACTTAATTTTATTTTTCGTGAAATCTGAAGATGACACAACGCATGCTGAACATGGGCGGCGAGCGACGCCGCCTTGGCGGCTAGTCTATATATTAATAGCCGATTCTCCGTCTATTTGTTTGTTTGTCTGTAAGTCACGCAAAATGGTAGATTGAGTTGTGAGAGTGATTATTTCATTTTATTTTGTGCGACGTGAGTTCCAAGCAAATACATTGCAACCCAAATCGAACGTGACTTTTTTTTGGCTGATGAACTAATAGGAATAACGTTTTGTTTTTATTTTTATTGTGTTAGTTTTATATTCCAAGGACTACGTTGACTACGTTGGCTTTGAAAACAATACATCAACTAAATACAAAGAAACTAACTGATAAACATTTTGGACAAAAAAGCAGCGGTGGCAGGACGTGGCAGCATATTTGCCAGTGTATCCTAATGTATCCTTGCCTGACTATCTGTAACGGGTAAACTTTTTTTTCGAGCAATCAAAATGTTTAAAAACCGATAGGTAAAAAAAGAGTATCATGAAACAAAATATTTCTTTGCTTTTCTTTTAATAATTTAATTTCTTTTTTTAATTGTTATGCGCTTCAGATCGAACGTTTTTTTGTTCACTTTATTCATTTAGCACGTGCCTTTTTTCTCTCCTCCTGTGTGAATTTTTAAGAAGAACCATTTCCTCCCTGTTTGATAGCACCCATGTTAGAGCGCGTAACTTTTTTAAAACAAAAGCTAATAAAATGTTGAAGTTTTTTCTCCCTACGTTTTGAGTGTATTGCTGTACTGATCAACGATTGGTTTTAAAAAATAAATAAGTAACACATCATGAAAAACCTGAAAAATGGTGATGTAACACTTGATGTAACACTGACTGCACACCAGAGGTTGTGACATCGAATCTGCTTCTGGTTGAACACAAGTTGTACGAGCCGTTTATAAGGAAATTTGACGTTTAATAATAATAATAATAATAATAATAATAATAATAATAATAATAATAATAACAATAATAATAATAATAACCAATTTATTTCAAGCATTTCCATATATACAAATGGTTCTTCGTCTTGAAATGCGTATGTTGTATATTATGCGTAAGTGTAAGTAGAAAAATAATTCGAATAGACAAACAAAAAAACCAAAAACAAAAAAAACCCAAATCAATTGACAGTATAAAAGATTATTTCATTGCTCGGGCTAAAGCTTTATCTAGTAAATAGTTCTTCAATGCGCTTTTGAGTGAGTTTAGCTTGTCAATGTCACGGATCGACTTCGGCAGGTCGTTGAAAATGCGTTTTGCTTCTGCTTGGAAGCTCGTGACTTTTTCTTTGCGTTCAATCATGGCTCCTTTTATGTTGGTGTTGCTACGTAGGGATCTTCGGTCCACCTTGCGCTCGACTCGCATGTTTTCAGGAACATTTTCATAAAGAGCTTTGAATGCTTACACCGAAATAGCATATTCATGTCTCTCTAACACTGGAAGCCACGACAGCTTGATAACATCTTCAATGTTGGCGTGCTTTTGGAGAACGAAACCTGCTGCTGCATTCTGAACTTTTTGAAGTTTGTTCAGTAGATAAACTGGGGTTGTTCCAATGTAAACTGAATTTGCATAGTCAAGCTTTGACAATATCAGGGCATTGGCAAGCTGTTTCTTCAGTTGGAAGGGTATTAGGCGCTTCATCATCCTTAGCAACTTTAGCGTACTGAAGCAGACTTTGACCGTGCTGTCGATGTGTGGTTTCCAGTCCAGGTGTTGGTGGAACGTAACGCCGAGTACCTTGAGCTCTTCCACAGCCTCAAAGATGTGACCATCATATTGAATCTTTGTATTAGTGTTTTTTATGTTGTGAACACGCGACAGCTGCTTACTGCTGAAGAGCATCGTTTTCGTTTTGGTGTTGTTGAATACCAGATTGGAGTCTGTTGACCATGACTTTAGGTTGTAAAGATCAAGCTTGCGCAGCTGTGTGTTTTCTTCAATTTGTGATGGTTTGCAGTGATTGTAAACAGTTGTGTCGTCTGCGTACTGAAGCGAAGCGGATGTGTTAAGGTAGTTGGAGAGGTCTATCACATAGAGATTGAAGATGACAGGTCCAAGTATGGATCCCTGCGGGACACCAAATTTTGTCTTACGCGTTGTAGAACATTTGTCATCTATCTGCACGTAATGCATTCGGTCTGCGATGTACTCTGTTAGCCAGTGAAGAAAGAAATTGGAGAACTGTAGCTTGGTAAGCTTTCGCAGTAACACCTCATAGTCTATTGTGTCGAAAGCCTTTGAATAATCTGCGAAGACTGTAACCGTCACCTCTCCTCTATCCATTGCTTTCAGAATGTCATCCTTCATCTTAAGGAGACATGTTACTGCTGATCTTGATTTTCGGAAGCCATGTTGCGTTTGCTTGTATAACGTTTCGATGTGCTCTACCAGTTGCTGCAGGACAACTCTTTCGAAGACCTTGGACAAGACAGGCAGGACAGATATCGGACGGTGGTCGACTGCTGCTGAAGGGTTTTTGATTTTCGGGATAGGGCTGATTCTCGCTGTTTTCCATTCGGACGGAAAAGTCCCTTGTTGGATGAAGCCGTTAATGATGTGACAGAGTGGAGAGATAACATAGTCGATGACTGGTTTTAACAGGTGGATTGGAATGTTGTCGTTTCCCGTGGAACAATCGCTTCTGATTTTACTCAGGGCATTTTTGACGTTATTGTAGGTAGTTGGTTTAATTGAAAAACCTCGTGGATTATCAGGAAACTGCTTTATAAGATTATGCAGCTCATCACTGTTCAAGGAATTTTTTTCAGTAAGTTTTTCTGCGATAATGTTGAAGTGTTCATTTAATATTTCAGGGTCGTGGTCAATGGTTTTGTTGCTTGGGTTCAGGATTCGATGAATTACATCCCAAACTTCCTTGGGTCTTTTTAATGATAAGGCCTTTTGGTAAAAAGAACGTTTCGTTTGGTTGATTAACCTTTTCAGTTTATTTCTGGCATCACGAAAGAGTTCCCAGTCATGCGGAAGCTTCGTTTCGTAAGCTTTTTTCTCCGGAGTCTGTTTCTTTCAAGTTGTAGGGCAGTGATGTCGAGGTCTTTCATCCAGGGTGCAGGCGGTCTTGACATTTTTACTCTTGTGAGGGGAGCGTGGTTATCGATACAGTCGCAAATCAGTTTGTTGAATACTTCGAGTTGTTCATGTGGATCTTTAAATGCATAAACGATGTTCATTGGGAGTTGACGAAAGTCATTTATATAATCCTCCAAGTTAAATCTTTTAAAATTGCGTATCATTTTGTAGCGAGGTGTAAAAGTTTCCCTTTTGATTTTTAGTATGGCATACGGTGAGTCATGATCGCTTATCGTGTCGCAAGGGATTACATCGCATTGAGTCACCTTATTACCGGGAATATTAACGATGATGTGGTCAATTAAGGTTTTCCCATGTCTCGTAGGTTTCGTGACGATGTTCTCAAGGTTGAACTGTTCAAGCATTGTCTTGTATTGTTTTGTAACTGGCGTTTCTGATATTTCTATCTCCGCAAATTATGATAGGTCCGTCCCAGACATTGTTTTTTTAGATAAGAATTTATCTATCCATTCCTTTTGTGAAGAAACATCAGATTTTGGTTGATAGAAAGAGGCTACTAGGAAAGAATGATTTTTGTTCCTTCCCTTCACCTCAATCCACAAATGTTCCAGATTTTTATCGAGCCGAACGATGTCGTCACGTTTTCGATATTTTACAGTTGACTTGTTGATGTACATTCCGACACCTCCACCTCGCTTTTGGTTCCTGTTGCGAAACTCTTGATTGTACCCTGGTATATCGACATAATGGAGAACATTCTTGTCATCTTTCAACCAGGTTTCGGAGAGAGTGATGATGTCAAATTCGTTCGTTTCGACAAACACTTCGAACTCAGGAAACGATGAGCAAATTGATCGTGTGTTGAGGTGTGCAATTTTTATACCTTTTGCTTGTTGTGTATGCATATCCACATTTTCGATAATTTGTTCTACTTGTGTAGATATGTTTGTTGTTGTTGGCAGGTCACACTTGTAAAACGGTAGATAAGACAACGAGCAGGTCGAACATGTCCAGGAGACAGCTATACGGGGATTCTTGAATATAAATGATGTTTGATTGGTGCATTTTGCGTGGGTCGTGCATTTGCATGATTCACAAAGCAACCTTTTGGTGTTTGCACGTATTGCTTTTTCACAAATGGAGCAATGTGATGGTCCTGGATTGGGTTCAATGTCTCCTGATATCAGCAATCGAAATTGACTGCAGTGGTTTGGATAGTAGGGTATTGGTGCCGATTGTTTTTGACGACTTGGCGTTGTTGACTTTGTCTGCAGTACTGGCGAGTTTAACGTCGGAAAGTCGGCTTTTTGCGTTTCGTTCAAAACATGGTTTGGCAGGATTATCCAACATACTATTAGCCACCAAATGCAAAAGATAAACTTCGTTCTTCTCATTTTTGCAGTTGAAATTTTCATTTTAACTACACTTTTTAAGGATATGCTTGAGACGTCAGGAAAAAAAGCGTCCGTTGTGGATGAAGCCATTGCATTGATTGATACAGTGATACTGAGCAGGTGGACATGGGCGGCGAGCGACGCCGTCTTGGCGGCTAGTCTATATATTAATAGCCGGTGAAAAAAGTGTTTCATGAAACAAAATATTTTTTTTGCTTTTGTTTTAATAATTTAATTTCTTTTAATTGTTATGCGCTTCTGATCGAACATGTTTTTATTCACTTCATTCTTTTAGTACGTGCATTTTTTTTCTCCTCCTGTGTGATCTTTTTAAGAGAAACTATTTTTTCACCTACTTCTGATAGCACCCATGTTAGAGCGCGTAAAACAAAAGCTAATGATAAGTTGAAGTTTTTTCTCTCTACGTGTATCGTTAAACTGATAATCAATTGGTTTTAAAAAGTAAATAAGAAGCCGCATGGCTTGAAAACTTCAGGACGTAACACAACGATGCATATTTAGTCTCAAAAATACAACGTTGCCGAATTACCAAATTATGTTCAAATTTCATAAAATGACTGGCAAATTCAAAATCAGCACCTTTCAAATGTGATCCGTGCAAATTTTCATGAAAATTGAAGAACTTTCGAAATTTGGTCCAAATTTGGCCTAAATTGCCCAATTTTAGTCAAACCTGGCAATATCATTGTTAAATTCGAAATCAGCACCCATCAAATGTGATCCGTGCAAATTTTTGCGAAAATTGAAGAACTTCCGAAATTTGGTCCAAATTTGGCCTAAATTGGCCAATTTTAGTCAAACCTGACAAAATCATTGTCAAATTTGAAATCAGCACCTTCCAAATGTGATCCGTGCAAAATTTCATGAAAATTGAAGAACTTTCGAAATTTGGTCCAAATATGGCCTAAATTGCCCAATTTTAGTCAAACCTGGCAATATCATTGTCAAATTTGAAATCAGCACCTTTCAATTGTGATCCGTGCAAAATTTCATGAAAATTGAAGAACTTTCGAAATTTGGTCCAAATTTGACCTAGTAGTAGGCGGGAGGCATTATAGGCCCACTTTTCGATGTTCATAATTTTATCGAGAATTTACTATATTTTTTAACGGTATGAAAATAAGGGGATTTCCCCATGACATTATTAACGTGAAACGCGTTAATAAGTGTTATCATGAAATTTCAATTAGTATAGAGGTTTGGTGTGTATCCCATCATCAGCTACGATTCTTTTGTCATAATAAGCGCTGAGCACACACAAGCACATCCTAGTAACCATTTTCGGTTATTGACTTTTTCAAGTTTTGGAGTTCTATCATCAAACTTTTTTGAAATTGATTTTGGGTTTCAGTCTCCATCTTTCTATCTGTAGAACTGAGTCCTTCTAAAGCTTTGTAATATGTTCCCTGCAAAACCTGGAATTCTTTGTAATTGATCCTTCCATCAGTCAGCGCCTGACTTATGTTAGTTTCGAACACAGCGATTGAGGATGTAACAATATCATATAATTTTATCACTTTTTCTACTTTCTTTTGATATCTTTTGATGACAGCTGTGGTAAGTCTGGTACAGATAGAGCCGGCTAAGGCTACACCACCTAATCCTGCAGAAATAGGTATTCCGATAATAGTAGCCCCTGTTGCAATTGAACCGATGCCAGAGCCAATGGTTATAGCGCTTGAGCTAGCATTTAGTAGCATCGATCGTTCTATCGCCTTGTTATATCTCTTGAGCTTGATGCTAAACTTGTTCTTAAGTTTTATCAACTCTTCAAATTCTAAATTTATTACGCTTGCATTAAACTTTTCCTGCTCATTCAAATCCTCAGGAGCAGTGGGTAGTTTTGGATAAATTTTAAAATTCATATTTAGAGGTTTGTTATAATAATAAATAATAATAAATTATCCTCTAAATAAATAAATGGCAGACATTGACATAGATCCTTTTGGAGAACATGGTATGACGACAGATGAAACAACCGATGAGACGTTTCCTCTCATACCAACTTCAGGTGATCGTACGGATGTACAGATACATATATCAGGTGAACGAGAAACATCATTCGGTGGTCTGAAAACTAAAGTTTTGAAAGTTCAGGTTGAAGGTTTATACGAGAAGTTATCTGAAAAATTCCGGTTAAAATCTGAAGAAATTCATACCGATCTGTTTGAATTCAGAGATGGTGAATTATACTACAAAGACAGTAACAAACCATTGACGATCGATAAAAGACTAAGGACTACCGGTACTATAGCTGAAATATTGGGTAAGAACAGGTTACGTAGTTTAGGGTTTGATATACCTAAGAGCAAAGTTTCAGCTAGACAAGCAGCCGCACTTAACAAAATACAAGAAGAACTCCCTTCATCATCTAAAATCACAAAATCGAGTGATGTAGAGCTGGAAGAGATTACGGGAAACATTGCAAACAGTACAGAAGATCTAATCTCAATGCTTAGACAACAATCTGTCGATCATGAAATGACTCAGACCGGTGATCTATTTGAATATCCTGTGCGTGAGCTGTTAGGATTGGATAAAGCGCTGAGAAACATACGAGGAGGTCTTCAGGAAGAGGTTGCGAAAAAGGTTCGAATAGAACAGCGTATCGATCGAGAGAGAAACAAGTTGGAAGAGATGGAAAATGATGCGACATACACGGACGAACAACGAAAAGAGGTCGAAGATCGAATGGAGGGATTACGTGAAGAGTTGAAAGCTAGGAAAGAGAACATTAATATTCTCAAAGGCAAACTAAACGATCAAGTTACGAGCATCAAAGAAACCATTGCTAAAGTCCTCGACAAAGATACCACATTAGGTGAAAGGATACGAACACTATTCCGCGAACAAGGTATAACAATCGTTAGCATTCTGACGGCGTTTGGTATGGCTATCGGTGTTCTTGTGGAAGCTTTGTTACCATCTGGAGGTGGAAGCTCAGTAAGTCAACCACAAAATCATGGTGATAAAAAGGACGGTGGAAAGGAATGGATAAAAAATAAACTAAAAGCGTTAGCATCACTTCTAGGTAGATTGGCGTCTAAAGCGGCAGAGGCTTTACCGGGGATAATTGGGTCTATCGTATCGTGGATACTCACTAGAGCAAAAGAAGTTGTAGGTTGGTTGAGTCAAAATTTATGGACTCTGATTGTAGGGGTTGGATGGATGATCTATACGTACCTCGTGACTAGACGGTAACCATCTGAGTGTGTATATATGTTACACGATACGTGTAACATAATTTTTGTACTCAAATTGAATATACATTTTATCTTTCAAAATACCACACAATTCCACCAATTCCGATCATACTCAGGGCTATAAAAGCCAACTCTCTTTCGTGTTGATCATCACTCGGTGTATAAAAGTCGCTCAATACAGGCTGTCGTGGTAGCGGTTCGAGATGATTAGGAAACACCCTATTGTACTCTCTCATCGCATCGTTTAGTTCTACGAATTTAGTCTCAGCCTTCTTTTCGAGCATGAGGTGTTTATTAATGAAATCGATCCTTTCTTGTCGTTTTTGCTGCCATTCGATCTGTGCTTTTTGTAATTTTTCTATGGCCAGATCATGACGTTTTCTTTCCCTATCAATTCTGTCTTTGGATAAACTTGAAAACAGATAGTTCGATCCTGTGAAAGCTAGCGCATTTGCTAAAGCTCCGCCTAACATCATTGCGATAGCCATATTTAGATATTAATATTTTCAGGCAAAATCTTTTTCTTAATTAAGTATTCTCGAGTTATTTCACTAGCAGCAACAATGGCAACTAGTTTTCCCGTATCTTCCAAGTCGAACTTTTGAATAGAGGGTGGTGTCATTTTTAACACCTTTTTTCCTAGCATAGAGTAGCCGATAGCGAAAACGCAGACGACTGATGCATGATATAAATCGTTGATGATACTTTTCTTGTCCATGTTTGTTATATATACATTTTTTTTTCTTTTTATTCCATTTCATGTTTATTGATTGGTATTTTAGATTTTTGTGGAAGAAGAAGATCTTCGAGCTGTGTAGGTGGTGGCCCACTTGGTCTTTTTTTATACATAAAATAAGCAATTCCACCAACTAAACCGAGAGCTATTATTCCTCCCAAAACATAGTTATCCATAGATGACTGTTTAGTCGGTGTTGTCTCATTTCTATTCGATGTTGGTGTTACGGTAGCATTTTTCAATTCTTCTCGTTTTTTACGGTTGTATTCTACCAACCTCTTACCCGCTTCAACCCTTTTTGGGTTCTTCGTTGTCAATTGAATAGGAGTCTGTTCTTCTGACATTTTTATTATCTGCTATATTTATATTATCATCGGATTTTTTTAAATTTATTTCATTGATATAATGCCTCCCACTAATAAGTCCACCACTCAGTGGTGCTAATAATGAGCCGAATTTATAATATAAGTCACACGTGAATCTTTGAAGGGCAGAATTTAAGAAGGGGTCATTTTCCAGGTCATTGCTCAACGCTTCTTGATTGTTTATTCCTAACATTGTACAAAACCCCATCGAATAAATGCGTATGAGTGATTTCCCTAAGGATTTTACCATTTGACCTGATAATTTAGCCTCGTAAATACTAAAAAGTTTTTCTACCTCTTCATCTTTGAGTTTGTTAATTTGCTCTTCCGTGTACATTTTCCCTAAGTATAGCTTGCTATTTCCAGTTAAGACACACTCGAGCAATTTTTGCTTTTTACCATCTGAAGGTGGTGGAGGGGATTCACCTGGAATATCGTAGCTGATTAAATTACCGATCGCTGTTTCCGCCATTTTTATTAGAGAGAGGTATTTTTTTAACACAAAATAAAAGTAAAATAGCAAGATCACCAATATACTTAATAACACGAAGTTGACATATTCTATCATTTTGTTGTGTTTGTTATAATTTTCTTATACTCTCTTATAAGTTTGTTGTAATTTGCTATATAAGAGTTTGCTATCTTCTTATAAGTTTGTTGAAATTTGCTGTATAAGAGTTTGCTATCTTCTTATAAGTTTGTTGAAATTTGCTGTATAAGAGTTTGCTATCTTCTTATAAGTTTGTTGAAATTTGCTGTATAAGTTTGTTACAAGAGTTATGTAACAAATAACATCAACCTGCTCAGCAAATCGCATACGTTCTTGCGTGTTCCATCCTCATGACTAGGCATGTGTGTTTCCCCGCATTTAACTTTTCATTGACCTCTTTCAAATTTTCTTTCAATTCAATGATATAATTCTCTTTATGAATAGTGGTTAGATCGTTTCTATCTTTTGGATACCACACATATAACATTTTAGCTTGCCGTCGTAAATTTTTAGGTATAGCCGTGTATGATTGTGTAAGTAACCATAGCGAATGGTTTCGATGGCGACCACTAATTGCCAACTCGAGCAAAGGCTGTCTCTTTTTGTCCAATTCCTCATCAGCGATTATGTCGTCAATGAGGAATAAGGTTTTATATCCAGCACAAAAGAGGGTCATTTCCTTAATCCATTCATACAAGCGACCTTGCGGTTCAATTAAAATCACATAGTTATCAGTCCAAAACCACTTCCGATCTCTGTATGTTTGATTCCACCTCAAAGTTGGACATATAATCACGATGTAATCAAAGTGATTGAGATATTCATTTTCTAATAATTTTACAACACGGGCGGTTTTGCCACACGCTGTAGGTCCGACGAATAATGCCGTGTGAGGTTCTTTCATGTAAATTGTATTCATTCTCTTAATATAATACAGACATAAATTCTCCGTTTTGAATATTTAATTGAGCGTCCATTATTAGATATATATATGCTTTTAAGTTTCCTGCAGTTTCAGCGGTCTTTTCAATCTGTAAAGTGATACCTTCACTCGCATTTTCAATCCTTCGACCAGTCCCATGCAAAGCATTCTCATCAATTGTTCTGAAATCTAACCATAGAGCATACTTGTTTGTTAAGTAATCAGAGACTTTTACATCATGTAATCCCAAGCGCTTTCGGTTTTCGCCGACGCTATTATCTTTTGGTTTTCCTTCAGCAAAATACTTGCAAATCTCATTGTATTGTTCAAACGGCTGCATCCCTTGAGCAAAAAGTTGATTTGGCTTACCCTCGACGATGACAGATACCTTTTCGATCTTTGGATTATAGAATTTACAGGTTTCTCGTTTGTAGGATTTTTCTTCTTCAAATAGAACTAAAATACCCTTCAAAGATTTGGCAGGTGTGTTGAATGACCAATTCCACGTTGTGTCTGACTTGTTTACTCTAATTTGTCTGTGCCGCAAAATCCTATCATAGAGCAAAGCCATGTTTTGATATTCAGAAGCGATTTGTCTAGCCAACGTGGGTTGTGTCACAAGCTCATATTCAAGTGAGATGTTAGATATTTTGTATTTACCATCTGGGTTACGTTTTTGACCTGCGGCAGTATCTGGAGGGTCAGAATAAATAACTCGGTTATAGTCGTTAAATGTGATCTCGTAGCAAAGCCTATTACCTAAACCTGCTTGATAATATGGAATAGTACTATCTAGCATCTCAAAGTCGAGTGGAATGACAAACTTGTTTTTATAGGTGTCAGCAATGGCTTTGTCTTCCGCATCATCGTCCTTTTTATCAGAAGCACCAATCCTCAATTTCATACAATTTTCTGTACACCCATCGTCGATGATGATACCCTGTCTTATCGCGTTTGTCTTTTCAAACTTGGTTAACCATAAATCTCTGTAACACCCAAAAAGATCAAAGTCGTCGATACTCAATATCTCGTTACCTTCGAACTTGACAGCCAACTTTTAAACAATAGCTCTCCCAATGTTACTGACCAATGTTCTTTTTGAGTCAGCTTTCGACTCGAGTTCAATATCAAAACTTAGATTCGTTGTTCCTGGGATAATGACATCATCACTTCCTAAATTTGGAAACCTAACCAATAATAGCTGATTTTGATCGATCTCACTCGGATTGTGTGTGACAATTACTTTTTGACGAGAACCTTTTACACCGCGGGCAGTTCTAAGTAAACGTTCTGGATTTAACCTCTTTCCATACTCCATTATTAATTATGATATATATAATTAATTATTACTTTTTATCTCGGTTTAGCGGATGTGCAAAACAACGGTTCTTCCTAGGTCTTCTTTTAGCATATTGCAATGTTGATCTGTGAGTTTCAACGTGAGAGACTGAAATACACCATTTTTTAATTTTTTGTACTGAGGGTTTTTAGGCTGAACATGTGTGAAGTCACTATATTCAACCATGTGATAGGTTAGTAAAATATCACTTAGCTTTCCATTCTCAAGATTTTGAGTGTTGTCGAGTTCAGAGAGATGCAAATTAATTTTGGTTATTTTAGCGAGCTTATTTGTTTTGATTATTCGAGGGTCTTTGTCTAATGAGGTAAGTTTTACATCACCTGCTAAAAAGGCACCTGCTAAAAAGGCATTCAATTCCCTGCTCGTGAATGTTCCTTGAGGTACCAACTTTTCAGCTTTCCCATGAGTCAGTTTAAACTCTGTGGTTATTTCATACGTAACATTGTCTGCAAACATATCAAGCAATGCAATTTCTTTTGAGCCATCCATATTTTGAATAGGGTAAGATAGATATATGGTCTTCTCACCTTTTGCGACATTTACTGTGATATACATTTCTTGTATTAGAGAATAGAGGATTATATTTTTAAATAATGGAGAACATTTTTAAATATGCTCCTAATGCGCTTTATAAACCAAATGGAGGACAATACCTTCAGATATTGAATTCTAAAGATTTATACAAACAAACAATTATTGTCTCTGAAAATGGTTCTTTTCCTGCGAGCTTTCCCAATATTTTTACTAATTACGAAATGGATGAAAATGAAAAACGCATGAAAATTTGGCAGGAACAACCATTTAAATTATGGCAAACCCAACTCAATTTTGTCACTTGGTGTGCTTCAAGTGCTTGTGGGGTCAGTTCTGAACATCTGAAAGAAGGTCGCTCTACTCCTATGATTAGAGCAGTATATCGTTTTCACGTCTATTATCATATTAGACGAATCATTAAGCGTCTGCAGACACCTCTACCTTTTGAAGATAGTTTCAACCAATACGATAATCCTTATAACAAAGAAGAGTTTTTAAAAATCTGTAGTGAATATGGTGTCGATTCTAATCCTAAAAAATACAAAGGGCAATATTTTTACAGCTCGTATCAAAAAAGACGTAGAGACTATCCAACGCCAGGTCTGAGTTATTTCACAGACGACTCCATGACACGATGGATTATAGAAAAATCTAAAGGCTTTACAAAAACAGGTCTTGTAAAAATTTCAGAGAGTGTTAGAGCATATGCTTATCTTGTTCTTAGTTCGCAAGCAAGCATGAATCTAAACATCAAGTCGGGAGTGTCTGGTTATAATAATAAAATTCTCATATCTAATGACAACTTGAGCCTCGGAAGAAACAAAATGATTAATGTTATGCAAGAGCATCATATTTCACCCAAAATGACTAGCTCTCCAACACAAACAAAAAATAAAAGTTCACAAAAGGAAGTTCACAAAAGAATAGTGAGTCAAACAGATTCACTCCCATCTCACGAAGAAGAGAAAATAGCTTTGGTTTTAGCGATTACCACGATGTTTAGTATATGGTATGTATTTCGCTGATCAGCGCATGTAGTTTGCAATTATAGCCGGCATTGTGGATACATGCTAACACTTCTAAGCCCTGGCGTTTGTTGAATTTCGATCGAAATGACGGTAACCTGAATGTCTCTATGGACCAGAGAAACCTGACAGTGATAAATCACCCAGACGCAATGCTAACCATTCCGCGATATATTCAACACAACTGCGGGGAAGTGCGCACTCAGCAAGTTTTACAACCAGAACATGAGAGATCTACAACCGCCGAAGTATATATACTTCCTCTGCGTGGGGTTCGAACACACGACCTTGTTGTTACAAGTTAGCGTTCTTATCCACTAGACTACGCTGATCTGTATGTTATATGTATTGTTAGCTCATTTATGTTATAAAAATGAAACTACTACAAACTGCTTTTTACTACATTTTTATGAGATATTTAATTGTTTACATTTATGAGTAATTTGTGGTTATATAATAATAATTAAAACTGCTTACGTGTTGTTATTTGAGAATTTTATTATGTAATCATTTTGTTATGTAATCAAAATAACAAAATGCTATATAGTCATAACAAAAAAGCTGTTTTGAACATAAAAAGATGGTTACCGTCAAATCGAAGAAAATTATAGCGTTCCGAGGGACACCACAAGCAGACACTGAGATCTAAATGAATGATATAAAACCCAAGAGCGGAATAATTTGAAAATTGTGGTGAACAGGCGACAGAGTCTGCCGGAAAGGGAAGGTCTAGTGGAGCGGCTAGATTGGAACTGGATGGTGCCGTCCGCTCCCGGTATTCACCACAAAATGTGCCAAAAGTTGTCGGGAAAAACAATGTGACTAGATGTAATATACTCGAACAGATCATGAACGGCCATTGCGTGCGTAGTAGTCGGAGTTCGTAAGTAGTCACACACAAATAGTCTAAGATCTAGGGGTAGAGCTCAGAGCTGGTGGATTCGAGAAGCCAGGGTGGAGTGCCGGTTAGATCGAAGACAATGAATTAAAAACCCTCTAGGGTATCACAACAACAACAACAACAACAACAACAACAAAAACCCTAGGGGGTTCTCCTAAGGGAGTTTTGTTTTCAATAATAATAATAAGTTCATGGTTGGACTCATTTATTGATTAAACTTTATGTAGGGAAATACCCTAATATTTAAAAACTGCTTACGTGTTGTTATTTGAGAATTTTGTTATGTAATCAAAATAAGATCGTCACGTATATACAAAAAGAAACTGATATAAAGGGATATGATCATAAGTATATATAGACAATGGAATTCCCAACAGTTGATACATTCGAACAAACAATCAAAAAGCAAAACAAGGAACAAATGACAGAGATCATAAAGTGGCGAGAGCTACCTGAAAACGTGATTTATCATGTTAAATTTGTTTCTACAAAAGCTATGTATGCAGAGTTGAAAGACGGAACAGGAAATATATATAAGGTGTGGTTGCCTGAAAGACTTTTCGTTGAATTAAATGATTATGGTTGGAGCTCTAGAGAGGCCTTTGTCAGACCGAAAGGTCTCAAACAATCTCAAAAGAATTCAGAAAGACAATTCTTTGATTATGACATTATATGGCGCTAGATAAAATCTCGTCGACTCATCTTTACTTGTTTCTAGTAAAGATACTTTTGTACGATTCACCAACCTTGCACATAATCAGGAGGTAGCTCTGTATCTTCAGGTATTAATATTAACTCTTCTTTCACAAAAGCTCGTTCAGGTCCATCTTGAAGGTAATACATTACACGGTTACCAGGTTGCTCTATTACCTCACTCAATCTATATGTCTTCTTTGACCATATCCTATCTGTTGCTCTTTTTCGATGGTCGTCGTGCTCTTCACCCGGTTGCAATAGATATCTATACAAACCATCTTGAGGTAATTTTTCTTCAGGTGGATAGCTCTCTCGTTTAGCGAGAGTTACCTCTTTCATTTTAATAGCATCTTTCGGTTTCATATCGATCATCCGAGTCTTCGTATCGTTTAATCTATCCACAAGTTTATACAAATATTTGACCCACGTAGATGATACCTTTTCCGAATCGTTCAGTTCTTGAGCATCTTGTATTTTGAATAAATTTTCGGCAAGTATCTTGTTCAACGCCTCGACAAACGCTGTATGGGTATGCTTATATTTAGTAGTTACTCTTTTAATTTCGACGTTATTCTTCTCCAACAGCTTTGTCACATCGGCTTTGAATTCTGAACCGTTATCACATTGAAATACTTTTGGGTAGTTTAAGGGCCCAACTCTATAGATATCTCTTATCATATCGGCAACCTCTTTGGCTTTCTTAGTCTTCAAAGGTCGGGCTACTTTGTAACGTGAAGCAACATCGATACCGGATAAGATGTACTTGTATTTATTACCATATAGCATATCACTAGGCATGTACAATATATCAAATTGGTGAATCTCATTCGGTTTAGTCACTTCATAATGTGAACGTTCAACATGTTTCGGTGCTGGTAAATGTACTTGCCACAAAGCTTGTTTTGATAGCCACTTCTTAATTACCTTCGGTTTGAAGTCGAATCCTCTTAGATTGCGAACAGCCTTTTGTCCTTTCCATAAGTTTTGAGGTTGATAATAAATCTCTTGAAGTTTAGTGTCTGACATTTTTTTATTTATAAACAACGTTTTATTTTAGCTCATTTTGTTAAAAAAATGACATCAAAGTGGGTTAAAGTTTATCTCTTTTATATATAAAGAATAAAGCATAAACATGACCGACAAAACAGAATCAGATTACGAGTCAATGACTCGTGACGCTTTACGAAAATTATGTGCGTCACGAAAAATAAAATATGTTAACCAAATGAACAAAGCTAAATTACTCGAGGTACTTGAGAAAAATGATAAGGATCCATTATTTCTTTGTGATCCTGAAATGAAAAAAGCATTTTACACACGCTATTCAAACTGGATGAAAAACAACGAAGAAAAATATCTCAGCTATCGAGAGAGTTATAACGAGAAGTTAAGGATGGCTCGCAAACAAAATAAATTGGCTCGTTCATCCTTGTAGAGTTTTTTGTTAAATTCGAGTAACAAATGTTAGATCTGAAAAATGATATTTGAAACTGATATAAAGAGATATGAAACAAGTATATATATATATAGACAATGAAATCCCCAACAGTTGAAACATTCGAACAAACAATCAAAAAGCAAAATAAGGATCTTGAAATAAAACTCAGAAAAGCTAAATTGCTCGAGGATCTATTGTTTCTTTGTGATCTTGAAATGAAACTCAGAAAAGCTAAATTGCTCGAGGTAATTGAGAAAAATGATAAGGATCCATTGTTTCTTTTTAATCTTGAAATGAAACTCAGAAATGCTAAATTGCTCGAGGGTCCATTGTTTCTTTGTGATCTTGAAATGAAACTCAGAAAAGCTAAATTGCTCGAGGTAATTGAGAAAAATGATAAGCATCTATTGTTTCTTTGTGATCTTGAAATGAAACTCAGAAAGCTATTCAAACTGGATGAAAAACAACCAAGAAAAATATCTCAGCTATCGAGAGAGTTATAACGAGAAGTTAAGGATGGCTTTTTTTGTTACTTAAATTCGAGTAACAAATGTTAGATCTGAAAAAAAAATGATATTTGAAACTCATATAAAGACAACATAACCACTTATATATATGATCTCTTAAATATTATATAAATAATTATACAATGACTACTAAAAATACTGTTGTTGAATTAAAAGCTCTCGCTAGAGAACGCGGTTATGGCTACTCAAAACTCAGAAAAGCTGAGTTACTTGAATTATTAGAAAACCCACCTATCCGACCTGTTCCACACCAAGACCTACTAGGTTTAACCGACCTGTTCCACCACCAAGACCTGTTCCATTTATTCCTACCCAACAAGATATGGATATCTTTGAACAGCGAGAAATGTCGAAAAATAGACCTGTTGTGAAAAGTAAGTTGATGAATGGAGAGATTGGTTGGTAAATCATGTACCTAAACCTATTAAGGAGAAAACTAGTAAAGCTTTCAAAACTTTGAAAGATAAGGTTCTCAATCTGTATAAAAAGGTTAGAAAAGAGAGAGATGAGGATGATAATGTTGTTCGAGAATTAGATCAACGACCACAAATCAACTTGATTGAAAGCCATCCAAGAATGAACAGGTATGAGGTTACCGGTATTTTGAATTCAGACCTATCAAATATGATTTTCAACCGAATCAGAGAAGATATCGAAATGCGTTCGAGGATTGTTTACAGTTTTACCGCTAAAATTTATCGGGGAAATGGGGAACTTGTAAAGTATGAAAAGACGCTTCCTGGAGAAGGTACTTATACAAGTTTATCCGCAATCGAGGAGTATATCAAACGATGTGAGAGTCGAAGGTTAGATTTGGACGATGATGGTGTTTGGTCTAAGGCGTATCTACCAGCAGCCGAGGTTTTCGATAGTCCGGGTGTCTATCAGGCGGGTCGAGTTTACTAAATTATCATAAAAGTCATACACAGCAATGAACCGCTCATGGGTTGTGGTCCTCTGCCTGATTGGCTTCGTGAGAAAAGATGTATCCATGCGATAGATGATAAAAACGACAATCTGTGTGTATGGAGATGTCTTGCTATCTACTTTGGTATGCTAAAAACAAACAAAGACCTGCTAAACGCACTACTAGCAAAGCGTTAGAACTAGCTCGAGATTTTTATGATGATCAGAACCTAAAAGTTAGGATGTACGAGCTACAAAACTCGTTGATTTTGAAGGTATTGCCAAAAGTTTAATGTCAACATCCGTCTATATGAGCCGAAAAACCAACAGGTTTGGAAATTGGTGTTTGGTAAAAACCAGTTCAGAAAAAGTTTACCTTGTGTTGATATTGGTCTCTACGAGGGTCATTGCTTCTACATAAAAGATCTTGAAGGTTTGACACAACACTGGGAATGTGCCGGTTGCGAACAGAGATTTAACGACACACAATTATAATAGACACGTAACAGAAAACCTTTGTTCGGAGGAAAACCAAGTTGATATGCAAAGGAGAAAAGTTTAAGCATATCATGAACAGTTCTGAGAAGGTATTCTATGGAGGTAACACCCAGTTCAGTTATGCCGGTTGTCGATGGATTGAAAAACAATCTGAAATCACAGGTAAACATATTCATCACGCTCTTTGTGGTCATGGTGGTGAGAGGTGTGTGAAGATTAACAAGCGCGAGATTCTTGTGATGGATATGAACCTGAAAGTAATACTGTCTATCAATATTATGGTTGTAAATGGCATGGATGTCCTTGTATAAATGGTGATCCGAAAAAATATCGAGCTACACTCGACATGGAGACAAAAATTAGGAGTCTTGGTTATGATGTTTTCAGTTTGGGAGTGTGAAATACCGGAGTTGAGTACCGTTGAGCTTGAAAAGAAGTTTGTTCCATACCCATACTTTATCGTGTTTGATTTCGAAACGATACTCCATAAACTCGACCAACAAGTTACGAGTGATCTGACTTTTGACACTAAACATATCGCAGTCAGCGTTGCTATTACCGATAACTTTACAAATAAACCCACCTTTCTTGTAAATTCGGATCCGGAAAAGCTCATCAAAGACTTTATTTTAGATTTAGAAAAACGGTGGGAGGGCATCTCGAAATGTGTAAGTGAAAAATATTATTTGCCCGACAAAGATTCGCTTCCATCCTCCGTAGTTATGCGACACGAAGCTTGGTGTAATCAGGTTCCTGTGCTTTTCAATAGCGGTAAATACGATCTCAATATGATCAAGAAGCACTTTGTTAATCATATGACAGAACAGGCCGGTTCAATCTCTGTGGCTAAGAAAGAAAAGCTATATGTTTTTGACGACCGGTCAGTTCAAATTTTTAGATGTGAAATCTTATCTTGCACCGGGTCTTTCTTTTGATGGTTGGTGTAAAGCAAACAATTGTGAAGAACAAAAACTCGTCTTTCCTTATGAATGGTTAGACAGTTTTGAGAAACTTTCTCACATAGGCACTGTTAAATATGAAGACTTTTACTCGAGTCTCAAGAAAAAGATTTTAATCACTCCAAGAATATGAAGATTTTAAGGTTGAATTTGAGAAACGTGGATGTGTTACGATGTTGGATTGGTTAAAAGAATATAACTTGGCTGATGTTGTACCGTTTGTGAAGCTTTGGAGAAGACGCGAGAATATTATTATGGAGACGATATCGATATGTTGAAGGATGCTGTATCTATTCCTGGAATTTCGATGACTTATGTTTTGAACAAAGCGTTGAAAATGAAAAAGAAAGGAGAGCCCGATTTGTATGCACCCGGACAACCTTGTACGTGTAAATGTTCGAAGGAATGTTATAAACAAGGTTGCAAAGACTGTTCAAAAATACGAAAATTGTGAGGCGTGTCCGAAAAACAAAGCTTACGAGTTGTTGAAAACCGGTATGGTTGGTGGTCCGAGTATTGTGTTTTCCAGATATGCCGAAAGAGGTGTGTCAAAGATACGACCTCATAAATATAAAGACGCTAGGGATTGTGAGTCTGTTGTTGGTTTTGATGCGAATAGTTTGTATCTGTTTTGTTCGGGGCAGGAGATGCCTGTGGAAAAGAGAGTTATTGAGGTCGAAAATCCTACAGATCCGGAGTTTTTAGAAAATTTTCCGAGGGTGTGTGAGGTTGTGCGGTTCTATTTTTGGTTTTTTGTCAGGTAGATATTCATGTTCCGGAAGAGTTAAAAGCTAAATTTGAAGAGTTTTCACCTCTGTTTGTTGTCGATAAAATTCCTGAGAGATTAGTACCTCCATATGAAGATTACAAACAGCTACAAATAGGATGAGTATCAAAGGAACTAAAAAGTTATTGGGGGTTTGTAAGGCAGAAGATTTTGTTATATACACCGTTGTTGAAGTGGTATATAGATCACGGTTTGAAGGTGACTGGCGTATATAAAATTCTGAAATATACAGCGAGCAGGCCTTCAAATGGTTCCCTAAAGAAGTAACCGATGCGAGACGAGATGGTGATTCGAACCCTGCATTAAAACAACTCGGTGACACTCATAAACTGAAAGGTAATTCGTTCTACGGTAAAATGATTGAAGATCTCGAAAAACATACCAATAATACGTACACAAAATCAGAGAAATGTCGATAAGGCGTTCAGAAGCCCTTTCTTTGACGATCTTGAAGTCATTAATGAGACGTTTGAGATCAAAGAGAGAAAACGTCAAGTCAATATAAATCGACCTTATCAATGCGGTATCGCCGTGTACCAATTTGCTAAATTGAGGATGCTTGAGTTTTACTATGACTTTCTCGATAAATATATAGATAGGAATTTTGAGCTGATTCAAATGGATACGGATAGTATGTACATGGCTCTTTCGTCTAAGTCGTTGGATGATATCGTTAAACCCGAACTTAAGGATTATTATTTCAATCAAGGTAAAGCAGAATTTTTGTACGAGTAAATACACGATAGAACACCGGGTTTATTCAAGGCGGAGTTCAATGGTACGCGAATGATTGCTCACGAGTAAATGTTTTTTGCGGAGAATCAAGATTTAGGCAAATCAAATTTAGTTGTAAGGGAATTTCAAAAAGGCAAAATGAAATGAGTTGGCAGCGATACAAAGAAGCTTTGGATGGTAGTAAGGACATGGCTCAAAATACAGGGTTTAGGGTAAGTAATCATAAGATCGTCACGTACACACAAAAGAAACTA
>BQMF02000561.1:0-162875 GCA_027922465.2 Turritopsis dohrnii | reverse complement strand
CACTCAGTATTTTCGGATTTCGGACGGAAAAACGTTCGGACAACGTTGCATTTCCTTTTTTTTTTAAATCAGTATGATAATGCGCTAAATTATGCAAGAAGTACAAGAAATACTTTACGGGAAGAAAGTGTCGCGAGAAAAGTCAAAAGATTTACTTTCGCGAATCAGTGACTAAAGCTATTTCGCGCAAAATATTTCGGGTTCAACTGGAAAAGTGAATTTCGCGGGGGATTAGCGATTTTCGGTTTTTGTGGAATTTATTTCTCTATAAACATTTTGAAATTTTGACAAATAAGACAGAGATTTATTGATTTAGACTGATACCGTAATTATCCTAATTTAGTGCGCAACAAAAAATAATTATTTTAAAGGGTGCAGACCATAATTAGGATAAGAAAAATTTCGAAAAAAGTGCGCCTTGGTAAGGGTACATCAAAATCATTTTTGTAGTCAGGTGCACATTATCAATTAGGGACACTTTCATTAAAAAACTCTCTCATTGAGGAGTATAAACGACTCAACGATAAACCAAAGTGGATTTTATAGAAAAATAAAATCTAACACAATTCCAGTAATTTTTCTTTTAAGCTTCCCGAAAAGTATGAAGTACACACAATATTAGATGTCTTGAAAATTATTTCTCGAATTGGATGCGGGGTGCACTGAATCAGAATAATTACGGCAATTCTTGTGTTGTCGGAAGAAAAACACGTGAGAAACATCTAATTTGAGGGGTTTTTCTTCAATTTAACTTTCGCGAATCGGCTTACTAGGCCATTTCGCGTGGTAGAAACTTTCGCGAATCCGCATGTCAATCCTTTAGCAGGGACTTACTTTCGCAAAATGGCAATTAACGCGAAACAAGCGGAAACTTTCTTTCCGCGAAGCTTTCTCCCCGTTTAAAGTACCCTCGATATAAAATAACATAGGCTGAGGTGACGCAAAAAGGTGGGCAAACTAATGTGAAAATTTATGATATTCCGTTGGTCTGTTGTGCGTGTTATGGGGGACAAACAAAGTAAGTTTTTATTACATCAAACAAAATAGAAATAAAAAGAAGGTCATTTAACTTTTCTATTTCCAACTATCCCTGAAAAAGGCGATGGTTGTGAAAGGAGGGTCATTAAATCGACCACGACTTGGATGATGACGTCATTTACAAAATTCTTTTGGTGTACCTTATCACTAAAAACTTTGCCGATACAATTTTTCATCGGTACAAGTTTTTCGTCACTTTCGTCACAAAATTCGTCATTTTCGTCCGACGAATAAAACCAACGAAAAATTTCGACCATTTTCGAAATTTCGTTATTCTTGTTTTTCGTTTATTTATTCGATTTCATTATTAACAAAACAAATGGGAAAGTGCTTTGATTGCTAGCGATTATTTCGGACGTAATGGAACCGGTGAGTATGAACATAACAGCCAAAGATGTTTCCAGGTAGAGGGTTTGAATAATGTACATGTAAATGTAGCCCTGGTTAGATTTATAAGCTATTGTAAGAAAATCTTTGAAAAACTCCCATGTTGTTATATTGCAAGAAATTGTCTCTATGCCCAGCCCATATGGCCCTGATATCTGATCGAGGTACCCTGTCTGATTGAGGCGATCCCCCCAAATTAATCAACAAACCAACAATGAACGTAAAAGACTTAGTTTGTTTCCAGCATTCTACAAGAAGAAGAGGGAAGACTTGATAAAAAGAAGCCTTAACTGTTTTTACGGCAGTAGCCATCTGATTTTATGTCATTAGGTAAAATAGATACGAAACAGAAAATTTTTCAAAATCATCAAAGTGTTTCGTCGGTTAAAAATATTGGCGGTATAAATGTTCGTCACCTTCGTTCGTCAAAATTTCTCGGCCGACAAAGTTTTTACCGACAAGGTATTGCATATAAAAACATCGTGGTGTGGAATTTACGTAAAATTTGCGTAAACATATTCATACATACCCGCTTCATTTTGTTACACTGTTTTAGTTGCACTTTGTAATCCGTTATTATAACATCCTCTGTTTCCACTTTTTCCCCTATTCATGCTCGCATTAACATTTGTCCTTCACGGCCAGAGAAAGGAATAGCTCAACTAAACTCAACTATTGCCACGATACGAACCCCATTCATTGCTCTAATACGTTTCTTTAATTGGTTGTTGCCATGATACGAACCCCATTGCTCAAATACGTTTCTTTAAAATTCACTTTGAAATAATGTTCGCAGGTTTATAAAGAGAATTTTACCGCATAATTTAAGGGCCTTGTTTTGATAATGTTTTAAAAACATGAAACTTCTTTTTCGTTCTTTCGGAACTTACATCTTTGTTGTTGACCTCCTCGAGCAAACCCGAATAACCTTTTCCTTTCTTGGTTCATCATCTGTTTAGGTCTAATGTATTTTCTTACTGAAACACTTCAATGAGCATTTGCGTAAATTTGACCAAACTGAAATTACACATAAACAAAACGTGGGGTTTAAAGATTGATATTATCCTAGTTAAACATTTCATAGTTTGTAACTCAGGAATACAAGATGGCAACGAAGACGCCCACTTCCATAATAGATTAGCTTTAGAATGTAATTATTTCACTACATATGCTATTGGGAAATGATTTAATTTTACTAATATCCTTATCAAATTTGCACATTCTACACATTAAGTAAAAGGTAGTATTTGTTAAAGGTAAATTTTGTGCGCTAAACAAAGACGGGAAAGTAGCAGCATTTCGTATTTAATTTCCTTGGTTCCTTCATCTCTCTAAGTTCATCAAACAAGTTTCGTAAACATCACCGACAAACTGGTAAATCTAAGCTTGTGATTAATTGTATACGACCATCTTAAGCAACTCGTCTTCGTTGCTGTCGTAGTTTCGTAAGGCTGATAACATCTAACTCGGCGACAACATAGCGTTACTTTTAAGAGCGTTACTTTTAAGAAAATTTCCTAAGAGGTTTTTTTTTGAAGCAGTTCAAAAAAAAACTGATAAAAAAATCGGTAAATCAACCAAGATGGAGGACTTAAGATGGGTTAAGAAACTGAGACAATATTTAATTCTGTTATATATTTGTTGTGACTATGCTTTAAACTAAACACCCTCTGGATGAAAAACTCGCAGTTACTGCATAAAAGCCAAAACAGCAGCGCCACTTTTATCTGGCATTTTTTACTGTCGAGAAAACCGTGAGGGAAAGGCCACAATGTGTATCCATGTTTCGTTCACATCTATAAAATAAAGATTTAAGCGTATTAAGAATTAATGCTTTTATTTCAATTAACAAAACATGTAATCAGCCATAACTTAGTTTCAATATCGATGCAAAGATTTGAGAAATTACCCACTATTCACACGTTTTCTATAATGAAACACGACAAACATTCGAGAATGACAAAAATCCTTTAAGTAACAAACAATATGGTGATGCATATTTACCTCAAGTTGTGTTGGGAATTGAAATCCTGTTTTGACCAAACACGCTCATAAACAATTGTTAGGCCAAATTACAAACCCAACATCTCCTCCATCTCCAATCGATCTCCAAACTAAATTCTTTTATACAAGAACTCGCAAAAAACAACAAGATTCATGAAAAAGAAAAATAATTAGTCACAGGAACGCGGCGGCTGCTCTCTGAAATTATCTAAAACATAAATAATTAATTCCTAGAAATGGAAAATGAATTATGCTGAAAAAAAATGGAAATGGTCATTAACATAAACATGTCTTTAGCCCTGAAATCAGCACCTGAAAATGAAAGCGTTAAATGTCTGAAATGAAGAGCAAGTTAGCTTATTCTACCCTGAAAAGAAAATACATGAAGTTAGCATTAATTTTCCACAACATAGGAACGCCTAGGAGCATTCCGTTAGTGTCTACTCCAGAAATAATAACATGAAGTATTAAATGTCTGAAATAAAAATGAATTTGGTTGTTACAGAAGTTGTCCCTGAAAAGAAACAAATGCCTTGACAGGATGCATAATCATTTGTGAGAGCATCATGTCCCTGATGTAATGAGTCACTTCAACTACATTGAAGCCTTAAACAATGCCAAAAACAAAATGGACCTAAAGTTGTCCTCTCACTGAAGAAAAACATGGCAGCGTTACAGCTGCACCACTAATTCAAAATCAGAAAAAACTAAGTTATGGATATAATATGAAAAATTAAAACAATGAGTACCTAATTTAAAATACAAACCACTACTAAAAACAACATTATTCGGTCGTAGCAAGAAGCATTAAAACCCTAGATCCAAAATAAATTCCAAACCAACTACACAATAAAGTAAGTAAGGTAATAAAAGATAATACAAAAATAATAAATGATAAAATGGACTAAAATATAATAACATAATAACAAAAACCATACAATAACAAATGCCATGGTAAATAATACAGACTTCTATATGTATATATTTGCATAAATGTGGACTAAATCTAAATGCGTTGCTAAAATAAGACTACGTGCACTAACACCTAACCGTTTAAACGAAAAAGCAACCCGATCCGTCAAAACACCATTCAAACCGTTGATGGTCAGATTTATAGGCTGATAGGAACTTCACATGTCATTGACTGTTCAGAAAAGGTAGCAAGGTTTTACTGAAAATGAGAAAGTTGAAAATCGCAAATTTTTAAATAAAGAAAAACAAAAACAAATACAAAACAAAAAGAAGAGAAAAAATGACTAACCGCAGGATGTAAAACGATCTTTCTGTTACACAACACACCTCATGCCCTCTACCTTAATGTGTTTTTGACGGAAATGATATTTAACTCCTCATGTTTAGAGCGTCTTGTTGAACAAAGATTCCGAAAGCCTTGGGTCCCCTAACTCACAGACTTGACTTCGGGCAGTGTATAGCGGTACCATATCTGAAGAGCAGCAGGTTATAAGACGTCCCGATAGGGGCTATTCCGTCCTCGCTACTTCAAGAAAGCAAATCGTAGGTCAAGAGCAATCAAAGATCCAGCCAACAAAGACAATATGAATTGATGCAGCATGTTAATGTTTAGGTCTGCGCACCGAAACACTCTTGTGGGCCCTGGATACACGCCGTTCTCCGCAAAGCTATCCCTTTCTTCGCCGTGCAGAGTCGTTCCGAAGACACCTCTTTGCACCCAGGAGAGAAGTGCCAGTAAACGCAGTACTGATACAACCAGCTAACACGGCCATGACCGAGTCATACAAAATGCTGCACTTTTGGGAGGAGGAACGAGATATCCAACAACTGCCTATTGTTGGAACTGCCTGATTCAAAGTCACTGTTATAGAAGAAACATTATTAGGTTTGATGAATAAGTTTCATCCTTTTACATCCTTTAGTGAGCCTATTCCCTGAAAGAAAATTTCATCTGAAGGCTTGTTTTTAAAGTAAGAAGAACAACAAGAAAAAGAAATCTTGCTTTCTCAAATACAAGAATAAGAATAGTGATTTTGTTATTCCAGTGAAATTTCAGTAGAACAGACGTTTGGTAGAGTTGAGAAACTCTTGGACTGCCACCATCCTCACTCATTGCAAACTACCAAGTCCATCAAAAATCTCCAGTTCAACGACGATACAATTCACAAACACTGACAAAACTCTGTTGAACTAGTTCAAAAAGCGTGAAACAACATGAAACAACTATAAATCGTAATAATATTAAAATATAATAATATAAACATATTAATATAACTAACTTCAAAAAAAATAACAACAAAATATACTTGCCACACTCGAGTCATTTCTTTGAGATTTTATTCTAATAACGTTTTTCACGTTCTAACATGAATTTATCAATTTGTTTTACATGGACGATGATCCACAAAAGAAATGAAAGACATTTCGTACACCAGAGACCTTCAGACATCATCTGCACGGTTTTCAAGTATCTCTTGTGTACTCCTTATGTTTTGTCAATGAAATCAATAAAACATCGTGCAATTTAATACCTACTGCACACTAAAGCGCTTCTTCCATAAAAAAATTCGTTTTGGGGGAGAGGACGGTCGGAAGGAGAGGAGGAAGAGAGGACGTAGCTCTTATTTTTATTTTTCTTGTTCAAAATGTGTACAGTAATGAATGTAACTTCATTTAAAAATTTGATAGAAATTTGATTGAAAAACCGTGCTAGTATTCAATGCAAATAATTTCAAAGAGATTTGAAAAGCATCTAAAGCTAGTTTTACACTATTTGATATACTTTTGTATATAATGTATTAAAAAAGATTACATTCATCGTACTTCCTTTTGACAGAAAAAGAAATCATAGTTTTCAAAGTCTCAAAGTCTAAAAAAAGAATCTTTTCAGAGGCGTATTTAGTTGAAATTTGTGGAGGAGAGAAAAAAACATGCGAATAAAGGCTAGTTCACATTTGCTTAAGCAAATTGATCCTTCAAAGTGAAAAGAAATATTATAATGTTTCGCTTCCTTTAACGCTTTGAATAACCTAATTTCTTCTTCATAAAAACTTGTTTCCTTCTGTTTTCTTTTTATCCGCAACGATTTTTTTAACCTTTCATATAAATGAAAGAGTCCAAACATAATCGATATTTTCCTTAGCCATTTTTCCTTAGTGTCGGTTATTACTCGTTTCTGTTGACAAGTCTATGTTTATTACAATCCCAGTAGCCAGATCGTCAAAACATCACTACGTCGAAGAGCTTTGGCTTCCTAAAATTTCCTTTCCAGCTTTACAGAGCTGATTTTCTTTGAAGCAATGAATACATTTAAGTAACAACTATGATAACTATTATTGTTTTTCGCTTGTCTCAAATAAGAGCCCCTACCGATGACGGTTTGGCTGTTATTCAGGCAGGTGTACTTATTGGAAAAAATACTCTTATTCCTGGGCGCTTATTCGGGCAGGGGCGGTTACTTGGCAGGGGGCGCTAATTCTGTCATTTACGGTATATAAACTTCAGAGAACTTTTCCAATCCACTACAAATTGCAAATCAATACTCCAAGTTGGTCATCATTCGGGAAAGGTTGAGAAAAGGCGTAGCAAAAGAACCATAATACATTAAGAAACAAGGTTTGAATTGATTGATATTTTGGAAAGAATCTACGAACTTTTATTTGCTATTTCCTATATCTAGAATGTCGATCTTTTCCTCTGAAACTTCTAGACGTTGTACCAACAGTTGACTGAACAACATTGTGTTACAGTGATAATATATAACATGATATTCTTACGGTAGCAGCGAAAGCGAATATTGTATTAAAACACCTGTGGACCCCTACTACTCCAACGGAAATGGCAATTCGTCTGCGATGTAGGCCCCTCTAAAAACTCAACATAAATTCTAATGAATTGGGACTTTTAGTCCCTTATGTTACTGAATGTACTTTGGTACTTAAAAATATGTCTTTCGTGTGTAAAGGTTTTCAAAGATCTAGTTCAAAGAGGCAGTTATCTGTTCGAATTCATTTTTGGTTTCAAGAAATCATAATTAAAAACATTTTTTTTTTTTCGATTAGACCCTATTTACACTAACTAGTAATTTTTATCACATTTATCGTTTATTCCTGTTTTCCACAAGTAAGATATCTAAAAAAAATAACCTTTTTAGAACTCTAAGTAAATGACAAGTAATTTTGCTGCTACCGTCTTGCGTCATCTGGCTCTTGTTTTGGCTTCAAAATCCTTTCAGAATTCCGGAAGAACTTTTCACCGTTATTAATTGCAAGCTCGAACTCTGATTCATCTAAGCCCTCATTCTCCTGAAACTCTCCTGGCTGGCTTCTATGATCTTGTTACTACTCCTCTTTAGGGTTAAAATTCACGTACGAAACGGAGATACCGTCAACCTTGGTAAAACAAAACATTGACTATCGTTGTTTCTGATAATTAAAGTAAAACATTCTGGATTCATTCGGAAATTAATCCGCTCATAAAGTGGTGCAGGAATCATGTTGGCCAAGAAAATAAAAAAAGAGATTTTTTTTTTTACAATACACACCATGTTTCTCTATCAGTGACACGACCTTAACAACTACACACAGTTAAGGGTATGTTCACACCAACGGCAAAGCGTAAGTATTATAATAACGTTAACCTACATACAAGCACTTGTTAAATGGGATTTACATGCATATACTAGTTATGGGGCTGTCTTCATTAGGCGGAATCATCTAAATCTTTCTGCACATGTTTTGTCTTAAAACAATTTTGGAGCCATATCCCAGTGGACAAAATCGTCAAAAGGTCACTGCGACGAAGAGCACTTTTATTGACATTGTCCGTATATTTCTATAGAAATGCACTCCTTCGCAGAGATTTTTTAACAAATGTGCCAGCTGGGATAATAGCCTCAAACGTCGACAAAGTAAAGATGACTTAGGCAATACCACCTAAAGTTTTAAAAACACCATCTTTAATTCGTATGTTCCGTTATATCTCAGCATGAATCGGGATCGTCCGTAAGAATTCCTTCAAGTGTGAACAGTTTTCTGGTGAGTTCATTATGAAACGACGACACATCTTCGTAACAGCAATCCGTTTTATACATGTGCTCTTTTAACAGTCGATTCTCTTTTACTAACATCACCAACTCTTCGTTCAGTTCATCGATCACATTTTTATATTTTTTTTGTTCTCGCTGGCTGATTTTTTGAAATTCACTTGCTAATCGTCTTTTCTGTTCTTGCAACAGACTGCAAATTAGCGAAGCGGAAACTGTCCCATCATCACCGTACGTCACACCATTAGCACGGCTTCGTCTGGATGAAGTGTCGCTGTCATCATCCGACCTGTTGTATTCTACATCTGCACCGCTGTCCGAATTATTTTCTTTCCATTCGTTTTTGTCAGTGATTGGTTTCGACTTGAAGTGATCCATAAACGACTCCAATGAAGTGTCAGCAATGGTTTTGCGCAGATGCGTATTTTCTGTCCACAACAATTCATGACGCTTCACTTCTTTCTCAAGCTTCAGACTGAGCTGTTTGAAAATAACTTTCTCCAGTTGAAGTTTTTCGTTTTCCAGCTGCTCGCTCATATCTCTGCGTTCTCGATCTAACTGCTCCTCAAACTTTACTTGTTGCTCTCTCAACTCGTTAAGCAAGCAATTAAATTCCTCCCGACAATTCTCGTGTAAGTCCGCATAGTCAGACTGAACGCCGCGTTTTAGGCTGGATGCACACGTCATAGTTTCCATAGTGATTGACGTCAGACTGCTTTTGGCAATGGAATCGATGCTATCGTAACGGCAACTAAATTTCAAACTATCCTCATAATAGTTGTCCACTTTGCTTTCAGTTTCGTCTGTCAAACAAACCGTGGGTTCATCCTGGCAAACCGGCTTTCTCTCACAGGGCGAATGAAGTTCTTTATTGTCGATATTATTTTCGATTTTAATAAGTCTCGTTTTCAGGATGAAATTTTTTTCTTTTTCTGTATCCAAATTCAATTTGAGCGTATTGATGTTTTGATCGTATTCTTCAATGAGACGTCGTAGATATTTTAAACGTCGTTCATAATTAAAAACAAGCTCGCCTTTCTCGTTATCAAACTGCTCCTTTAGCTCTTCGCGAGCCAAAAGAAATTCTTGGAGAAGTTTCTCACGTTCCTTATGCAAATTATCGCATCTCGCCACTTGAAGAATATGATCATCTTTGTCTACAATTTTGCTACTCCGCAACCTAAAATGATAAAACCAATTTACTAATTTTGGTTCAGCCTTCAAACAAAGTGGGTCATTTAGGATGGTATGTTTTTAATGAACGAAGTGACAACATCCCAACTTACTTAGCTAATCTTCGGAAGACATGTGCCATTTTTTAATTACATGCTAAAAATGAAACATCAACAATTAGAAAATATATTTTTTCAGTTCCTTGAAAAGAAACTTAATCCCTTTTCACTAATTTCTAGTGAAGAAAATGAGAAAACATGTGTTCTCAGAAGGTTTCTTGAATATCTAATTAACATTCCACAACTGGAAAACAAACTCCCATTTTTTATCAAAAAGAAGACAATGAACCACATAAATTATTTTTATCAGTTTCCTTTTCTTCACCTCGCCATGTTTTCTTCTTTTTTTTCTTCCTCTTCTTCTGTTTTCCCAAATTTCCTTTCTTTCAGCATTCAAAAGAAAAAAACACATCTGCTGAGATTGAATCAAACCAAAGGTGTGTAAGAAAGCGTAAAGAAAGACTGAGTTCAAATGAAGCAAAATGAAAATGAAGAACTTTTCAATGAAAATTATCTACTTATCTAATCGCGAGACCTTCACAATGATTGATTCCAGGCATACAATACAAAAAGAAAATCTATCCTTCGATAAACAACATATCTCTTTTAAACGCCATTCTTAATAAACATTTCTATTTAAAACGCCCCCTCAAACTGGCATAAAGAGAAGCGCGCCGCGACGGTAGTTCAATGAGGTAGTGAAGAAGTTGATTGGACCTAAAAGATTCCCTGATTTGGGGAAATAATTAATAGACCTTCATGACTTAAACTAGCACAAACAAAAATGTTTACTTCCTGGTCCGCATGCTCCACATGAATGTAATCGAATGTTATTTTAAAGGTTTACAAGGGTTTTTTTTATTAGCAACAAAGGTCAGATGTTAGTAGGAATGTTGCTTTAAAAAAATTTTTTGCCAGTACTTAACTTGTTGGTAAACAAGCAATAATACACATAATTATGTGTCCCGTCTTTAAAGCCTTTTTTTACGTTTTAGTTGTTTGATTAAGGTAGTCTAGGTCATTCAAATCATTACACAGAGCGCACAACCTAGTACTACAACCTATTGGAACAATTTTAAAAAAGGCGCTGTATGTCATGTTGCTACTTTATCTAACATCCTTGTAGTACTGTTGCATAACGTTTTGAGAAAATTTACTAGTGTTCCTTATAAACTTGTTGCTTAAAAAAAAATAAAAAAAAAACAAAAAAAAACGTGTATTCGCGCAGTAAGATTTATAAAGAGGAAAACACACAGTGTAGAATGGACTTTGTCAATCATTATCCATTCGTCCACCTCCCGGATCCGTTTAAGAGTGCCCCATTTTGATCAGATATTCATATTTAGATATCAATGGATAATCAGTAAATGACGTGGTTTCCTTTCATTTGTGTCTCGATAAGGCAGATTTTCACAAAGGAAACTGAGCAAGATAAGGGGAGAGTTGATATAATGCGCCTGTACGTGTATGCAGTTTGCCAAACCGTTTAAACGTCGAACTATTCGTTGTTGTTTATTAAAACAGATTAATTGATTTCCCATTCTTCGACTTATTTTCACTATCGAAGTTTGTTTACTATCTAGCGGAAATTAATATAAGGGAGGTAAACAATATGTATGGTGTAGCGGAAATTAATATAAGGGAGGTAAACAATATGAAAGTTGTCAAAGAAAATAATAAAAACTCAGGTGAATGGGAAAGTCGTTAAAGGAATGTTCATAGGGAAAAAAATTTGCCCGGCAAAGCAGGCTGGTTCGGTTCTCCGGGCTGATTTTGTCTTGGGTTCACATCAAAAACAAATATACTGACCAACTGAGCTGATATCACGTAATTATCATTGTTTAGGAAAAACAGTTGGGTAAACGACCTAAAGTGTTCACATGGAAAAATTTCAGCCTGACTTGGTTCATAAAAGCAAAATCACGGCAAACCAGGCTGGTGCATTTCTCGTGTAAACACTTGTCGATTTTTGATAAGAAAAGCCTGATCTCGGCAAATCGAGCCAGTCCGCTTTACCGGGGCGATTTTATCCATGTGACGTGACTGTGGTTACGTCACTCTAAGACGATGGAATTCTCAATTACCCAACCTATCTCTTGTAATATTTTGAAACGGTTAATCGAGATTTAAAAAAAAAATTAATCATATTGTGCATGATTATATAAGACGAATATCTACCTTTTTTAGTAACATTTTTCAGCATTAAACTACGCATACTACCATAATATTAAAAACTGTGCGATAATGCTTTTGAATTCACACAGTTAGTAAAATATCGTGTAAATAAACTTGTAATCCAATCCCTACCTCGTTTTCAATAAGTTAAACTAACATTTGCTTTATGATGTTTTATTCTTCTGTGATATGTCCGTCGTTGAGTTTTCTCCGTGTGGTTCCAGCTTGCACCAACATAACCTTTTTATATGTGCTTGGTGAGAACAAATTGTTGCAAAGACGCATAGAATCTATCAAAAAAATTCAAAAAATCTTTTATTCATGAATGCACGCTTTCATTTGCATTTCACATAAAGATTCAACACACACACCAAGAACATCGAAACTATTATGTTACTTAGCAACAGTTCTAAGGCGAACGTAACTGGTTTCCTTCATTTCGTAATGCGTTTGTTCGGTGTTTTTAGTTCGTTTTTGTTCTTTCACATAACAGCCACTTGTGGTTTTAAAACTGCCTCGATCTGTTTCATACGGGACAAAAATAATGTTTGTTAATGTTCATACAATTGTTACGTAATACGCGCTTATTTTTACAGGAAGCGGTGACATCTGACGTGAGGCCGGCGTGTCTTATTTTTTTCAGCTTTTTTTTGCTTGATTTTTTTTTCTTATTTTCTTGTTAGCTTTGAGAACACAAGTTCAGATTTCTGTTTCATTTAAGAATCTTCCAATAAAATAAAAAATCAATTTTTAAAAAACACCTTCGCTAACGGGTCTTGCTCTTTTTTCCATCTTGTCGATTCGAATTAATTTATAACGTAGCGTGGCAGTGAAGCAAACATATATTAAAAATGGTAGACATTTGGCACTAACCCAAGAAATAATCACAAGTGAAAACAATATACATATATTTTTGTTACTATTATTCTAGTTCACCCCTCCCAAACCCGACTTTCTATTTTGTCTAGGCGATGGGCACTTCGAGGGACGGGGGTTACTTTCACGTTCCGGTTGATTTCTAAGCTGTTTATTGGTAGCTTGAGAGAAACTTGTGAAAGAATTCGTGTCATGAATTGTTCCTATTTTAAAAGCAAATTCAGGACCGGACTGTTCTTAATTTTTGGACCAATGATTTCAGCCTCCGGTTTTCCTTATTTTTTCTTATGTTTTGGCCAAATCTAAGGCTCGTATAGAAGAATCTAAGGCTCGTATAGAAGAGTTCATATAAAAAAGCGTGTAACCCAACTAAACTGAAGGAACTTCAGAACAACAAGAAGAACACGATCGCAGGATTAATTTTGATTTAGATAGATTTACATTCTCGAAAACTTTACCGACCAAACTTGGTATCAAACTTAATACAGTAGACTCTCTCTAAATCGACAGACCAACCAATAGTTCTTTGCAAGAACCAAGATTCTTTATAAACCCTTAAACTCAAAAATGATTGGCTGAAAAGAATTTCATTTATCTGTTAGAAATTATGCATTTTTTTTTCGTGCTTTACCCGTTCACAATTACACTCTCTGATTTAAACATCTGCAGATGTATTTGGGTTCATGGTAGATGACATGCAAAGTTTCTTTACAGTTAGCGTAATTTGCCTATGAAGATTCTCATCATGTGTTAACATGATGAGACGTACGGTGGTTGCATAAAGACTGTTTATCTGTCATTATAAGAATCTAATAGCGGATACAGACATTGAGCCAATATGTAACTAAGTATCCGCAGTTTACACATAATATGTTTTCCAATTACGGCAAAGGTAAAACATCAAATGAGAATTTAACTCAGTAACCCTCCCGCTCGCTTGTTTACTCTGCAGACACTCGGTTATCGATGCAATGCTGTTGCCCAAGTTCACAATAGACCAATCCAGGACCAGAAAAATGTCATTGAGCTGATGTACAATCAGAGCTCGACTACCACCCAACCCGTAAACTTTGTGGCGACTGCAAAGCTCAGTACATTGGAGAGAACTCTGGTTTAATTCCCACTCGAATCATTATTAATTTTGCAGAGAGTGGAAAGTACAAAACTTTTAAAAACGTTTCGATACTGTAGACGAAGCCTGACCTGTGACCCAGAAAAAGTTTTTCAGAAACAAAAAAACCTACGTGAAACTGAAACGAAAACAATACGGCTGAAGTTCTAACACATAATAAGAAAAAAGTTATAGGAATAATTACGCCATCAGGCAGACAGATGGTCTTTGTTGTTGTTATTTTTTATGCTTTTTAAATTTGAAAAGAAAATGAAAAGTAGTAAAGAGTAAGATAAAATGTAAAAATATTCTCTTTCAGGATGTTTCAATATGGTTTCACAAGATCTCGCCCAAAGGTTGCGTCAAAAGAAATTTTCATAAAAGTTGTACGAAAATTCAAACTTTAACCGAAATTTGACAGCAATTGATCAATTTTTGGTCAAATGATTCACAATTTCGAAATCAGTACTTTCCAATTATTGTTTTCACAAAATTTTATGAAAAATGCAGAACTTTGGAAATTTTGTCAGATATTGTACAAAATGATTATCATGCATTAATACTTACAGGAATTTATATGTATACTGTTTCCTAGAACTACGACAAACATCACAAAACTAAGTTCTGCAAATAGAAACTCCGCGAAATTTTCGGACTACAAAAAATATCTTCCATTAAAGTATATACTTGATGTGGAAGGATGAACTCTTAAGGTCTTCATTTGAATTCTCAGTATTGTTGTTGTTATTGTTGTTGTTATTTTTTGAATCAATGGCAAATTCCCAATTCAATCTGTGGATAGTGGATGAAGGGTTTCCTGGAAGAAAAAACAGAGTTTCTATTTATTTAGATTTTTGATGACCCAATATCTAACTATCTAATATCAGATTCACATTATAATATCACTCATGCTTTTACCACTGCAAGACTTTACCGTAGCGGAACTTTATTTTTGTTTAAATTTCTCCACGCAGGTCGATTCTTTACAATTTTCTTATACCTTGAAATTACTTGTATTAATTAATTAGTTAATTAATAGGGATATTTTCTAGCTTTTCTTTATATTTTTATTTGATACTTGCAATGGTAGTTTATTTCAAAATCCATAAGATCAACCACATACTGCCTTTATAATAAATATACAAATCTGGATAAAATAATTTATACGATATTTAAGAACAAACAAGGAATGCGTATGCTCTGGTATTGGCGTTTGGTGCCTTAGAATAAATACTAGGAGCAAAATTTGCTCAAAAGTATATTCAAAAAGATATTATGGAGAAGGTCAAGTAATGAATTTTTAAGATGAAGCTATTGCGTGACTTAGCCACGTCATTCCGATAGAACACAAAACAATATAAGCTCCTTGTAAGGAGGTAAAACTATTCAATTTTCAAAAGACCTAGACCATCTCTTCATCATAGGCAAAATATTCAGCACTGTTCGTGTGGACGGAACCGACAGTACGACTGCCTCTAAGAGCGAATTTCATAATGACGAAAGATAGTTTGCAATGTATCTATGCCATTACGCGGTCATACCTTTGACCTGACTTAGTATAGCAATTTTCTCTACTAGATGCTTTATATCTTTCTGGACCCATTTCTCCGTTAATTGAAACTACAAGAGGATTAAATGAGCCAATACTCGGTCATTGTACGTTCTTTTCTTATCGTGTTCAAGTTTCTCGTACACATTTTCAACAGAAGAGGTTATATGAGATGTGGCATTTGTGTGGTGAGTTTTAATGCTAAGCAATTATTCGATTTCTGCGAGCGTAAGCGTAGGAAATTATTTGGTTTACACATTCTATCTACACGGTTTTTTTTATAAGCAACATGTTTATAAAAAACACTAGTAAATTTTCTCAAAACGTTAAGCAACAGTACTACAAGGATCATACATAAATTAGCAACATGAAATTTTGAAATCGTGCAGCACTAGCATAGCTACAGCACAAATTGTTACACCAGGTGGTTACACTAGGTTGCAGTACTGTGTCCTAGACTTCGTACTTAGATACTTCAGCTTGCACAAAGATTTCCAAGAATAGAAACACTTTTTTTCAATGAATACTTAGCAACAAATCAAGCAACATTACTACTAAAAAATGATCATGTTTTAAGCAACATTACTAGTAATGTCTGACCTTGGTTGCTTATAAAAAACCCGTGTATCTGTCTCTCATTGATTAGACGGATAGTGAGTTCGGATGTTGGATTAATGATAAACCCAAAACTCTATGCTAAATAACGCAAAGGCCATTGTTGATATTATTTAATCAAAATGTTACTTTATTCATGTTTTTTGAATCAGAAATTAGTATGTACAAAGTGATCTTTTTTGCTTAATTGTTATGGTATGTTTCTTGCGGCGAACAAGTGAAATTAACTTACTTTTTTCTGTACTAGCCCATATTATGTTGGAATAGTTCAGATAACTGTGTACAAAAACATAGCAAAGTTCTTTTTGTATGTGTTTTTGTTAGATGCTTCATGGTACACTCCAATCCCCATCGATAGTTTAGCACTAATATATTGAATGAGCTTTGACCAATTTCAATTTTCGTTAATTAACACAATAAGAAATTTTGTGTCGGTATCTCCTTTTCATTCAGTGTCACTTGTTGACAATTTGGGAGGTTTACCTGGAATATAAGGTTTTATTCTAGATTAACTCACCTTTACTTTCTTGGTTGGAAACGCACCAAAGGCAGAAAATCTAATGATCTTATCACGGAATCTTTGAACACTCTAATTCAATTTCATCAGGAAACTTACGTAGTTTCTTCAGCAATTGAGTATCCAAAACGGTCAAAAGGTTGATAGCCGCTTATGCACAAAAAAAGCTATTATGTTACTAAAAAACACAAGAGCTTTTTTCGGCTAGTCAGCAAAAGTTTTTAGTTAAAAAAAAAACAAATACTCTGTCGTAACAGTAACAAAGCTTTTAAAAATGACATGTATTAAGTAATGCTGAATAACGTTGAAGGCGATATATCGAGGATAAAGGTCTCTGTTGGTAATACTTCAGACACGAAAAAAAAGTTTCGTTCCGTTTACTAGTCATCATGTCCGTTTTTCTGTTGCTCACACCAAATGTATTGTGTTTGAGCTATTGGGATAATAAATGTCGAATGAATATACAAATCACGAAAATTACGAAAACACCTTCCAATGAGACTCCTATGGTAATGGAAAGATATAAGAAGTTATTGTAAATTGAAGATGAACATATTAAGAGTAATTTGATATGATTTGACTTAACCCTTGTCTGATTTACTTCAATAGGCAGTTACAATAACTTTACTCCAGTACAGTACGTAAAAGCTTTTATAAATTCCGGTCGCAAAAGCCACGTCATAATATGCAACTCAAAATTCTAATGAAATAAAGGTTGTGTATAGTTAACTATTGTGCAACAATATAAACAAATTAGATTACACGCTGTTTTTGGTTTTTGATTTTTTATGCAAAATGAATCTTTACATGAATACATCAAAACACTAAAACAAAAATGAATTCGTAACATGCGTCTAATTCACGAGTTCACAGATAACCTGTAGAAACAAATTGTTTATACTGCAAGCTTTCTTTTTGCCCCTGCTTATACTTGGTTCTAACTGTTGGCGATAATTACCATCCGTACTTCAATGCTTAAATTCGTCCACCTAACTTTCTGAATTGGGCAAAAATGATGACGTAAAAGCGATGGGCGATAAATATCAAAAAGCTTTGATACGCATCGTCTTGGTTCGTTGACCTTTACATTGTGTCGGAAGACATACGAGACTCAACAAACGACACAAATAATCTGGTAATCTACTTGAAATGACAAGAATATAGTTTTAATCTTTCAGTTTGCGCTTCTTTTCACAATATTTACATGAAACACTATTTTCAGATAGTTCTCTCTCCATCAACCAAACGTAATTCCGTCGGTATTTGATTTTTAACTTTCTTTTGTTATTACGCATGTTCTTTTTACATTAATATTTCAATAAATTACCAATAAATAGGGCCGATGATAAATAATAAACAATAAATAAATACCGGAACATAAGTCGAGACGCAAAATAAATATTGCATTGCACACCGTTTTAAACTACGAAAAATTTCGGACTTTTTTAATTTCGGACAATGTCTTGTACAAACCGAGATACTTCCAAAGGTATATATGACCAACTACATCTGACACCAAACGAGCTTTAGATTTTCTTGTCTATGCTGTTGCATGCGCTTCTATTAACAGGGCATCTTCACCGTTCTCTTTTTCCACTTCTATCTTTTCAATTCGTTTTGGACTTGTCCAAACTGTTTTTCCATAAGCATGAAAGCCTCTACTGTTTATTTGAGTTGAATATGTTAGCTCCGTGTTGATTTGAAAACTTTAAAGCGAGCTTGCTGGTCAATTTACAAATCTAGTTATTTTTAGAAACTTGTTTTAGAAACTTTCTTCGCAGATAATCTTTACAATACTTTGGAAGAGCGAAAAGTGCATTTGACATTTGCTATGTTTCATGCACAATGTTTGCGAAGGAGAGTGATATTTGTGTTTATAAATAGGCGAATTTTCGAATGTGAGGTGTTCAAATTTTAACTTTCGAACTCAACCTTACAGTTAGGGCTATTTGATCTTGTTGCATCACGATTAGACAGCAAAATGTCGATTCTAAACTATTTTTCTTAAAGTAAACCTTCTGAAATTGCTTCACAAGTTGAAAATATCACGCCAAGAGAAAAAAAGAGGCTATCATAAAGAGTCTTGTAAGCGAATTAAAACACTTTGTTTTGGCGTTGGGAATATAATCTGAAAACGTTAGAAGAAAACAGTTCAAAGCATCGTGGGAAATACAGAACTTGGAAATTAGAGGAAAAAATTATGCAATCAACAATGGTGTGACCAAAGCTATGTGAGATTTGCCGAAAAAGTACAGTGATTTATCAAAACAATCTGTTCTGACTTTAAGAAGGTAAATATTTTTTTTTGTGGTTTTATAAGCAGGCTTAGATGTTTTTATTTCGCAACTTGTGAATAATGCTTTTTACAAAAGTGAACTTGTCAAATGAAATTTTTTGGTTTAAGCGGAAGTTTGAGCGTTTGAGCATAGGGGTAGGTTAAATAATCTCTGAAAAAATCAACTTTGAAGCTAAGAATATCTGTTTTGTAAATTGTGTATTCATATAAAAATGAATGTTAAACATCCTTCTGAGTTTCCGTGCTTTTATTTTGTATAGATTAATTTTTTATCTTGGTTATTTTTAAGGTCACTGCATCAAAAACTGATGTGAAAGCTAAAAAACACGGACGTCCAATCTTGCTGCTTGATGAACTAACGGAACATTCAAAATCATCGAGGCTTTACGTCTTAAAGAAGATCCCGTAACCGCTCAAGCTATCAACAGCGTAGCTATATTTTAGAAGCTAATAACCGATCAATTCTTTTAGAATATGGTGGATGCCTTAAATTCAACATGCGGTGGGGACGAAACGTTCTGTATCGTTTGGAAAAAGAAGAAAAAAAGGATGGGGTGTGGCCGAGAATCTACAAAAGCAACAATTCCGATCGCTCCTGGCCTTCTAAAGGAAGCTAGGTTGAATTGCTAGTGTCAGAAAAACAACCATAAGATTTGTCGTATATTTGCTCTCCTAACCATACTTTAAATATACGAGCGTACTGCTTATTGGTAAAGGCAAGAAGAAGCAAATAACTGGAACAATCCAGCTTATTTTTACCAATGCAGTTAATTCATGAGGGTTTAACAAATCGCTGTCATCCTTGCAAAATCGAATTTCCAGATGGTTTTAGCATTAAACATTCTCACAACCACTAGAGTAACGAAGACAAAGCTATAATGAAAACATAATTTTCCCGTTTTTAAAAGAGTTGAAGTTACCTAGTGATCAAAAATCCTTGCTAATATTTGATGTTTTCAAACGACAAAAGACCCAAACAGTTTTAGACTTAGTTGAAGATAATGATTGTGTTAATGTACTTGTAGCACCGAAATTAACAAATGAATCACAACCTTTCGCTCTTACTGCTAACGGTGTAGCCAAGGAATTTCTGAATAATAGGTTCAGTGATTAGCATGAAACGTAAATCACAGATCAATTGAATAAAGGTACCGATGTTTATTAAGATGTAGAACGTAGAATAAAACGTAGAATAAAAGTAGAAGTAGAACGGTAATAAAATCCATTTATGCTAAAAGGTTCATTGGTTTGTACGATTACTTAAAAAATAGTGAAAATCTTATTAGGAAAGGCTTCGATAAAGCTGGCATCACAGAAGCAATCGAAAGTGAATTGGAGTCGGATGACCCATTTGTTGACCTAGACAAAATATATTATGGTACAATATTGTATTATGACAGTTTGTGATAACTTTTAAATACACCACTTCCTTTCGAGATAGGTTTTTATTTGTGCTAATGTCAAATGTCCAAACTTTTGGGGTACGAATTTTTTTTATATTGATTATTTTTAAGCACGACTAATTTTCACTTCTCACCTCGAAACTCAGCCGATTTAAACGTAGGTCGAAAGTTCATTTTAAAAAAAGAAAACGTTAGCCAAGGACTCATATTCGAGGAAATACAGAATATGCATATCTCAGTTATAAGAATATCAAAAAGTGTTGGTGAAAGTTTCAAGATAAGATATTTACAGGAAATTTTCACGAAATTCAAATTTACACAATATAATACAACATAATAAAATAGACAATGCAACAAACCTACGAACCTATATCCAAACTCCTTCATATAACGCATATTACAAAACTCACTTTGGAGCTCCAATTGCATCGAAGCATGTTCCATATAATGAGTATTTTGAGTAAGATAAGATCAGAGAATACATTCTCAAAAAATTCTTTAAATTGTAACAATGACCACTGGAACAAACTTACTTACTTTCTTACTAAAATACTAAACATAAAGCTTCTGGTATTTCTTTTATAGTCAACACTTGGCCTGAAAAAATATTATTAACTTGCAAATTATCGCATTTTTTTTCTAATGGTTTCAAGCACATTTACCTTTCTCCAAATTGTGGTAACATTTGTACATATATAATAAACAACGAGAAACCACATAGGATTTAGTACTTGATCAATTCTGCCGTATCCATCCAACACTGACGCAATTGACGCATCATTATCGAAAGTATGACTGTATAAAAAAGAACGAAAAATATTAACACCTGCAAACACTATCAAGAACGCCAAAGAAACAGCTTCCAATATGTTAAGCAAATGGTCTTTGTAAGGTCTCATATAAAGTTGAATGAACAAAAATAAAACCATCATTGGAAAGATGAAAGCCATACGAATGACTGGCACAATTTTTAAAACAACTAAACATGCGATTATTAGTCTTTGCAGCAGTAACCAAGAATGCCAATATATAACATTGCCATGGTAATCTGTGCGATATGGCAGCTCAAAAATCTCAAGAATTGCCGACTTCAATTTATTATTATCTGCTACGAGGCAGTTTACTCTGTTCTTGCGATGAAGAGCGTATTGAACGGGTGCGAGTGCAGGAACAATCATGAAACAAATAAATCTTTCAGTAGAGATGATATCCTCTTTAAGAAGCCTCAATGATAAATAGAGAGTAAACGGAAAAGGAATGATCCATAAAAACAAAAATGCACCAGCAGTATACTGCCAATATTGCCAACACTTTATTTCTCCATACACATATAGGACATTATCATTTCCAACAGATACACAGTGAAGCATCATCAGTAAAAATGTTGCCATGTTCTTGTATCTGACCATCAATAAACGTAAAAAGCAAAGGAAACATCTACCCATAAAAGATAATTCATCAGGATTACTTTTAGAAGCGTACAGGTCCCCTACTTCTTGCATGTTACTAATGCCCGGATTGCGTACATCATTATTGTTGTCGTTGACTTGATGCCAATGTAGCTCTCCAATGGGACTTACCGCAGATTTTGGTTTTCGTGTGTGCAGGATATATAATGATGCAGCTAATATGATTACAGGGCCAATGATTGCAATGGAAAACAGAAAGTCTTTGATTATGAGTTTATACAGATCATTTAGATCTGACCAAGGGCATAATGGTACAGAAGCCTTTATCATTTCCAGATTGAATATGTCTGTTAATATTTGATTATGTGAGGTGGAATATTTTCCTCCCAATTCAATGGTAATTAAGTGTTTTAATTGAAAAAAACTAACGAACACATTGAAGGCTCCAGACCAACGGCAACTGTTTTCATGGACTTCTGGAAATGAAGTTATTTCATTAACTCGCCAGTATGTTTCATTCTTACTATTGTTACCGATATCACTCTTCCCAACATCACTATTGTTTTTCTTTACAACAAAAACTTTAGTATTATCTTGTGCTTCATTAGGCTGTTCTTCAGCAGCAAACAGTTTATTACAAGTTAAAACGTTTGCAATTTTAATGAGAAATAGCCCTAGCACTCTCAATCTATCAAGATATCCCATTAATAGAGAGTATAGTAAAGAATAAACGAAGAGTGTGATCCAAAAATAAGCGGGGCTTGTGCAATTGGTAGCATGAATACAATCTCCTGATAAAAAATCCACTACGTAACCACTTTGGCATCTCCCACATAAGGTTCCAGTACGGTGTTTGTTGCAAGTATGGTAAGAGTCACATGGTTTAGTTTTCTCCGAACAACAGTAACCGCTAGAACACGGATAAAAAGTCACTTCACCGTTGGATGGATTCAGATAGCCCCAATGGTTGTCATTGCTTTTAAGATAGTCAACACATGTCCCACCACTTGGACATATTTTACATAATAATTTATTTGGACTTCCAGTGATGGACCACGAAATATTACTTTTGGTCAAGTTGTATAACAAGAATCTAAATCTATCCCCTGTTTTTTCAATATCTATTTTTTCTTTAAATGATGTATTCAATGCGAAATATGCTTTATTGTCAGTTTCTGTATAATTTCCTTTCAAACATGGTTTGCAGTAATACTTAAATTGGAAACCAGCAGTTGTGGACATAACATAATTTGGATGACTGTTTCTTGGACAATATAGGGAAGAGTTGATGAAATTGATTATGCTTGGATTATGATGCGTTATAGTATTAATTTCAATTACTGGAATTTCCACTTTTGATTTTTCGGAAATAAGATGAACATGATCGACATAAATATAAGCGATTTTTTCGACAATAAATTCAATCGCCGGTGAACATCTGACATATTCACAAAGCTGGCGTCTTCAACGTTTTCGTAGGAAACTGCCTTTTCAGATACATTTAAAGTCGAATTTTGTATAGTTAAGTTAGAATTTGTAGCTTCAACACCTTCAAGGCACTCTATGTCAACATTATAAAGTTTGATTGATCCTAATTGAAAATTGAATGCTTTTCCTTTCTTTTGCTTAATATTTAAACTTTCAACTGTTAATGAAACATATGTAGCTTTGATCGCTACATCAAAAGTGACATTTTCAAAAATAATGTTTGTTATTTCAGACTGCATAACTTGTATGTTAACGTATTTCCTACGTTCGTCTTCCACAAATCCTGAGTGGAAATTATCTATTGCACGTAAAGTCGAATTCCAATCAGGTTCTTTTCGTTCTATTGCTTTGAACAGCGAATAAGATGATTCATCAGAGTTTTTATTAACTGAAACGGATCTAGGTTTAACTTCAGCATTTGGATGAAGTGCAGAACTCGAAATGACTTTTTTTGTGACAGAGCTTTGGATATTGACATTTGAAATGTCAGAAAAATGTACTCTATTAAGTTGAAGAATGGCCTCTTTAAATGACGAATCTGTTACAAAAACACTTGATATTAGGAGTAATTTTGAATCGAAGAGGTTAATGCCATCAGTCGTCGATGCGTTCTTGACTCGTAGCCCCTTTACAATGACGTTTTCCGTGTCTATCAGGTTCAGCAAACATTGTGCTTTTATGTCATTGATGAAAATGTTTGAAAACAAAGTTGAATTTCCATGTTTTATGTAAATGGCATCTTCTACCGACACATTTTCAATCTGGATATCAATTACTTCCATATTAGTGTTCGCAAAAAGTGATAAACATCTTTTGCCTTCTCCTTCCTTGATTAGAAAGTTCAAGATGGATAACGACTTGGCCCAAGTTACATAACATAATAATCCATATCCATATGCGTTTGCAATAATCACCTGTCCTATCCATATTGATTTGACAGAATATAAAAACATCAATTCCTCGGCTATCTTTATATCTTTCACAGATATGTTTGACATCATTAAGGATCTTGAATGAAACACCAAAAAACAAGTAGCAACTGTTACATTTTCGATCCAAATTTGTGTCAATTTGATATCTTAAAAAGAAGGAAGCTTGATAAAAAGGATATCACATGTTGTAACAAAGATGACAACCTATAATTACCTGAAGAATAACCGAGACGCAATGGTTCGAAAAGGAAGAATAGATGGACCCATCCATTCTTGAATGTGACATTTGAGATACTGATATTTCCGTCGAGACTCAAAAATAACGATGAATTCGCGTCAACATTTTCTCCTGTTAGGTTATGAATTATTGTGCTTGATTCACTCACATTCACAAAACCCCTACAAGTGATATCCACCAGGGTTACATCGCTGATCTCAATAGATCCAACTTTTTCTGCTTGTAGTATATATCGATCTAATTGAATTCCATTGAATTGACAGCTACTGACTATTACTGAAGTAGCGTTTGTGATACGAATGAACGATTTCAAATCATCAGTGGACTCGTTATTTTTTGAATAGAAAGTATGATTTGATATATCCTTCTCAGCAACAAAAACAAATTTGCTGTCGCCAATGAAAATCGTTGAACTGCTTGACTGTCCGGATTGACCGTGAACATTTAAAGCAAGAAATAGTTGGTTCTGCATGTACTTGATGAAACAATTTGTAATAGTGATGTGAACTATTTGGTGATTGTATCTATTTACATTAAGTAAAGTCATTTCCAACAAATGAACACCTGCAATGGAGATATTGATACTCTTTATATTCTCTTTAATAGTAAACAAAGGTATTTTTTGAGATGTAGTGAGAGATGGATAGCAATCATTTTTTTCAATCCCTTTTACATTTAAAGCAGTATCGGACATCAAAATAGTTTCATTCACGAAGTATGTATCACAGTTTTCATTCATGATCATTATCACATCGTTTGTTTCCATCTTTTCCTGGTATGTGTATCCCAACGAGCGGCAGGGATTTCCGATATTGCCACAATTAGTGGTATCTGCACCTCCACGGGATATGAAATATATTTTGAAATCATGAGCTAAATAAAAGAAAATGTGTTCTAAACTATAAGTTTGAGAGATGAAGAGAGTCAAAATTCGGTCAATTAGGGTGATTCGTAAAATCGACAAGCCTGTTACACGAAAAAAATCAATTACTTGTGTGAATTTTTTAAAAACTGTTCAATTAAAAAGTTACTTCAGTTAAATCTCTGAAGTAACTTTTTAGTTGAACAGTTTTTAAGCCCTTTCTTGTATCAAAAGAAACATCATTACTTTACACGCTTATTTCAAGTGTTGATGTGAAGTTTCTAATGGCTTTGTAGGGAATAATTCACGAACCATTCTACTAAGTTGTATGTAATTCCCCACAAATCTAAACGAAAATCTAAACGCAAACGAAAACGAAACACGAATCCCGCTAATGCGTTACATTTACAATTATAAACATTTGCATGCCATGAATTTATATCAAACGTTGACTATTTGAGTAAAATTGACATTATCATCATAACTTCATCCAAACTCTCGTAGTCTCAATAGACCGTATAAACCCTTGCCAGGAAATGCAGGTATTATGTCTGTCTGCTCCTAATTTTTTAGCCTTTTTCAGCGTCAATTACTTTTATTTCACTCTTGACGTTGACCTTATTTAGAAATTCCAATAAAACACAAAACTGATTAAAACTACTTGAGTCACTATTCCTGTTCTTGTTTGCATCTCTTTGACTTTATTTGATTGGTAATGCAGTATGCTGTTGTGATGGCACCATTCTATATCTGTTAAAGTTTTGTCAGCCGTTAAGAGAAATTAGATCATTCACAAACTGAAGGATTTTAACCTAAGCTTTTTTTTCATTTTGTTCTTATTTTTTGGCAAAATCTAAGGCATTCTTATAAAATGTTTCTTATAAAAATGTGTGTACGACAAATTTGTGCAATAGTCAAGGTAGATCTTCTCGTTTCAATTGTCAGGTAGAAGAAATTAAAATCCAGTTTTTAACCGCGAGTGTTAGAAATATCCAAGCAAAAAACTCTAAAACATTCTAGATTAATCAGCCTACCAAAAATTCCCAACTGGTAAATTTAAATCAAATATTCTCACAATATAAAATATTAAACACTTACGCTTAAAAAATGTCAGGAAAAAAAAGCAAGCAATCAACATCGACTGGTGGTTGTTAAACATGTTGTACAATTAATTCCATCAACAATTTACGAGTTTATGTTTTGTAATCAATTCAAGTATCTTAATCTTTCCTTTGCTTTTCATCAACTATCCAATTCTTTATTTATGGAACTGTCCAAATGGAGAAATCCTTAGCCGAAATATCCCCATTCAGTAATGATTTATTCATTACTGAGCTTCATTCAGTCAGGGTAGTTAATAGAAGAGATTAACTATTTATTATATTTTTGGCTATGTTTTTGAATTTTCTCTTTATAAATTAATGAAACAAATTACGGGGGTTTAAGTACCAGCAAAAATTTTCAAATTGACACAATTTCATAATTCATATTTTAATGTGGGCAAATGTATGTAAGTGCATTTTGTCCTTCCACCTTTGACAATAACACTTAACTATTCAAGATTTAACTATTGTTTGTTTATACTTTGAACAACTCTATAATGTCAAAAAATGTGAAAATATTTCACTTTGTGAATCTAAATATCAGAGGGGAAAGACAAAAATTATCTTCCATATGTGATATCATATCAACCAATCCAGTTGACGTTAAATCTTAATTGAATTGAAACTGTTTCATGCATATATATCGCCTTCTGTTTTTATGTTCCTATTAGCGTGTTACATGCACTTTTCATTTCAAGCTTTATATTGTCGTCTCGGCAAGATGATACAGAATAATCTTGGAACTGCCACTTGGTGAAAAAGTGAATAGTTTCAAACTCTCTTTTCTAACAACATAGCTAGATATGCATAATCAAATACGTCTACCCTTTAGTTCTCGGGGTCCTATCTCCCAAAAAACCTAAGCTGAAGCAAAACATCAATAATAAATCAATCAAAGGAATGACACGAAAAGCTTTGTTAATAGCTAATACGAAAAATCCACTAGAATGGAATGAAATATGTTAATGATGAACATCAATTAATCAAACATGTAGGCGTTGGCAGACCAACGAATGCAGCTTCGGTATGTTAGATAGACTTTTATGGAGATAGTTAGGATAAGAGTTTCAAAACACAAAAGGACACTTGATTTAGTCAGATTAATTATGAAGAAGTTACTGTAGTCACACACAGGTTTACTTATTTCAATAGAGCTACATTATTAAGTTTTTAGATGACTCAGGTTATTCATGGGGCCTTGTGTATCATATTTTATTTATAGATATTTATCAAAAAGTTTCGAAAAACGTTCTCTTTTCCTATAGGTATAAAAGGAATAATGTAATCTAAATAGTTAGAAGTGAAAGTTTTCAGAAAATGATTCATATCTTCTACAAGAATGATTTTTCAATTCTGCAAGCTTTCATTTTTTACATTTGGAGTGAAAACCGCTGTTTAAATAAACTTGGTAATTAAATCATCTGTTTCTCCACTCTTTTGGCTAAAATCCAATACACCAGTTCTTATTTTAATTCCCAATTTGAAGAAAACTGGCGGGTAGTAAGTGCTAAAAAAAGTCAAAAGTTTGCCACTAGTCCTCCTATTCAAATGAAAGTAGTGTGATCCTAAAGATCAACACGTTCTAAAGAATAAATGTTCTATTAACAAAAAAAAATCCATTTAAAAAATATCAGCTTCGAGTCTATCATGTTTCCACCACAATTTTTACCTTCGAATGAACGAACAGAAGAAACAAAATCTGACCAATCAAAAAAAGAATACTTTTTCAGACCACAGGTTTGTAGTAAAAACAAGAAAAATCGGAAGAATCTTTGAAACTCGTTCTAACCTCGTGTGACTGTGAACGCATCGAAATCTTTTTGTAAATCACCGAGTCGATTTCTGGCCAATTCTGAGAGTGATTATGAAATTAAAGGCATCGGTAACTTCAGTTCTGGATTTTACACATAACTGTGACATAATGAATTAAGTGCAGCAGACATAAATTCGACATCACTTTATACGTGCGAATAATACATCAACTCTCCCGGTCACTACAGGATTTTTATCTTAGTTGCTTGCAAATTCAAAGAAAATTTAGGAAAATCGAAAAACTGTTGGAAATGTAACTTTTGTAAACTTTTGTAAATGTAAGTTTTGTTTTGTTTGTGAATTCATTTTTTAGCTCGGTATCTTGTTTCTAATAATACATCCATTTTACAGCCCTTTCAAGACGTCACCGGAACAAAATGGAACATCTTCTATCACTTGTTGTTCCTTTGATAGTAAAGATTTTCAAGAATTATGCCAATTTCCCCACGTTATTGGAGCTATCGATGAAAGCATCTTTGTTTTCAGATGGAAAAATGGGAGTCTGTTTCATAATTAAAAAGGGTTTTTTAGCTTTCAGTTACTGCAATTTTTTATGGTAAGTACAATTTTACATTCATTGATGTGGTACAACATGGATCTAACAATGATTGCTCTGTTCTTGCGAATTCAAAGATCCCCTATACCATTAAAAGTGGCTGGAGCTGAAAGAATTGAAGGTGCCAAAATAATTTTTTTATATATTTATTCTTTGATGTTCGTTGATACTGTAACCTAGTACAAGTACTAATCTAGTCCAACAAAGTAAAATTTAAGTACAATTTTTGCATCCACAGTATAATTTTGGGTACGTAGGCATTCTTTAAAGTTAGATTAGGCCAGAATTGATTTAAAATTTGGGGATAAGTAATATCAGGTAATGGCAGCGCAAGTATCGAAAGAATTCAAATTCTTGGATGTACGTGTATATGCAATTAAGAGACGCGAGCCTTGTCAAAGATTATCAGAATCTTTTTATAAATGAAACGAGTGCGTTTATTAATTCAGGATTAATGTGTAGGATTGTTTTCAAAACTTCAATAAGTAGGAGTTGTAGTGCTTGGTATGGATGGTTCCTCCTTTTGATACAACTACCAGCTTATTGAAAGAACCGCAATAAGCAACAAGTGATCTGTGATGAGCTGAATGCAGACGGTGACGAACATTTTCTTTCCAATATGGTGCCGCGGCGTGCGGTTGTGCTGTCGCTGATGTTCTTGTTTTCTATGCCTGATTCAGTTCTGACTCAGCTCTCAACTGCTGATGATAGGAAAATGGAGGAATTTGTTTAAAGTAAAATCTCCAATTTTACCGAAATCGTTGAGAATTGATGAGATATTTAGTGAAAAGTATGAAATCGCCAACGGGTTTACCAAATATTTCTCTACTATCGCATGATCACTCATCCGAAAGATATACCCTATTACGGACTTTTGTTGGAGACCTAAACCAAAACAATCGACTTATGTAAGCAACAGTTTGAATTCAAAACATTAACCGATGCAGAAGTTCTGAAATATCTAAAGATGCTTAAACGAAAATGTGTGAAAATAGGTCTAGATAATGTTCCAGCATCCTACCTAAAGGACATTACGTTTGTGATAGCAAAACCTCTGGCCTACGTTGTAAACTTTCGTATGGTGTATGGTGTAGTATAGTGTAGTACCGAGTCACTTAACAAATCAAAAATTGTTGTGATTTTTTAATCTGGTTCTAGAGACAAGTTTGACAACTACAGACCCATTAGTATCCTGCACACTTCATCTACAATTTTGGAGGGATGTGTGCACTGACAAAGTATGGATAACTAGTAACCCGTGTAAAAAGTTTTTACAGGTTTTAATCTATGTGAGTTGAACAGAGAGAAAGGCTTAGTATAATGAATTTTGGTATGATAAAGATAAAGTTTGGATGTAGAATGTTTAGAACTTAGTATCCCGTGTAGAACAGCGTGTAGAACACGGGTTTTAATTCATCAAAAATAAAAATACGCGCTGTGCATCCACTTTTTAAATTGAAGATGCAATGCAATGGTTCCCCTTGATTAAAGATATCTAACGTCAATACAGAAAAAAACACTCTTCACTCTTTTAATTAAAAATCTCCTCTAGGTATTCCGGCTAAAGCATATTTAGTTCAACACTGGAGTTATGAACAAAAAAACTTTTTAATCAGAAGATCCGAAACACATCAACATATTCGTAATATAGCTATACGATATATGCAGTAGTAAAAACAAATTGTGCGTACAGGTAAACAACAAAAAGATTAAAATCGCTGTAACTGTTTATGGAATCCAAACCCCAATGTAAATAAAGGCCTAACGCGAAAGTCGTAAAAGTGCCAAAATGTGAATCGTAAACAATTGCGATTTTCTTTACGAATCCAGAGCGTCATGATTAAAAACCATGATATTCATTTCCTCAATCGCGTATTATTTGAAAAGTAATGACGTAGAAACCCTATTAATACTATAAGAAAAACAAAACAAACAAACAAAAAACTTCTAAAGCGTACTTACCCTAAAAACATTAATAAATCTTCGCGCGATACTTTCGTTGCTGTCTATTGTTTCTTGATCTCGCGAATAATCAAAACATTTGAAACGATTAAATGCAATGCAATGTTTTCCCCTAATACTAATCGTAGAAAAATATTAACCGCCGTGGTCTGACACTCGATTATGAATAAGTGACCGCAAAAACGACCCGAAATTTTAGAGAGTGAAAGCGTGAAAAAAGTGGTATGCACAGCGCGTATTAGTATATAGACTAGTATCCCGGGTAAAAACTTTTTACCGAACTTAACTTTGAAAACATTAGGTCAAATCCACCATTCCTGTGGTACGTATGCGTCGCTCGCCAACCATGTTCAGTATGTGTTGTGTCACAGAATTTAACTTGTGTAAAAGTTTTTATTCAGGCATTAATTTGTTGTTACATTCAGAAGATTAAAAACAGAAACAAATAGCAACATGGCTCAGAATAATATATTTATACGCAGAAGAGAAGTAACTTTAATGTAAGAAAAATGGCAATATACAACACAGAACTGTTTACCCAGACATACGAAACCGAACATTACAAAATGTTAATTCAAAACAAATTGATACCTTCCAACTTTTTCTTTTGTTCCAAAGTTACTACTCGACTGCTACCATTAATGAATTTTAGAAATGATATATAGTCTGTTCTTCCCAAAACCATCAACGTCATGATTAAAACCATGAGTTTCATTTCTTTATGCTTTTTTTATTATTACCTAAAAAATTAATACTTGAATTGTAATACCGAAAACCTAATCATGCTATAAGAATATTGAAATAAACAACAACAACAACAAAAATGCAATTCAAATACGCATTCATCCTAAAAACAATAACTCAAAACAACAAAATACCGTAATAATAATTGTAGTACTGTAATACCGAAAACCTAATCATGCTATAAGAATATTGAAATAAACAACAACAAAAAATGAAATTCAACTACGCATTTATCCTTAAAACAAAAATTTATCCAGAAGATAAAAAGTCACAAATAAAATCGTAATCCCAAACTTATATATATATATATACCCAGGTACGTAAACGATTACCATAACACAAAATAATGCATAAACATTTCATTGCACAGTTATAACTAATGAACTTCTTAAATACATAATCCATTCACATCTACCTTATGAATAATAATTAAAAACACAAACGTAATGACAGAATTTATATATCTAAAGAGTTTATAAAAAATTGAAAACAACCACATTTTTAATCTGAGTTAAAATCTCCTCTTGCTAATTCACAACAGTTAAACAACCCTTTATTCTTATTTATCCAGCATACCAATTGTGTTATAACTAAATAGATTTATACTATTTTAACTTTAGCTGAACTTCAAACAAAATGGGATACCTTTCACTGCCAATTCACATGTTAGTAAAATAAACAGCATTGCTCATCTTCTGTAGACATTTTCAAACACTTCTAAACTCTTTACTTCTATATTCATACCTGTAAACAAATTACTAATACTTTATTTACTTTCCAGCACAAACATACATAGGTATTTATAAAACACTTTCGCTACCATTTTTTTTTTAAGTGAAATACATAAAACTGCTCTCTTCGTTTGGAAAAACTGCTAAACTTTCTGAATTTTCCAGTAGATTTTGTACTTTTTGGCAGGCAGACAAAAGCATCAAGCATCGATATAAATTAGATACATTAGATACAATTAGACAGCACAACACATTCCCCACTTCCACAGCGTCATGAAAAATAAAAACATCCATAGCTGTAGGACCATTTTTAATGTAAAGCTTGGTTTCCAATAAAATTATTTTTGTTGCGCAACCGTTTTGCAGCACTTTGTTGTGCAACAAGTGTTGGAAATTGTTGCAGAGATAGATTTATTTCTATCTCTGCAACAGGTGTTGTACAACATATCTTTTGTTCTGAAAAACGGTTGCACAACCGTTGTGCAACAAAAATAATTTTATTGGAAACCAAGCTTAATAATCAGCGCGCGTGACCAAAACAAATTTCTCTCGGCTTCCTTTTCATCCAGCAGCATATACACATACTAAACAACAGAATAACTGAGACATCCACTCAAAGCTAAATCAATTAATCTTTCAAAACTAAATTAAAACCATTCCTTACTGTGTAAATAAACATCAAACTGCATTTCTCCACTGCACTTTCTTCTGTATAGCGATATTTGATAACTAAAACGTAAACAAACATTTAAAAACCTGTTCTTTTATTAATCTAAAATATTAAACAATAAAAAAGTCTTATGATATTACTACTTTCGTATAGACCTGTCCGTTCGTTCTACACAGCCAATTTTTAAAAACTTCACTGCACTTCTTCTGTATAAAAGTTTTATAATAATACCTTTTGTTCGTTCGATCTTTCTGCAGCTAATTTTTAAAAACTTCACTGCACTTCTTCTGTATGTCTAAATATGATTTTTCATTGTAAACAAACGATAATAAAACGTTTTATAATAATAACAATACCTTCGTGCATACAAACCTGTGTTTCTTCGTCAGTTCTTTCGTCGATTTGCTGCCTAAAACAATCAAATTTCAATTGAAATATTCGTATACAAAAAGAAACCCGTCTTCTTCGCGAAGTTTCTTGCTCACGAAATGATCGTTGACAAATTTCGAACGAAGAAATTGCATTGCTCGCACTCCTCCAAAGACGTTTTTCGGCTGATTTCCACTGCGCAAACCAAAAATAACAAAACGGAGGAGCATATACTAATCGCGGAAAATCAAAAAAAGTGTCTGTCGCTTTGGCGTGGTTTTACGACGAAAAGGGAAAAAATAAGAAGGTTTTGACCGTGCAAAAAAAACAAATATATCACTCTCTAAAATAAAAGTGTGACACACAAATGCGAATTAGTATAATAAGACTAGTATCCCGGGTAAAAACTTTTTACCGAACTTAACTTTGAAAACATTAGGTCAAATCTGCCATTCCTGTGGTACGCGTCACTCGCCACCCATGTTCAGTATGCGTTGTGTCACAGAATTTAACTCGTGTATATAAAAGTTTCTTTTCAGGCATTAATTTGTTATTACATTCAGAAGATTAAAAACAGAAACAAATAGCAACATGGCTCAGAATAATATATTTATACGCAGAAGAGAAGTAACTTTAATGTAAAAAAATGGCAATACATAACACAGAACTGTTTACCCAGACATACGAAACCAAACATTGAATAACATTACAAAATGTGAATTGAAAACAAATTGATACCTTCCAACTGTGTTTCTTTCGTGCGGAAGTTACATTATACAGCAACCATTAATGAATTTTTGAAACGATATATAGTCTGTTCTTCCCAAAACCATCAACGTCATGATTAAAACCATGAGTTTCATTTCTTTATGCTTTTTTTTATTATTACCTAAAAAATTAATACTTGAATTGTAATACCGAAAACCTAATCATGCTATAAGAATATTGAAATAAACAACAACAACAACAACAAAAAAAAATGCAATTCAACTACGCATTTATCCTAAAAACAATAACTCAAAACAACAAAACACCGTAATAGTAATTGTAATACTGTAATACCGAAAACCTAATCATGCTATAAGAATATTGAAATAAACAACAACAACAAAAAGTGAAATTCAACTACGCATTTATCCTTAAAACAAAAATTTACCCAGACGATAAAAAGTCACAAATAAAATCATAATGCCAAACTTATATATATACTCAGGTACGTAAACGATTACCATAACACAAAATAATGCATAAACATTTCATTGCACAGTAATAACTAATGAACTTCTTAAATACATAATCCATTCACATCTACCTTATGAATAATAATCAAAAACACAAACGTGATGTCAGAATTTATATATCTAAAGAGTTTATAAAAAATAGAAAACAACCACATTTTTAATCTGAGTTAAAATCTCCTCTGGCTAATTCACAACAGTTAAACAACCCTTTATTCTTATTTATCCAGCATACCAACTGTGTTATAACTAAATAGATTTATACTATTTTAACTTTAGCTGAACTTTAAACAAAATGGGATACCTTTCACTGCCAATTCACATGTTAGTAAACTAAACAGCATTGATCATCTTCTGTAGACATTTTCAAACACTTCTAAACTCTTTACTTCTATATTCATACCTATAAACAAATTACTAATACTTTATTTACTTTCCAGCACAAACATACATAGGTATTTATAAAACACTTTCGCTACCATTTTTTTTTAAGTGAAATACATAAAACTGCTCTCTTCGTTTGGAAAAACTGCTAAACTTTCTGTATTTTCCAGTAGATTTTGTACTTTTTGGCAGGCAGACAAAAGCATCAAGCATCGATATAAATTAGATACAATAGATACAATCAGACAGCATAACACATTCCCCACTTCCACAGCGTCATGAGAAATAAAAACATTCATAGCTGTAGGACCATTTTTAAAGTAATAATAGCGCGCGTTACCAAAACAAATTTCTCTCGGCTTCCTTTTCATCCAGCAGCATATACACATTCTAAACGACAGAATAACTGAGACATCCACTCAAAGCTAAATCAATAAATCTTTCAAAACTAAATTAAAACCATCCCTTACTGTGTAAATAAACATGAAACTGCATTTCTCCACTGCACTTTCTTCTGTATAGCGATATTTGATAACTAAAACGTAAACAAACATTTAAAAACCTTTTCTTTTATTAATCTAAATTATTAAACAATAAAAGTCTTATCGTTCTGCACAGCCAATTTTTAAAAACTTCACTGCACTTCTTCTGTATAAAAGTTTTATAATAATACCTTTTGTTCGTTCGATCTTTCTGCAGCTATTTTTTAAAAACTTCACTGCACTTCTTCTGTATATCTAAATATGATTTTTCATTGTAAACAAACGATAATAAAACGTTTTATAATAATAAAAATACCTTCGTGCATACAAACCTGTGTTTCTTCATCAGTTCTTTCGTCGATTTGCTGCCTAAAACAATCAAATTTAAATCAAAATATTCGTATACAAAAAGAAACACGTCTTCTTCGCGAAGTTTCTTGCTCACGAAATGATCGTTGACAAATTTCGAACGATTAACATTGCATTGCTCGCACTCCTCCAAAGACGTTTTTCGGCTGATTTCCACTGCGCAAACCAAAAATAACAAAACGGAGGAGCATATACTAATCGCGGAAAATCAAAAAAAGTGTCTGTCGCTTTGGCGTGGTTTTACGACGAAAAGGGAAAAAATAAGAAGGTTTTGACCGTGCAAAAAAAACAAATATATCACTCTCTAAAATAAAAGTGTGACACACAAATGCGAATTAGTATAATAAGACTAGTATCCCGGGTAAAAACTTTTTACCGAACTTAACTTTGAAAACATTAGGTCAAATCTGCCATTCCTGTGGTACGCGTCACTCGCCACCCATGTTCAGTATGCGTTGTGTCACAGAATTTAACTCGTGTATATAAAAGTTTCTTTTCAGGCATTAATTTGTTATTACATTCAGAAGATTAAAAACAGAAACAAATAGCAACATGGCTCAGAATAATATATTTATACGCAGAAGAGAAGTAACTTTAATGTAAAAAAATGGCAATACATAACACAGAACTGTTTACCCAGACATACGAAACCAAACATTGAATAACATTACAAAATGTGAATTGAAAACAAATTGATACCTTCCAACTGTGTTTCTTTCGTGCGGAAGTTACATTATACAGCAACCATTAATGAATTTTTGAAACGATATATAGTCTGTTCTTCCCAAAACCATCAACGTCATGATTAAAACCATGAGTTTCATTTCTTTATGCTTTTTTTTATTATTACCTAAAAAATTAATACTTGAATTGTAATACCGAAAACCTAATCATGCTATAAGAATATTGAAATAAACAACAACAACAACAACAAAAAAAAATGCAATTCAACTACGCATTTATCCTAAAAACAATAACTCAAAACAACAAAACACCGTAATAGTAATTGTAATACTGTAATACCGAAAACCTAATCATGCTATAAGAATATTGAAATAAACAACAACAACAAAAAGTGAAATTCAACTACGCATTTATCCTTAAAACAAAAATTTACCCAGACGATAAAAAGTCACAAATAAAATCATAATGCCAAACTTATATATATACTCAGGTACGTAAACGATTACCATAACACAAAATAATGCATAAACATTTCATTGCACAGTAATAACTAATGAACTTCTTAAATACATAATCCATTCACATCTACCTTATGAATAATAATCAAAAACACAAACGTGATGTCAGAATTTATATATCTAAAGAGTTTATAAAAAATAGAAAACAACCACATTTTTAATCTGAGTTAAAATCTCCTCTGGCTAATTCACAACAGTTAAACAACCCTTTATTCTTATTTATCCAGCATACCAACTGTGTTATAACTAAATAGATTTATACTATTTTAACTTTAGCTGAACTTTAAACAAAATGGGATACCTTTCACTGCCAATTCACATGTTAGTAAACTAAACAGCATTGATCATCTTCTGTAGACATTTTCAAACACTTCTAAACTCTTTACTTCTATATTCATACCTATAAACAAATTACTAATACTTTATTTACTTTCCAGCACAAACATACATAGGTATTTATAAAACACTTTCGCTACCATTTTTTTTTAAGTGAAATACATAAAACTGCTCTCTTCGTTTGGAAAAACTGCTAAACTTTCTGTATTTTCCAGTAGATTTTGTACTTTTTGGCAGGCAGACAAAAGCATCAAGCATCGATATAAATTAGATACAATAGATACAATCAGACAGCATAACACATTCCCCACTTCCACAGCGTCATGAGAAATAAAAACATTCATAGCTGTAGGACCATTTTTAAAGTAATAATAGCGCGCGTTACCAAAACAAATTTCTCTCGGCTTCCTTTTCATCCAGCAGCATATACACATTCTAAACGACAGAATAACTGAGACATCCACTCAAAGCTAAATCAATAAATCTTTCAAAACTAAATTAAAACCATCCCTTACTGTGTAAATAAACATGAAACTGCATTTCTCCACTGCACTTTCTTCTGTATAGCGATATTTGATAACTAAAACGTAAACAAACATTTAAAAACCTTTTCTTTTATTAATCTAAATTATTAAACAATAAAAGTCTTATCGTTCTGCACAGCCAATTTTTAAAAACTTCACTGCACTTCTTCTGTATAAAAGTTTTATAATAATACCTTTTGTTCGTTCGATCTTTCTGCAGCTATTTTTTAAAAACTTCACTGCACTTCTTCTGTATATCTAAATATGATTTTTCATTGTAAACAAACGATAATAAAACGTTTTATAATAATAAAAATACCTTCGTGCATACAAACCTGTGTTTCTTCATCAGTTCTTTCGTCGATTTGCTGCCTAAAACAATCAAATTTAAATCAAAATATTCGTATACAAAAAGAAACACGTCTTCTTCGCGAAGTTTCTTGCTCACGAAATGATCGTTGACAAATTTCGAACGATTAACATTGCATTGCTCGCACTCCTCCAAAGACGTTCTTCGGCTGATTTCCACTGCGCAAGCCAAAAATAACAAAACGGAGGAGCATATACTAATCGCGAAAAATCAAAAAAATCACTCTCGCTTTGGCGTGGTTTTACGACGAAAAGGGAAAAAATAAGAAGGATTTGACCGTGAAAAAAAAACAAATATGTCACTCTCTAAAATAAAAGTGTGACACACAATCGCGAATTAGTATAATAAGATATTAAATTCGGTTGTAGGAAATTCAGCTTCACTAAGCTGGTAACTCTGTATCTTCTGCATGAAACTAGAAAAAGCCATGAGTAAAGGAATGCCAACTGGTGAAGTCTAATTAAAATTTAGCAAACATTTGATACAGTTTACCATGAATCGATAATTGAGAAACTGCCCGGCTTTGATATGACAAGAACTCCCCAAAACTGGATTACCAGGTACTTATTTGGTCGCTTTCAACAGGGTTTCCATGATAAAACAATGTCCTCTCGTGAACCAGTATTCTTATGAGCTCTGCAGGGCTCCGTTCTTGGACCTCTCCATTTTCTTCTACGCTTTAAAGATTCAGGAAAGCTTTTACTTCAATGCAGATAACCAAATATGCAGATGATATTTTAACTTTTATGGAAAATCTATTGATGACATTGAAAATGTCATGACACGTGAATTCAAAATAATTGCAAAATCGAGATTCAGCTTATCCTGTATTTTAAGAAAGGTAGGCAGAAGTTATTGCTGCTTAACTAATGATGTATGCTCAAATTTCCAAAACTATTTTGAACTGCATGCTGGACGAAATACATGCAACATAAAGGAAACATAAAGGAAACATTATACGACTACCACCAGTAAAATTGTTAGTAGAGCGGAACTGGGGTTATCTTCAAAGGGCATTGATATATAACATTCTCCTGCCTGAGATAAATGTTATGAAAAATCTAAAAATTCATAAATTTTCTTGGTACATGATATTCGTTTATTAGTAACGTTATATGCCATTTGATTTTGCCTTCTTCTTTACCTGCTTCAAATGCATTTTTTCCACATCATTAACTCCTTATTTTCTCATTTCAGAGCTTTTAAATGTTGTTGATTAACTCGTCTTCTTTGTTATTCAAGCTTCAATGCAAGGTTTTGCAAAACTTTCCTTTTGCTTTTATTTAATTTTTATAGATTTTAAATTTTGATGGCGATAAAAACTAAGGATCAAAACAACAGTCATCGGTTAAACCCAGGAAGTTTAGCATAGTTTGAGCTGATAATTTAAGAAGAGCTTAAAGTAACGCGATGCTGTCATTTCTACAACCCAAGCAGATAACTTGAGACTTTTCAGTATTCACAACCGTGTCACATCTACACTTAGATTTTCATTTATGGTTTGAAGAAAAACAGACAGACGATCTCCACAAGAGTATAATATGTTATCTTTGAAAGTTTGCCATTGGTAAAATGTTTTTTAAAAAAACTCAAAACAACAAGTAGCAGAAGCTTTTCAATTTTTATTTAAATCATTCTCGTTGAGAATACAAAGTGTTATCATCGACAAAACTGCAAACATCTTCTTTGGTTGAAATTAAAAAAATAATGATAGATATTAAGCGATAGAACCAATTCTGTTTAAATTCAAATTAAAAGGACCTCATTCCAATGTCGTAGAAAATCGTTCAATACGTCTCAAATAAAATGCAAGGATTGAATTTGCAACGCAAATTGGAATTGTCATTGTTTTAGTTGCCAAATCATTCATGGGATATTGAGGGTTTGCGATAAATTGAAGACTTCCTGTTTTTACAAACATGGTTGCATCATAGAAGTACGTTTTTTCCATGATGATTAGTTTCTTTTCGCATTTTTAAGGTTTCATCAATTGGTATGTAGTTACTGTCAAATACAATTTCTAATTATTTTGGGTTTATTTTCAGTTATCCTAGAAACTGACGGTGACTGCGAGAAGTATTGACAATGAATGGCCCCACAGTCAGTACCTCTAATATAATTATGTGGCTCGAATAGGAGGGAAAGCTTTTTTTATATTAGCGGTAAGCGTTAATTCATCATTTTATTTGAGTATTTTAACCCAAAAAGCTATTTCATTGTATTTCTTGCATATTTCTTAGGTACAAGACCTAAAAGAAAATGCAGCTGACGAAAAAACTAATGTCAATTTTTCCACTTGTATGCACGACAGGCATAACTTCTAGAACGCAGGAAAGAAAAGGAAGACTTTTCAGTTTGACGTAACCCCACATTCTTACTCATGTGTTTGACAATCAGGCACTTAAAATTGCGAAACGAAGTAAAGGAAGACTTTGACCTTGGCTAAGCGCGGACTTAAAAAGCCATATAATCAAGAAAGATCAGATACTATGTAAAGCTTGAAAATCAAATTAACAAATAGGCTCTCCAAAACACTCAAGACTTTCGATTTTAGTTACGTCAGTAAAATCTTTGTTTTGTAAGAATTATAGTCTTTAAAGCGACACAAGGCAACAGGATTTGACGATTTACCTGCAAACTTGATAAAGGACGACGCAGGGGAAATTGCTGAACCGCTGGATATATTATAAATCTTTCTTTGAAATCTGGTGTTGTCCCTAGTGATTGGAAGACTGCTTTGGTAAAACCTTTACCTGAATATGGTGACAAGGACAGTGCTGATAATTAGAGACCAATTTCGATCTATCCTGTTATATCTAAAATCCTTGAAAAAGCAGTACACAGGCAACTAATCGACTACCTGGAAACAAACAATTTACTCAATGACAAAACAGTCTCGATATCGTAAAGGAAAATCAACAGAGCTCGCTACAACGAAAAGTCCTCAAAACCAAATCTTGAACATAGTGGACGATGGTGAAAAAAAAAACAAAATCGCAAATAAAAAGCGCACGTCAACGCAAGCAACAACAAACGCTGAACCCACTCCTGGAGCAAATGTCACCCAAAGAAAAACGAAGGGTAGATGCAGCCACTCAAAAAGGCGTCTCCAACTGGATCACATCGCTCCCAATCAAGGAATATGGTTATGACCTTTCAAAGCAAGAGTTCAGAGATGCGATTCAAATCAGATACGGCTGGTCCATGGAGAGAATGCCGACGACTTGCGCATGTGGAGCACGATTTGATATAGCTCACGCCCTATCCTGTAAGAAAGGCGGCTTCATAACTCTCCGCCATAATGAAATACGAGATGTGACTGCCGAACGTTTGGATGAAGTGTGTACTGACGTCAAAGTGGAACCAATGCTCGCGGAAATGGATGGCGAGAGACTACAAGCGAGGACGGGAAACACCAGCCAAGAAGCAAGACTTGATGTGAGCGCGGTAGGTTTCTGGGTTGCTGGTCAACGGGCATTTTTCGACATAAGGGTCTTTGACCTAAACGCCCAGAGATACAGGAACCTAGAACTTGCCAAATGCTTCTCAAGGAACGAGAACGAGAAGAAACGAAGCTACAACGAACGTGAACTACAGGTGGAAAACGGGACCTTCACCCCACTCGTTTTCTCAACAAATGGTGCAATGGGGCGCGAATGTGCCACATTTTATGCAAGATTGGCGGAATCAATCGCAGAGAAGAAAGGGCTGAAGACTAGTGAAGTTACAAAAACAATACGAACAAGAACATCGTTTTCGCTTCTTCGTTCAACGATCCGTTGCATTCGTGGCTCACGGTCTAGACACAATGTAACGCAAAATGACTTTGTCGAAGCTGTTACCAACATCAAGCGAGCAAACATTGTCAACGAATGAACAACCACTATTCTAAATTTTTTTTCTTCCTTTTTTTTGTCTAAAGCCATAAATTTTGTATACCTTGTAATCTCTGTTATTTGTATAGAATATACTATGTGATGGTTAAAAAAATTGGGAAGACCGAATGCATGTTATTTGGCACTTAATAAAGCGTCAAAACCACTTGAATTTTTTTTCGATTTTATATATTAACTTATGATATCCGCACACAATGTACCTTTCCAATTGCAGCGCAAAGTTATCGGATCGAGTGGGACTCAAACCCACGACTTCTCGCTTGCCGGGAAATTGCTACCCACCCCTTGTGAACACACTAGTTCGTGGCAGACGAGGGGAGTGGTTCGCTCAATTGAACCTGAATTCCTGCGAATCAGTGGAATCCCATTGGATAAATGCTCAGAGGTGATTCGAGTTCAAACTAACTCGTTAACTTTGATGCAACTGGGAAGGTGTAGTACATTTGGGAGAGGCATTAGCCCAACAAAGCCCCTGAAGATGGACATTTGTCCGAAACCGAGGCTCTAATACCTCTCCCCAATGTACCACACCTTCCTAGTTTGCGCTGCAATTGGAAAAGTACATTGTGTGCGGATATCATAAATTAATATATAAAATACAGACATTCGCACATTGGTTTCAGTTACCTTGTTTCACGATTATTTTCAAATTCCAGTCCCTTCTTCGTGTAGACAGCTTGGTACATTACTTGATTCATCTCTGACATTATAAAGTCAGTTCGATACAATGTACAAGAGTGCCTCATCAAAATTGAAATTGTTGTCCAAATTGAAAGTATTACCCTGCTGAAGAGGCAACAAAATGTGTTTTCCGATCCCTTACACATCCCGGTATAAGATACACCAGTGTCTGTTACTTGCGCTTATCGAAAACCCAGATGGAAAAGCTGAAATCGCTCGATCTACGAGTTAAATCCTTGACAGGTCTGGATGTAAAATCTGCCAACATATTTTACAAACACGCAATGCGTCGACGAAACTGTATGTTCAAATTCAACAGAGTATTTTATTTTTGATATACATACCAAAGAAACCAGGAATCAAAATTGCTTCTTAGAGTTTCCTATGGTAAAACTTGAGTTCGCTAAGTCGGGTTTCTTCTTCCATGGAGTTAGGCTTTTTAACTCCTTACCAATGGATATACGGCGAGTGGGCCGGGGTTTACTAGGAAATTAAGTTTATGTGAGTTTGAATAGATATTTTTTTAACCTTGTGATTATTCTGTTTTTCGCTTCGACATGGACCCTTTGCATGACATTTTCTTGTGTAGTTCATACGTGCTCTTTTTCTATTTTTTTTTCTGTAGACATAGCTTTCCTTTTGTGCTCTCTGCTTATCGAGGCCACATATACATAAATGTTTTTACCTTCATTTAATTTAATGTATATATGTATATATACTAATTTTCGAATTGTATAAATCAAACTGTGTGATTTTTATACACAGGAGGTACGTTAATAGCAATTTTTTTATGACGGAAATGCTTTATCCTGGATAGATATTCGGAATAAATAAACAAACAAACAAATAAATAAATAAATAATAAATAAAATCTAATCACAGAATCTTTGGACACCCTAGTTCAATTCATCAGAAACTTGGGTACTTCCTACAGTAAACGATTTTCCAAAGCATCAGGATGTAATTGTTTTTCCAAAAAAAAGTGAGGAAAATATCAACAAAAATGATCAAATGGTTGATACCTGCCCATACACGAAAAATATGATATATTACTTATAACACAGGCGTTTTTTCGACTTGCCAGCAAAAGTTAAATAGAAACCAGTGACAGTAACGGAGCTTGTATAAATGACATATATGAAACAAAGCCGAAATATCTTGAAGACGAATTAGGAAAATAAAGATCTCTGTTGAAGATACTTCAGATACGAAAATACGAAGTTTTAATGGTATTGGCTACCATTTGATAGAAGAGCTGTTCCATCTACTAGTCCTTTTCTCTGCTGCTAGCGTGTCATGCGAATGTATTGTGTCTGAACTATGGGGACAAAATGTTTGATAGAAAAAAAGGTAAATTTCAGTTCAAGGATTTACAAATTTGGCCATTGTTCAACAATAACCCATGCAGTTGGCTATTACACGGGAATATAAACACCCTTTTTAGAGTTTTGGAGATTGTTTTTATATATCATAAATATATCAAAACACTAAAAACATTATACCTGAACTGGTGCTATGTGATTTTCTCACGAGTTCGTATATAATTACCATGTATAAACAAATAGTTTCGTAAGAGCGAAATAATGCATTATTAATAATTGATTCTAAACACCCGATACAGTGGAACCTCCTTAAAGCGGACATCCTCTAAAGCGGATACCTCCTTAAGACGGACAATCCTTAATAAACTCTTATAAAGAAACCTCCCCAAAGCGGACAGTCTAAAGCGGACACCTCCTTAAAGCGGACATCTTTTCCAGGTCCCGCACGACAATTTCCCTCTAATATTTACCTCTATAAAGCTAAACACCGAAAATTTTCAACAAGAACATCAAAATTCAGTATTTTTTTTTTCTTATTGTAAACATCTGTTTACAATATTTTCTTGTTCTTTTATTATAAGGTTTATTTTATTTGTTAGTCAAGTGACTCTGATCCATAACCAGCTCCCCGGTAATTTTCAGTCCAAATGTTTTTTTAATACGTCAAACAAATGTTTATTTGCTGGTCAAATTTCATCTTATGAATGATTTTTACCTAGCTGGGCAATAGCAAAGGGTAATATGGGCATGCCTAATAGGTTCCCGATTTACGAGTAGAATTTCTTCCGAGTTTCTGGCCAAAATAAGCAAAACCTCGCCAGGGCGGACACTTCTCTAAAGCGGACAAAATCTCTGGTCCCGTAAGTGTCCGCTTTAACGAGGTTCCACTGTAGTTATATTGCAGGCTTTCTTTTCGCCCCTACAACCCTCCACAAAATATATTGGGAAAACTTAAAATATTGGTTTTAAAAGGGAAGATGTCCCTGCAAATTGATAAGCCAGGTCCCCCCTGCCCCCAAATTCAATGTTGCTTATGTTGAAAGATAACAGAATGTTTCTGGAGTGAAGAAAAGTAGTCGGGGGCCTAGCAGCACTTCATACAACATTGAGATCAGGGGGAAGGGGGTTTTCCCAAATATTTTGTGGGGGCTTGTAGTTATATAAATATTTACCTATTAAACTGACGAACATCAACAAATAATTCTTTATTATTATTGTTATCATACTTTTTATTGTACACATAATTATATTAATATCTCAATAAACTATCAATAAATTCCGTAATTAAAGAATGAATAATAGATAAATATCGTATTTCCTCGAAAATCAGCGGATATGCAGAAAAATCATTGCATTGCACACTATTTCAAGTAAATAAAATAAACATTCAAATCTGGCCTCATTTGTATTTTCTGGGAAATACATATTTCGTAATGCTGGCTCGCACGAGAAAGTCGGGCCCCTCCATCTTCATATAGCAGACTTTCAGATGTATTTCACAAAAAAAGGAGTCCAAAGGCAGCATGCGTATAGGAAACAAAGCGCTACAAAACTGTTTTTCGAATATTTTAAAAAACATGTCAATTTCCATTATCAGCTCGAAAATAAGTCTATTCAAACATAGGCCAAAAAGTTTCGTTGAGAATAAAAAATTTAGCCACAGCTTATTTTTGAGGAAAAGCGGTATATAATCATCTGTCGTGTCTTATCATGTTGCGTTGTAAACATGAATTTCAACTGATAAGTGTTGTGCAAGTTTCAAAATTAGTAATATTAACAGGAAAATTCGTGAAATACAAATCCATTCAATATCACGCAATATAATTAAATTGAAGAATATTATACCTTATCCAGATCATTCATATAACACTTATCCGCAAGCTCCAATTACATCGAAACACCTTCCATATAATGAGCATAATGAGTAGGATAAGGTGAAAGAATACATTCTCAAAAAATCCTTGAAATTGTTACAATGACCACTGGAACAAAGGTCGAAATATAGTTATAAATAATAAACATAAAGCTTCTGGTATTTCTTTTATAATCAACACTTGGCTTGAACAAATTGAAACATCAAGTTTCAAATTATCGCATTTTTTTTCTAATGGTTTCAAGCACATTTACCTTTCTCCAAATCGTGGTAATGTTCGAATATATGTAATAAACAACGAGAAACCACATAGGATTTAGTACTTGATCAATTCTACCGTATCCATCCAACACTGACGCAATTGACGCATCATTATCGAAAGTATGACTGTATAAAAAGGAACGAAAAACATTAACACCTGCAAACACTATCAAGAACGCCAACGAAACTGCCTCCAATATGTTAAGCAAATGGTCTTTGTAAGGTCTCATATAAAGTTGAATGAACAAAAACAAAACCATTATTGGAAAGATGAAAGCCATACGAATGACTGGCACAATTTTTATGACAACCAAACATGCAATTATCAGCCTTTGTAACAGCAACCAGGAATGCCAATATATCATATTTCCATGGACATCTTTGCGATATGGCTGGTCAAAAATCTCAACAATAGCCGACTTCAATTTATTATTATCTGCCACGAGGCAGTTGAGTCTGTTCTTGCAGTGCAGAGCATATTGAAAGGGAACCATTGCAGGAACAATCATGAAACAGATAAATTTTTCAGTAGAGATGGTATTCTCTTTAAGAAGCTTTAACGACAAAGAGAGAGTAAACGGAAAAGGAATGATCCATAAAAACAAAAATGCACCAGCAGCATACTGCCAATATTGCCAACACTTCATTTCTCCATACACATATAGGACATTATCATTTCCAACAGATACACAGTGAAGCATCATCAGTAAAAATGTTGCCATGTTCTGGTATCTGATCGTTAGTAAACGTAAAAAACAAAGAAAACATCTACCCATAAAAGATAATTCATTAGAATTACTTTTAGATGCATATATGTCCCTTACTTCTTGCAAGTTACTAATTCTTAAACTGCGTACGTCATTTTTGGTGCCATTAACTTGATTCCCTTTTTGTTCTGCAGTCGGACTTACACCAAATTTTCTATTTCGTGAGTGCATGATATATAATGTTGCAGCCAATGTGATTACAGGACCAATGATTGCAAAGGAAAACAGGAAGTCTTTGATTAATAGTTTATACAAATCATTTAGATCTAACCAGGGGCATAATGGTACAGAAGCCTTTATCATTTCCAGATTGAATATGTCTGTTAATATGTGATTATGTGAGGTGGAGTATTTAGGTCCCAATTCAATGGTAATTAAGTGTTTCAATTGAAAAAAACTAACGAACACATTGAAAGCTCCCGACCAACGGTTACTATTTTCATCAACTTTTAGAAATGAAGTTATTTCATTAACCCGCCAGTATTTTTCATTCTTAATATTGTTACCGATATGACTCTTCCCAGTAGTCATGTTTTTCTTTATAACAGAGACTTTAGTGTTTAATTGTTCTTCGTTTGGCTGTTCTTTAGAAGCAAACAGTTTATGACGTGTTAAAACATTTGCAATTTTAATGAGAATGACCCCAAGTACTCTCAATTTATCAAGATATCCTATTAGAAGGGAGTATCCCAAAGAATAAACAAAAAATATGATCAAAAAATAAGCGGGGCTTGTGCAATTTATAGCATGAATACAATCTCCTGATAAAAAATCCACTACGTAACCACTTTGGCATCTCCCACATAAGGTTCCAGTACGGTGTTTGTTGCAAGTATGGTAAGATTCACATGATTTAGTTTTCTCCGAACAACAGTAACCGCTAGGACACGGATAGAACTTCACTTCACCGTTGGATCTATTCAGATAGCCCCAATGGTTGTCATTGCTTTTAAGATAGTCAACACATGTCCCACCAATTGGGCACCTTTTACAGAATAGTTTATTTGGACTTCCACTGAAAGACCACGAAACGATGCTTGTGATCAAGTTATGTTGCAACCAGAGAAGATAAACATCGTCATCAGTTTCTCTTTTCGATTTTTGTTTAAAGGTTGTATTCAATACAAAATATGCTTTATTGTTAGTTTCTGCATAGTCTCCTTTCATACATGGTTTGCAGTAATACTTGAAGTGGAAATCAGCAGTTGTGGACATAACATAGTTCGGATGACTGTTTCTTGGACACAATAAGGAAGAATTGAGGAAATTGATTATGCTGGGACCATCATCCGTTCTAGTATTAATTTCAATTACTGGAACTTCCACTTTCGATTTATCGGAAATAACATGAATTCGATTCATATAAATATCAGTAATTTTTTCGCCAATGATTTTAATTGCCTGATCCGCTTTGCTAAAATAAGTGATTTGAACATCTGACATATTCAAAAAGCTGGAGTCTTCGAAGTTTTCGTAAGAAACTGCCTTTTCAGATACATTTAAAGTCGAATATGCTACGGTTAAGTTCGAATTTATGGCTTCGACACCTTCAAAGCACTCTATCTCAACATTATTGAGTTTGATTGATCCTAAGTCGAAATCAAATGCTTTCCCTTTTAGTAGCTTAGTGTTGAAACTTTTAACGGCCAGTGACACATAACTAGCTTTGATCGCTACATCCAAAGTGACATTTTTAAAAGTGATGTTTGTTATTTCACACTGCATGACTTGTATGTTAGCAGATTTCTTATCTTCATCCTTTACCAACGGCTTAAAAAGATCTGGCATAAGCAACAGATAAAACAAGTCTTGTATTTGTTCCTTTCGTTCTGTTACTTTTGTCACCGAATAAAATGATTCATCATTGTTTTTATAAATTGAGATGGACTTAGGTTTAACTTCAAGACTTGGATGAAGTGGAGATATCGAAAAGCCTTTTGTTGTGATAGAACTTTGGATATTTACATTTGAAATGTCAGACGCGTTTACTCTGTTAAGTTGAATAATGGTCTCTTTAATTGTTGAATCTGTTATAAAAAAACTTGATAGTAACACTGATCCTAAATCCAGGATCTTAATACCATCAGAAATCGATGCGTTCTTGACTTTTATACCCGTTATATTGGCGTTTTCAGTGTTCATGACATCCAGCAAACACTGTCCTTTTATGTCATTGATGAAAATGTTCGAAATTACAATTGAATTAAGATGATCTATATCAAAAGCTTCCTTCAACAAAACACTATGAATCTGGATCTCCATTACTTCCATATTAGTGATAGATGTAACTGATAAACAGCTTTGAACAGCTCCTTCTTTGATTAGAATGTTTGATATAAACAACGACATCGCCTTGGAAACATAAATATCATCTCTATTTCCATATACGTTTCCGATAATAATTTGTGTCATCGATATTGAAATGACATCACTTAAATATAGTACTGCCATAATGACATTCGCATCTGTCAAAGATATGTTTGATATCATTACAGATTTTGCACCATACACGTCAAAACATGGAAGATCAACTGTTACATTTTCGATCTTGATTTGTGTCAAGTTTATATCTTAAAAAGAAAAGAACTTGATAAAAAACTGAGAATAAAATTTTAGAATATCAACATATATTTCAACTAAGCTTTTCGGAGTTAATCTATGGCGCGCCAAACATGACAATAATACTTTGCCAAGAAAATAATACTTTCATAGAAATTTAATACTTTCTTTCACTTTTTTTGCCTTTTGTAAAACAAATTTCACCTATTTCAATAAAAATTGAATTAAAACACAGATAAATAGCACTTTCTTTTTGATAATCGTGTTCTATGACGAGGACTCTAATAAAACTTTCAACATTTTCATAAGACTTTCAATGGGCTGCTAGAAGACGTAATAGACCAGGCTACCTCGTTTATCCAGATAGTCGAGTCTACGCACGAGTGTGTTGATATTGTTTTAAATATGGCGAATAAGCAGGATCATTGTAAACTGAGGCTTGAAGCCCATCAATAAACATAACATTGAAATTATGTAGTGTCAGTAAAATTTCGTTCAATTTATCTAAAATCATCTAGTGAAGTAACAGCCCATCATCAAAATGAATCCCCTGCAGCTCACAATGAAAGCTCGAAACGTCCTATGACAAGGCAAATGCTTTCTGCTAAGTTTGCCATTAAAGAGGTATTGGCCGGCTTAAATGTAAATATTATTCTCACGTGATCAAAACAAATATGGCGCGAAGATCGCGATCGCTTTGAACATCGTTTACTGAAGCGTGAAGTGAGAAAATAAAATAATAGAAACACATGGCTTTTAATAATAGAAATACACCTGACACATGTATCTTGTGACATATGATTCAATGTGAAGACAGAAATAATATTTTACACAAGCATTGAACTTCGATTTTTAAAATTCTGTTCCTTCCTATAAGAATGCAGCAGTGTGGGGACGGGAAGAGACAAGATAACAACAACAGTTCTATTTGCCAAATAATGTTTTATCCCAGATTGAATCAGTGTTCTTCATGATGCACACAATGCAACCAGCCATGACGATATTGGAAATCATATAGTTGAATGAATCGAAAAGAAAAATACAAGAAATACAAGAAAAGAAAAATGTTTATAAACTAAATCATGCATGGAGCCATCATAAGAATATGATCATTCTTTCATATCCAGTAAGCAATCAAATGCCCAAAATGCCCAAAAAAAATTTTAAAAAATTTCAAACGTTTAAAAGAAAAACACAAGTTATTTTCAATGATTATTCAGATGTAATGTATAAACACGAAAAGTTCAGGCAGAAATTATAGATATTTCATTCTGACAAAACCAAGATTGTGTTCTTATTTAAAGGGATTCCTGCGTCCAAAATGATATTTCAAGGGATGATAGAACTCACAAAGTTGTTTAAGAACTCTTTTTACAGTTTTTGGAAATTTTGTTTCCTTGGGCAGATATTTCAACTTAAAAATGTTGAAATTATGCAACGCATAATTAAGATATAATATGATAGTATTTTGTTAGTGTCTATAACTTCTGAATTAGTAAATATTATGACTTCATTCTTCTACAAATCAACTCAGAGTGGAGGACTTTACTTCATAGTAACTTACAAAGATGTAATATTAATCATATCTCAAGTTATTGCAATGAAAAGTGTTTGTTACTATCTTATTACATCATAAATATGCATTGCATAAATTAAATATAAGATTTTAAAAACGAAATATCTCAAAACTATAAATAATTATGAAATACTGAAAAGAGACTTGTTAAACAACTTTTTGAGCTCTATCATATTTGTAAATATCATTTTGGATGCAGGAATCCCTTTAAGTTTTGGAAACAGTAAAAAAGTAAGTTAATGAAAATTAAGAAGAGACAAACAAATTTGAAAACAAATTGTTTCCACATACAGCGTCAAATGTTTGAACTTATTCCATTGTCTCCCTTGACAATGCCTTGCCTTATACTAGATCTATTTTCAAGAAAAACAAAAGATAAGCAAAAGGCTTGGGTAATAGCAAAGCTTAGAGTATTGCTTAAGCTATGACAGAAGTCATGGTTTTCTCCCATAAATAAATTTAGGGAAAAAAGGTTTTTCCAGCTACGGTGTGCAAATATATGTAAAGTGGACACAAAAGTTGTAGAGCATTCACTTGAAGTCATGCCAGTACTTAAAAAATCTTATTCCCTAGGAAATGTTTTTCTGTGATTGTCAGAAAACAAATGGATTTTCTTTTACATTTTGAAAAATAAAAATGACAGACATCACAAAAATGAAAATAAAAATTGCAACAAAAAGTTAGATTTTTGCTTCGAAAAATCCATTACGTGAATGTCGAAACAAGAGTGTGGTAGATATATCCAAGTATATCTTTATAATGACAGATTTTCCCATTGATATGTTAGTACATAGATGTTCCGAGAAGAGGTCAGTAATGTTTCATATTAATATTTTTTCTCTAATAGCAATCAACAACTCTAAAACAAGACCTTGAAAAAATAATTCTATCATCAACGAAAATTTTCCATCTTCTTGCTCGAAGTTTATTTTCTTCTCCTTGATAAGTCTGTTTTTTAATGAGTAAATCCGTGTGAGTATTTGAGTAATCGAGAGTAACTCAAACTCTATTGTTTTAAGCCAGCCAATGCCTCTTTAATGGTTCATCGTCAGTTTCCATAAAGCTTTCAAATTGGTGATTGATTGATTCAGCTCTGGCAAAAAAGCGAAGCTGTCATTTTTCTTTTATTCACTTCTTCATAAATCAGCTAAATTCCTTTTTCGCGGGAGAGCAAGACAAAACAATCACGTGGATAGACATTGGTCCATCCACGTGGTCCATGTATCTTTTTTCTTAAAAGTTAAATAAAGTACTTGAAAAAGTTATAAACAGAGTTGATTATTTTTATTATAATCAAGAAAGTATCGTATGTATTTTTTTAGTTCTATATTTCCAAAGAAAGTGCATTTCCAGAGAACGTATTAAATCACAGGCAACAAAGTCTAAATTTTCTTGACAAAGTATTAATGTCACGTTTGGCGCGCCATATTTAGTCCATCTTCAGGTTCATTTTTAACCTGAAGATGGATTAACTCCGAAAAGCTTAGTTGAAATATATGTTGATACTTTAAAAATTTTTTTCTCAATTTATTGAATGGCATTATGGATACTTGATAAAAAGCATTTCACAAGTTACAATAATAATAATAGCCTAAAAAATACCTGATCTTCTTGCGGCAGTATAAAGGTAATCCCGAAAGTCACCATATTTGAAGAATTCCTGGACTCCTCCATTTTTGAATGTGACATTCGAGATACTGATATTTCCGAAGTGATTCAGAAATAAAGATGAACTCGCATCAACCTTTGTTGCTGCTATGTTATGAATTATTGTGTTTGATGCATTCACGTTAACAAAACCTCTACAAGTGACATCAGTCAAAGTTACATCAGTTATCTCAATAGACCTCACTTTGTCTGCTTGAAGAAAATATTGGTCTAAAGAAATATTTCCATTGAATTGACAAGTACTGACGATAAATGTAGTAGCATTGGTGATCTGAATGAACGATTTGATGTCATCAGTCGACTCGTTGTTTTTTGAGTGGAAGCTATAACTTGACATATCGTTTTCGCCAACAGAAGCAAATTTACTGTTATAAATGAAAATGGTTGAACTGTTTAACTGTCCAGGTTGACCGTGAAGATTTAAAACAAGAAACAGTTGGTTCTGCATGTATTTGATGAGGCAGTTTGTAATAGTGATGTGAACTAAGTCGTGATTGTATCTAGTTACATTAACTAAAGTCACTCCCAATAAAATAACACCTTTAATGGAGATGTTGATGCGCTTTATATTCTCTTTAATACCAAGTAAAGGTATTCTTTGAGATGTTGTGAGAGTTGGATAGCAATCATTTTTGTGAATCCCTTTTATATTTAAAGCAGTATCGGACATCAAAATAGTTTCATTTACGAAGTATGTATCACAGTTTTTATTCATGATCATTATGATATCGTTTGCTTCCATCTTTTGCTGGTATGTATATCCCAACGTGCCACAGGGATGTGTGATATTGCCACAATTCTCGATATCTTTACCTCCTCGGGATATGAAATGAATTCTGAAATCATGGGCTAAAATGAAAAAGTTGTGTTCTATGCTATAGGTTTTAGACTTTTAGTAAGCTTTGAGGTCTTCAGTTGGGATTGGGAAGTCAAGACAGTCGAAATTGAGCAAGATTTCCAAATTTAAACATTGGCATGGCAGGAGTTTACATCAGAAGTTGAATATAAATATATGGCAGGATATAAATATAGATTAAAAACAGTAAAAAAAGAAAAATATATAAGTATTTATATATCCACATTGCATCACAGTCTCAGTCATACCATTTAGTGATTGTAGAAAACACTCTTTTTGTTCTTGGCGTTAAAGCTTCAAGTTTCAACTTCATTTTGTTATTTTTTTAGTACTTGTAATAAAATACAAATCTGGTAAGAAACTCCTTTGGTAACAATTTCTGTTCTTGTTTACGACACTTTTGACTCAGTTTGGTAAGACAGTATCTTGTGCCTTTGGTACCATTCTTTATCGACTATAGTTTTGTCAGTTAAAGGACATTGCAGCATGCACTTTAAGAAGAATTTTAGCCTCAGCTTGTTTTTATTTTGTGCATCAGGCATGTCAGATCTTCTCGTTTCAGTGGAAAAAATTTGAATCTATTATTCAATCGTTTTAAAAGCCAGTGTTTGAAATAGCCAAATACAAACTAGCTACAAAGCTTCAGAACAAGCCCGAACAAAATTCCCAAGTGATCATTTTAGATCAAATGTTCTCATAATAGAAACTTTGTCATGAAAACTTGTACATGTACTGATTTGCCATTCATTTTTCACAATATGGCCCACATTTTCTACATGATTATTAATTATAAAACTTGCACATACAGGGTGGCCCAAAAAAAAGCCTACCCTGGTTTAAATAGCTAATTCAGTCAAAAATATTTACATTGAAATTTTGATTCTTATACCATTCGAAAGAAAATTTTATAAGCTTTCTAAAAATATATGATACGTATCTTCAGCATTATTACTTTGCGAGAAAATCAAATTTTTATCTTTCACTCAAAGTAATTAAGATTTAAAGATCAATTAAAACACTTTCAAAATAGAAATTAATGATACGTTACATTACAAAGTAATAAACACAACAAAGAAAACTAATAAAAAAGTAAAACTAAGGGTAATGTCCTTCTACGTGGTGTCCATTTCTTTGAATACACAACACAGATCTCCTTCTCATTTCTCTTATTGAGTTTTGGATAAATGGAGTTTGTGTGAGTTGTGTGCATGCATCTTGAATTCTTCTTCTTAAATCAGCAAGGGTTGCTGCAGGTGTCTGGTAAACTTTGCCTTTCAGATAGCCCCAGAGGAAAAAATCAAGCGGGGTCAAGTCAGGGGAGCGTGCAGGCCATTCTGTATTCTGCCCAATAGCAATTACATTTCTGCCAAAAATTTGACGCAGTCGATTGGTAACATTTCTTGTACGGTGAGCTGGAGCTCCATCTTGGGCCCACCAAACAGAATTGAAAAGAACAGGATAGAATCTCTGCAAATTTGGCAACGCAAACGTATCAACCATCTGTAAGTAGAACCTTCCATTAACGTTCCCATCAAAAAAGTAAGGCCCGACAAGTGTTCCGTTCCCACAAATTCCTGCCCATACTGTCAGCTTACGACGATCACTTGACACATCAAATTGAAATGCAGGGGGGTTACCTTTTTCTGCATACATTCGGACGTTATGGTTATTTACCTGTCCATTTAAAGCAAATGATGCTTCGTCACCAATCACTAGGTTGTACAAAAACCTTGGGTTATGGCATTGATTTTCAAACCATTGGCAAAATCTGACTCTTCTCACAGAATCTCCCTGTTTTAGCTCATGCCGGACATGCATTTTGAAGAGATGCCACCTTAAATCATTTTGAACAATCCTCTGAAAAGTTGAACGACTTACTGGAATTCCATTCCTCCGTGTACTTACTCTAGGATTGGCAACGAGAGCATTTCTTACAATATTCACATTCTGAGGCGTGCGAGAAGATCTACGTCGACCTGAATGTCCCTTATTCATGTTAAGACTGGTACCATTTTGCTGATATTTTTGAATGTTCTTGTGTATCGTTTTCTTGCATGGGGCGGCACGCCCGGGAAACCGTTGGCGGAATGCTTCCCTAACAGCAATGTAGCTTTTTGTTTCATGATATTTTGTTACCACAAAGACTCGTTGCTCCACTGTCAACTGCATTTTCAACCTCTTTAACATGCAAAAACATTTGTTTGATTTTTTAAGTCAAAACATTTGACGGACACGTCATATTTCATTGTCCTTTTCATTACTTTGTAATTTGTGTTTATTACTTTGTAATTTAACGTATCATTAATTTCTATTTTGAAAGTGTTTTAATTGATCTTTAAATCTTAATTACTTTGAGTGAAAGATAAAAATTTGATTTTCTCGCAAAGTAATAATGCTGAAGATACGTATCATATATTTTTAGAAAGCTTATAAAATTTTCTTTCGAATGGTATAAGAATCAAAATTTCAATGTAAATATTTTTGGCTGAATTAGCTATTTAAACCAGGGTAGGCTTTTTTTTGGGCCACCCTGTATTAAATTGACTATACTGTCTTTGATGTACAGTGTGTTTCAAAACGTTGGCTTCAAAGATTTTCGTCGCATTTTTGAAGAAAATATCCAATTGATTTTTAGAAATTTTATATGGATGGAATCCTTATTTTTTGGTCTTTCTCGTGATGTAACTTTTATAGGAAATGGAAATGTAGAAGAAGAGAAAATCGAAAAATAAGTTTGGAAAAACTCATTAATTTCTTAACGATCAATTAAAACAAAAGTTAACAACCGTATTTTCATTATTAGGTGTAAAATCTTTTATGCCGTTATGTGACATCTGAGACTCTCAATTAAAGTAATTGCTTTCGTAAAATTTTTTCAAACGTGCCTAGCATTGGCTTTGTTAAAGTGAAAAAATTTTTACATTACTGTTTTTTTTTGGAAATTGATCTTAAACATCTTGTTTTCATGGATTACATGGTTTTGTGAATCACTTGGGGCACCATTTCATTAAGTGGGTACTTATTAGAAATTCTTTCAAAATTTCAAAAATCTTAAAAAAAGTTTAATACAAGCAAAGTGTTGACAAATAAGATAAACAGAAATTCCCTGGAATTTGCTAGACAGACAAGTATAACAAAATATTTTTCATTGTTCATACTTACATGTTGAAAATTCTGCAAAATAAAAACGGCAGCCTATTTTTGCTGTTCTGCGTTATATTGTGAATACACAACGCACAAAAAATCTAATAATTGAAAACATTAAACACTTACGCTTAAAAAATATCAGGAAATAAAAGCAACCAACTACGATCGACAGACGGCTGTTAAACATGTTGTACAATTAATCCCATCAACAATTTACGAGTTTGCTAAGAAACTGTCAGCGTTTTGTAATCACTTCAAGTATCTTAAGTTTTTCTTGATGTTTATCCGACTCACGAAGAAATTGTTTTGGTTTTCATAAATTATCCAATTCTTTATTTATGGAATTATTGTCCGAATGGCGAAAACCTGAGATGAATTGTTCGCATTCAATAATGATCTATTTATACTGAAGTTCAATCAGCAGTTTCAGGGTAGCTAATGGAAGAAATTAACTATTAATTATTTTTTGGCTATGTTTGTGAATGTCCTCTTCATAAATTAAAGTTAGTTCCGCACGTACGAGACAACTACGGGGGTTTAGTACCAGCAAAGAGTTTCAAATCGGTAAAATTTTTACGAGACAATAACGGGGGTTCGGTACCAACAGAAATTTTCAATTCACAAAATTTCATAATTTATATTTTATTGTAGGTAAGTGTATGTAACTGCAGTTACTCATTGTTTCACAATAATACTTAAGTATTCAAGATTTTGCGTTCTTACCATACAAGGAAACGCTGTTATTATTCCGAGTGGAAACAAAACAATGTCGGCGGTGGTATCCATCTTTTTTAAAAGAACGAGCAAAATTAAAATATTAATGCCCATATTAAAGATAATGAACTGTTATGAAGGTCGTGAACCAACTTAAGTCAGTTGTTTCCTACAAGGGAATCTCCTTGAGAAAGCCAATTGTTTGTTTACCACTTTTGTTATACTTTAAACAAAACATATAATCTATATAATGTATAAATATATCCATTAGATTATTCAAAAAGTGTTAGGATATCTCAGTTTGTGAATCAAGCTATCAGAGGGGGGAGCCAAAAAGTAACGTCTATATATGAATATCAATCAATGCAGTTGATGTTAAGTCTTAATTGAATTGCAACTGTTTGAGGCACATATATTGTCTGTCTGTCTGCATTTTCTATTAGCATGTTGCATACAATTTCAATTTCAGATTTTCTACTGTCGTGTCGACAAGATGATGCAAAATATTCTTGGTACTGCCACTTGATGGAAGAGAGAATAGTTTCAAACTCAACTTTCAGCAGCACAACATATGCTTTATGATTTATGTTTCTCTTCAGTTCCCGTCTCCATTAAGACCTGCAAACGTTGAGCTGCAGAAGAACAACAATAATGAATAAATCAAAAGAATAACACGAAAAGCTATGTTGATAGAAAAAAAAATCCACTTGATTGGAATAATTTTTCCCAATGGAAGAAAAGGAGTCTCTTGAATTTGCACACAGTATAATCAATTTATGGCTCGTGCCATTTTAACTTGATTTAGTCAGATTAATTATGAAGAAGTTACTGTAGTCACACTCAGGTTTACTTGTTTCAATAGAACCACATTAATAAGTTATCAGATAACTCAAGGTTATTCATAGGACCATGTGCATGATATTCTATCTATATATACTAATTCGCGTTGTGCATACCACTTTTATTTTAGAGAGTGATATATTTAGTTTTTTTTTCACGGTCAAATCCTTCTTATTTTTTCCCTTTTCGTCGTAAAACCACGTCAAGGCGACAGACACTTTTTTTAATGTTACGTAATCTAAGTGTGACGTTTCTTTCGGGAGACCAACACAATGCGCATAAAACTACGTAAAGGCCGAGAGACACTTTTTAAAGTTACGTAATCAGTATACACGTACACAGGTATACGTAATCGAAGTGTGACGTTTCTTTCGGGAAACCTATACAATGCGCTTTTATTTTGATTTATTTTGATTGCTTTGATTGACGTGATGCTTTTGAACCAATCAAAATTGTTTTCCAGAATCGGGCAAACTATAGCAACCAATTCGTTCAGAACGTAAACAAATTAATTTTTAATTTTCCAGTAAGGACGCTTGCGAAACAATATATATTGTTTGTATACATTGTTTGTATTATCAAAAGATTTAGAGCGAAAGATCAGGTAAACCGTTTGTTTAAAATTTAAAAATAGGCTACTTACTGGATAATGTATGATGATTATTTTTTTAATTAGATCATTCTGTTTGTACAGTTTGTTGTGGTTGCTGCCCTGTTGATGATCGGTTTTGTTTGGTTTTGTTTATACTTGCAAAATATACGTCAACGAGGTGAGATCTCTTTATTTGTTTTCATAATAATTTAAAAATGGTAAACTTTACGGCGGTTTTCCGATGTTTATCCCCAGTGTTCCTAAGAACTGTTTATCCTTTGTTTATAAGAACTGTTTATCCTTTGTTTATGTTTGAAACCTATTGCTCTTTCTGTCTTCTAACACGTTTTTTATCTGCATTCCAGATTCGTTTTTTTCCAGTTTATTTTCAAAAGAAGAAGTTAGTTCTTAGATAGAAAGGTTTGTTGAAGATTATTATCACAGTTTCGACTTTTCTTTTTATTTCGTATAAGTCAGTTTCCTTATGCTTCTGCCTAGATTTGTGCTGTTTATTCACAGTTGGTAGCTATTTCTTTCTCTTTTGTTATTAGTGTTTCTGAACTGTGTGATGTTTAATATAAGAGGCACTAATATTATTCCTGGCTTCCAAGCAGTTTTTAGGAATGGTCAGCTTGTGCTCCAGCCACCTGATCAGCAGCAAATGCGCTCTGTAATTCAGCGTCGGCATGCACATGAGGATGTGGCTGAGGCAAGGCGCCAACAGCTTCAGCAAAACATAAATATCCATCCACCAGATATTCGACATGTCACATCAGAAAATGATCGACTTCGAATCAATAATGCTGAAAGACGTGTTCAGTATCGTCAAATTGAAGGTGACGGTCAAAGAATAGCCCGGCGAAATGCAAATGTCCATCGCATGAGGGCTAGGCGGGCTAATCAACCCTTGCATCGTGCTGCTCGGCAAGACCAACTACCTGAGCTACACTATCTTGGTGCCATGGAAAAAGTCTGTCAGTTTTGTGGTGCCAGGATGTTTGCTGATGAAACTAATTTTAAGTGTTGTCACAATGGTAAAGTTCATTTAGATAACATTTATTATCCTAATGACCTTAAAGATCTTTTAGTAGGTGATAACAATCAAGCAAAGAACTTTCAAGAAAATATTCGAAAGTTCAACAGTTCGGTTGCTTTTGCTTCTATGGGTGCGAAATTGGCTGTACCACCAGGTCGTGGTCCACCAGTTTTTCGTATCAATGGCCAGGTATGTCACCGAACAGGTAATTTACACCCACCGCCGGGTGTTCCTCCATTGTATGGTCAACTATATATTTATGATGGTATCGATGCATTCAACGAGCGAATGACAAGACCAGAAAATCAAGGTTGCTCCCCGGAAGTCATGCAAACTTTGCAAGATATCATTTTGCGGGAGAGTCCTTATGCAGCTGCATATAAACACATGAGTGAGGTAGAAGCAGAAGAACTGCATCGCGCAAATGAACAGAATCGTCACCCATCTGAGGTAAGTGGAAATAGATATTTACTGATAGATATTTACTAAATACTGATCTTTCAACTGCTTTTGATAATTTGCTTTTGATTTTCAGGTTAGAATGCACTTGAGAAGTGGTGGTGACAGGCGTCGATACAATCTACCTCATCATGATGAAGTAGCTGCTGTTTTTGTTGGTGAAGATGGTGCACCACCATTGGCTCGAGACATTGTTGTTTACCCTCGAGATAGACCATTGCAGGATTTGCCTGTTCATTCACCTAATATTGATCCAATGGTGTATCCTGTATTTTTTCCAAGAGGAGAGTTGGGTTGGAGTTCTGACATTCCTCACGTAGCAGAAGTATGCAACAGGCCAGCATTGTCGTACTACCATGTTGCAATATTATACTTATAGGTTTGCATTTAGAGATGCTTTTAGCCCCATCTTAAAAGGTAAAAGATTACTTCAAGCAATTTGCTGTAGATTGTTACTGCAAAGTTGAATCCGACCGTCTTAATTACATTCGTCGAAATCAGGGTAATTTCCGGGTTGAGCAATATCAAGGGCTCATTGATTATCTTGAAAATGTTGCAGAAAACCGTGGCCTTCAAGCAGGCAGACCGGTGATTCTTCCTTCTTCTTTTCAGGGTGGTCCAAGGGCCATGCAAGCAGAATTATCAAGATGCTATGGCCATGGTAACTAAAATGGGCAAACCGGATTTGTTTTGCACATTTACCTGTAATCCAAAATGGAAGGAAATCACAGAAAACTTAGATAATGAGCCTGCACATTATCGTCCTGATTTGATTACACGTGTTTTCAATTTGAAATTAAAAGCACTTTTGGAGGACATTAATAAAAATGGTGTTTTGGGGAAAGCCATTTCCCATTTGTATGTTATTGAATTTCAGAAACGTTCTTTACCTCATGCTCATATTCTTATCCATTTAGCACAAGAGGATAAACTGCGTAATGCTGATGACATCGACAGCTTAATTTCTGCTGAAATACCAGATCCTGAACAGGAACCTGAGCTTCATAATATCATCAAGACATGTATGATTTATGGTCCCTGTGGGAATGCTAACCCTAATGCAGTTTGTATGGGAGATGATGGCAACTGCACCAAGGATTTCCCAAAACGATTTTGTGAAGCAACCCAAATGAATGCAAATGGGTATCCACTGTATCGCAGACGTAACAATGGCCGTACAGTGAGGGTTAGAAATGTGGACTTAGATAATCAATGGGTAGTTCCGTACTGTCCGTGGTTGTCCAAGAAGTATAATGCTCACATCAATTTGGAAGCATGTACCACAATCAAAAGTGTAAAGTATCTCTTTAAATACATTTACAAAGGACATGATCGTGCTAATATCGAGATTAATGAACGTTTGGAACATGACGAAATAAAAACGTTTCTGGATGCTCGATATGTTAGTGCGCCCGAAGCATTATGGAGAATATTTGAGTTCTCTATGCATGAAAAATCGCATACTATTAAGCGATTAGCTGTTCATTTACCTGATCGTCATCAAGTTTATTTTAGAGCTGGCGAAGAAGCGGAAGCTGCTGAAGGGGCATTGAATGATAGTCACCTTACAGCATGGTTTAATCTGAATGTAGAAGATCCTGATGCTCGACAGTATCTTTACTCAGATATTCCGTACCATTATGTCTTCCATGGCAAAGAGAAAAAATGGCAAAAACGAAAAAGAACATTAAAGCCTATAGTCGCTCGGTTATATAATGCACGACCATCAGAAGGAGAACGATTTTTCCTTCGAGTTTTGTTGCTGCATGTTCCAGGCGCTACATCATTCGAATATCTACGTACTTTTGATGGAGTGGTTTACGACACGTTCCGAGAAGCGTGTACTGCCAGACGTCTTCTACAAGATGACGAAGAGTGGCACAATATGTTGGAAGAAGCATCAACCTTCCAGATGCCTCAGCAGCTTAGACAACTGTTTGTCACGATTTTGACACACTGCGAACCCTCCAATCCTCTCGAGTTGTGGAACACATTCAAGGGGCATCTGTGTGAGGACTACACTCGAACATTGGCTGTTGCTCAAGCAGAGCAAAGGGTTTTGGGTTACATTGATAATGTCCTAAAACAATTTGGTATGTCCTTAACACAATTTAACCTTCCAGAGTTGGTTCAGCAGATCCCTGAGGAAGAAGTCGATGTGAATGTTTACATTGACAGGGCCCAGCAGGTAAGGCCTCAGCTTAACGAACAGCAGTTAGTTGTTGCAGATGCGATTTTGTCTGCTGTTTCAAATGTGCGCAATGGATTAGCACAACTTGAAACATTGTTTTATCTGGATGGACCAGCTGGCACAGGTAAAACATTTACATATAACTATGTTATTACAGCATGTAGAGCCAGAGGTTGGAAAGTTGCTACTGCTGCATTCACAGGTATTGCAGCCACTTTATTATCTGGTGGTTGTACATTGCATTCCTTATTTCGTTTGCCTGTTCCTGTTTTAGAAAACAGTGTATGTAACATAACACCAACATCTAAACATGCAGAATACCTTCGAAGTATTGACCTGTTTCTGATCGATGAAGCCACAATGGTTTCTACGCACATTTTCCATGCTATCGACAGGCTGCTTCGTGACATTTGCGGCAGTGACGCACTTTTCGGTGGAAAGGTACTTTTGTGGGGCGGAGATTTTCGTCAGTGTTTGCCAGTTGTGAAGAAAGCAAAACCAACTGATGTAATAGAAGTTTGCTTGACAAGTTCTGTTATGTGGGCATCAGTGGTAAAGTACTCACTTACCGAGAACATGAGAGCCAGGCCGGAAGAACAAGAATTCTGTGCTTGGTTATTACAACTTGGTAATGGTGAACTGCCAACAAAACAAAATGAACCGGCTAAGGGTTCTATTGAAATCCCCGATTGTTGCGTTGTTCCCCACAACACTTCAATTATATCGGTGATGTATGACGGATTGGAACCTCACGAATACGCCTCAACAGCCATTCTGACACCAACAAACGAGCAATCATTGATCATTAACAATGAGGTGTTGGAAAGATTGCAAGGAGAGGCAGTTCGTTATTACAGTGCTGATGAAGTGGTATGTGACAATGAAGATGAGCGGCAAAATTATCCGCTTGATTTTCTGAACAGCATAACACCTTCCGGTATGCCTCCACATTGTTTGAAACTTAAAGTTGGGGCTATCATAATGCTTTTGAGGAATCTGAACATCAGGAAAGGTCTCTGTAATGGCACCCGCTTGATTGTTCGCGAACTATCTCATAATTTTATTAAAGCTGAAGTTTTGACAGGGTCAGCAGTTGGAGAAATCATTTTCATACCTAGGGTTGAACTGTCACCTTCAGATACAGGTATGCCTTTTATATTAAAACGCAGGCAATTACCTATCCGTTTGGCCTACTCTTTCACTATTAACAAGAGTCAAGGCCAAACATTTGATAAAATTGGTTTGTTTTTGCAGAGGCCGTGCTTTTCTCATGGTCAGTTATATGTGGCATGTTCCAGGGCAAAGGCATTTGATAATGTGAAAATCAAAGTTGCTGCTACTGGGAAACAAGGTTATATCAATGGAAAGATGTATACTCAAAATGTTGTCTTTCCACAAGTATTACAGTAACTTAATTCTGCATATCTTTTGTTTTCATCTATATACTTGGTATGTGCAAAGGATTTGGATTATGAGTTTCATACCGGAAAAGTAAAAATATCAGTTTCCGGTTGTACATTGATCGTATCGTCACTCATTTGGGAGTGATTTGCATTGCAGTTGTTTAAAAGCAGCTTTTCCTCTATAGCGTCATGACTTTTATATCGTAGCATATACTGTCATGAGTTTTCCTATAGTGTCTGTTGCTCAACTGTTAATGATTGATATTATAGTGTTAATTTGTTAATTCAATGACATTTTCTTTGTTGCAATGCTAAATATGGATGTAAAGATATGCTTTTATAGTTACTTAATTATTTTGCCTAAAAAACAGTTTATTTCTGTATGTTTGTTTTTTAGGCGGAGTACAAGTCCCATTGACTTACGTTCACGTCGTGTACTCTGTTACCATGGGTTGTGCATGCATTCGTCTCTTGCATCTTAATTTTGTTTATCATGAAAAGTTCTTGCATGCACCATCCATGAACCAAAAGTCAGGGCATTCATCCTTTTACCTTTGTGAAAATTAATTCAAAGTTGTTTCTTTTTTAGTGAACTAAAATATATTATAATTAAAAAAAAACAATGGCAGTGCCACGTGAAGGTAAATATTTCTATGCTTTTTATACTGTTGTTTTTGAATACAAAATTAATTTTTCACTGTTTTGTTCCAGGTCCTAATGTAACTGATGAAGCCAGTAAGTACATAGAGCTTTCCAATATATTGGAATTGTTAAAGCAGTATAAATCCATGTGCGTATGTATTATATTTTAGTGCTTCTGGATGGGGTGCAAGAGACTGGTAAGTTTTCAAAATAAAACTGTAAATATAATAGAGAAAAAGAAAAGACGGTCTATTTATACCTTCTATATTTTAGGGAATGATGAAATAACACCGGAAGGTAAAAGGAATTATTGCTTCAATAGAATACCATTAGTGTCATTTAGAATTACTATTGGTGAATATTAAATTACTCCTTTCATTTCAGAAGAGAAGGGTCTACTGGGAGAAGGTAACTTCTTATTTTCATTTAGCCAAGTTTTGCTTATCAGTCATGTTATTGTAATTTCATTATATTTTGTTCATAAGGAATGCTGCAGAAAATGGTTTGATATTTTCCTTTTTAACATTTTACTTAAATACATGTGACAGATGAAGTTATTTATACTGTTTCTCTTATTATCATAACAACTTCTGTCCAAAATATGAAGAGTAAGGATTCTTTCCCTAACACATGTTGCCTCTTATCATGTTCACTATTGAAATCTTCTTTATGATATTCTTTCTGTTTGATGCTAAAGATCCCAGCAGTTGTGAGTTATGAATTGTTTTACATAAAACATCAGTTTTAGTCTGTAGATCTGTGTTGAATCTGTGTAGAATGCACTTTGGCAGACGTAGTGTTTATACTGTTTCTCTTTTATATTATAGTAAGAGCATCTACCCAAAATTTGGAGAGTAAGGATTTTTTCCCTAATACAAAAATTTCTGATAAAAATCAATTGAATTTATTCTTGGATATAATAATTCTCAGCCTTAATAGCACATTTTACATTTATCTTTGTGTTAATCTCTTAAATTAATGCCTCACTTTCTTATTTAGAAACAAAAAACCCGAAAAAAGGAAACAGTCGTAAGTAACACAAAAGTTTCTGATAAAACTCAATTGAATTTATTCTTGGAAATAATAATTCTCAGCCTCAAAAGCACATTTTTAACTGTGTATGTGGTAATTCCTTTAATTAATGCTTGACTGTCTTTTTTAGAACAAAAGGAGGCTAAAGAATCTACAAGCTGTAAGTAACACAAATATTTCCCATAAAACTCAATTGAATTTATTCTTGGAGATATTAATTCTCAGCGTCAATAGTATAATCTATCTATGTGCTAATTCCTTTATTTGTTACCTATTAATTATCTTAGTTAATTATCTTAATTCATTACTAATCATTTTTTGTTCTTACATTTTAGTGACACGACAGGATTTCCAAAAATACAGAAAAACCCACCCAGGACCGCGCGTTCTGGGTGTGGAAAAAAAATGGGGGGCGAGACCACGAAGGGTTCGTCCCCCCTCAAAAAAAATTTAAAAAAAACAATAACTTAAAAAAAAATTTTATACCGAAATATGCAGGTTTAAATACCAATTTTTTTGTTGAGAATGTTTATTTTAGATAGTTGAGTTTTTACATGGTATGGAACTACCGTACATAGAGCTCAAGCTTTTTCATTAAATTTAATTTTCTGCGTTTTGGAAAACATCTTTGGCTGGTAGAAATCTAAAAGTTGCTCCTGTGAATGGTTGATTAATGCCCATTGCCTATTAATAAGGATTTTTAAGAATTTTGTTTTTCACAAGGTGTAGAAATTCCTTCTAACAAGAAATGCATAGGGTAATTAATCAGTTATTCACGGTCAGTGTATGGTAGTTCCATACCATCGTTATTTATGTTAATGTTTGTTGTTTTTAGTTGAAATAAAAGTTGTTACGTACTTCCTTTGATCTTTATTTTACTATCCTGTAGCCTGTTTTGTGAAATGACATTACAGGTTATGGTTTAAGAGAAAACTTCTTTGTCAGTTCGAGAGATTACTATTCCAAAAAGTTAGTTCATTTAGTTTATTGAGGATAATGAGCTTATTGTCTGTGTGTTAAAGATAATGAACTGTTATATGGAATATGCTGATGTCAGCAGAAATAGAACAATTGAGAAATTGGCTGGAAACGAGCAACTGTTCATTAATGACAAAGCAAACTGTAAATAGAATCACATCTTCTTTCTTAACTAACAAAATTGATTAACTGCTGACACAAACAATCGATGATTATTCATTATCTTTACCTTATATTTATTCAGATTCTTTAGATTTATAGTATAGTATTGAGGTCAACTTGGTGTTCATGGTAAAAACCATTTTTGACAGTATCCTATGGATAACCGTATCTACTATAGTCTAGATAGCATTGTCAAGGTAATTGTGAATGAAAGTTTAGTTCGAAGATATATGTCGGCTACACACGTCGGATTTAAAAGTCAACCTTAACTTTATTTATTTATTTTTTTAGATTCTTTGGTTTCTCTTACGAATAATATGTCATCAATTTTTAAAAATTCACTTTTCGGAAGATCCGATAATTCCAACTGCATGCGTACGTAGATGCAATGCACTCGCTACCGAGAATTATTATTTCCAAGAATAATGGACTAAACCATAAAAACGCATTGGAGGACTGTTAACGAAGTCATATCACTGTTATCATTGCACAACTACGTTCAAAGATGCAATGTACTCGCTATTCACCGAGAATTACTATTTCCAAGAATAAATGGATCAAACCATCGAAACGCATTCGAGGACTGTTAACGTAGTCGATATACACTTTTCCAAAAGTGATTAAAGATAACCTTTATTTGGTTTATTTATTTATTTATTTGTTTGTTTATGCTATCTTAGGATACTTTTTTGGTGTAGTATTGTCAACAGTTTTTCATGAGAATTTATGTTCCTGCTGATCATTCTATGACATTTTTTGCTTAACCTTATAGTCAGCATTTTCGAAAACGTTTTACCCTGTTGAATTAGTGTCGAACAGAAATTTTAAATATTTATAGCACGTTTATTAAAAAATATCTGCGAAAGAGTGCATTTCTATAGAAATCTACACACAATTTCACTAAGAATGCTCTCCGTCACAGTGATTTTTTGACGATTTTGCACACTGGGTTACAGATCTGATTAATGGAGTGCCATCTCATTGCTTGGTTTTGTCAGCTTAGTTTCCAATTCCAAACTTAGTTTGAAGTTCGTTGATGTATGAAATGGCTGTTTAAATGTCGTAGCAAATATTTAATACACTTTTCTGATGAACATAATAAATGCTCACAAATGTTTTACAAATGACACAACACAGGCTGAACATGAGTGGCGAGTGTCATTTTTCGACACCATTTTTGAGACATCATTTTCAGAATTAAAACCCGTAAAAAATTTTTACACGGGATACTAGTCTTATTATAATAATCCGCGTTGTGCATACCACTTTTATTTTAGAGAGTGATATATTTGTTTAATTTTTACGGTCATCGTCCTCTTATGTGCGCGTAAAACCACGTAGTGGCGAGAGACACTTTTTTCACGATCATTCCAAAAGCACGTGGCATCATTTGACGTCAGTTTTTTATGATCACGGGGAATCATTGCATTGCATCCCCAATCGAACGCGACAGTTTTGGGGAAATATCTCGAGAACCAATAGGGATAACTGACGTTTTTTGGGGTCAGCGATACGGGTGATGGGGTGACGCATCATTTGGGCCTAAATTTTATTTGGTACTGCGGATATGACGCCATCGAAATTTTTGATCAGCGATATCTCCGCAACGGTTGGTCGTAGCGAAACGATCCCATACATTTTTTTGATCAGTTTTTCGAGCTCTACAACATGGTTACATTTTCGGTTTCCAATTCCTAAATTCAAATTTTCATCACGGGGATTGTTCATGGGAAAGGCGATTTTGACCCATCCTTTTCAAAGTTAAGTTCGGTAAAAAGTTTTTACCCGGGATACTAGTTATATATAAGACTAGTATCCCGGGTAAAAACTTTTTACCGAACTTAACTTTGAAAACATTAGGTCAAATCTGCCATTCCTGTGGTACGTACGCGTCACTCGCCACCCATGTTCAGTATGCGTTGTGTCACAGAATTTAACTCGTGTAAAAGTTTCTTTTCAGGCATTAATTTGTTATTACATTCAGAAGATTAAAAACAGAAACAAATAGCAACATGGCTCAGAATAATATATTTATACGCAGAAGAGAAGTAACTTTAATGTAAAAAAATGGCAATATATAACACAGAACTGTTTACCCAGACATACGAAACCAAACATTGAATAACATTACAAAATGTGAATTGAAAACAAATTGATACCTTCCAACTGTGTTTCTTTCGTGCGGAAGTTTCATTATACAGCAACCATTAATGAATTTTTGAAATGATATATAGTCTGTTCTTCCCAAAACCATCAACGTCATGATTAAAACCATGAGTTTCATTTCTTTATGCTTTTTTTTATTATTACCTAAAAAATTAATACTTGAATTGTAATACCAAAAACCTAATCATGCTATAAGAATATTGAAATAACAACAACAACAAAAAAAATGCAATTCAACTACGCATTTATCCTAAAAACAATAACTCAAAACAACAAAACACCGTAATAGTAATTGTAATACTGTAATACCGAAAACCTAATCATGCTATAAGAATATTGAAATAAACAACAACAACAAAAAGTGAAATTCAACTACGCATTCATCCTTAAAACAAAAATTTACCAAGAAGATAAAAAGTCACAAATAAAATCATAATGCCAAACTTATATATATACCCAGGTACGTAAACGATTACCATAACACAAAATAATGCATAAAAATTTCATTGCACAGTAATAACTAATGAACTTCTTAAATACATAATCCATTCACATCTACCTTATCAATAATAATTAAAAACACAAACGTAATGACAGAATTTATATATCTAAAGAGTTTATAAAAAATTGAAAACAACCACATTTTTAATCTGAGTTAAAATCTCCTCTGGCTAATTCACAACAGTTAAACAACCCTTTATTCTTATTTATCCAGCATACCAACTGTGTTATAACTAAATAGATTTATACTATTTTAACTTTAGCTGAACTTCAAACAAAATGGGATACCTTTCACTGCCAATTCACATGTTAGTAAACTAAACAGCATTGATCATCTTCTGTAGACATTTTCAAACACTTCTAAACTCTTTACTTCTATATTCATACCTGTAAACAAATTACTAATACTTTATTTACTTTCCAGCACAAACATACATAGGTATTTATAAAACACTTTCGCTACCATTTTTTTTAAGTGAAATACATAAAACTGCTCTCTTCGTTTGGAAAAACTGCTAAACTTTCTGTATTTTCCAGTAGATTTTGTACTTTTTGGCAGGCAGACAAAAGCATCAAGCATCGATATAAATTAGATACAATCAGACAGCATAACACATTCCCCACTTCCACAGCGTCATGAGAAATAAAAACATTCATAGCTGTAGGACCATTTTTAATGTAATAATAGCGCGCGTTACTAAAACAAATTTCTCTCGGCTTCCTTTTCATCCAGCAGCTTATACAGATACTAAACGACAGAATAACTGAGACATCCACTCAAAGCTAAATCAATTAATCTTTCAAAACTAAATTAAAACCATTCCTTACTGTGTAAATAAACATGAAACTGCATTTCTCCACTGCACTTTCTTCTGTATAGCGATATTTGATAACTAAAACGTAAACAAACATTTAAAAACTTGTTTTTTTATTAATCTAAGATATTAAACAATAAAAGTCTTATCGTTCTGCACAGCCAATTTTTAAAAACTTCACTGCACTTCTTCTGTATAAAAGTTTTATAATAATACCTTTTGTTCGTTCGATCTTTCTGCAGCTAATTTTTAAAAACTTCACTGCACTTCTTCTGTATATCTAAATATGATTTTTCATTGTAAACAAACGATAATAAAACGTTTTATAATAATAACAATACCTTCGTGCATACAAACCTGTGTTTCTTCGTCAGTTCTTTCGTCGATTTGCTGCCTAAAACAATCAAATTTAAATTAAAATATTCGTATACAAAAAGAAACACGTCTTCTTCGCGAAGTTTCTTGCTCACGAAATGATCGTTGACAAATTTCGAACGATTAACATTGCATTGCTCGCACTCCTCCAAAGACGTTTTTCGGCTGATTTCCAGTGCGCAAACCAAAAATAACAAAACGGAGGAACATATACTAATCGCGGAAAATCAAAAAAAGTGTTCTCGCATTGGCGTGGTTTTACGACAAAAAGGGAAAAAATAAGAAGGATTTGACCGTGAAAAAAAAACAAATATGTCACTCTCTAAAATAAAAGTGTGACACACAAAGCGAATTAGTATAATAAGACTAGTATCCCGGGTAAAAACTTTTTACCGAACTTAACTTTGAAAACATTAGGTCAAATCTGCCATTCCTGTGGTACGTACGCGTCACTCGCCACCCATGTTCAGTATGCGTTGTGTCACAGAATTTAACTCGTGTATATAAAAGTTTCTTTTCAGGCATTAATTTGTTATTACATTCAGAAGATTAAAAACAGAAACAAATAGCAACATGGCTCAGAATAATATATTTATACGCAGAAGAGAAGTAACTTTAATGTAAAAAAAATGGCAATATATAATACAGAACTGTTTACCCAGACATACGAAACCAAACATTGAATAACATTACAAAATGTGAATTGAAAACAAATTGATACCTTCCAACTGTGTTTCTTTCGTGCGGAAGTTACATTATACAGCAACCATTAATGAATTTTTGAAACGATATATAGTCTGTTCTTCCCAAAACCATCAACGTCATGATTAAAACCATGAGTTTCATTTCTTTATGCTTTTTTTTATTATTACCTAAAAAATTAATACTTGAATTGTAATACCGAAAACCTAATCATGCTATAAGAATATTGAAATAAACAACAACAACAACAACAAAAAAAAATGCAATTCAACTACGCATTTATCCTAAAAACAATAACTCAAAACAACAAAACACCGTAATAGTAATTGTAATACTGTAATACCGAAAACCTAATCATGCTATAAGAATATTGAAATAAACAACAACAACAAAAAGTGAAATTCAACTACGCATTTATCCTTAAAACAAAAATTTACCCAGAAGATAAAAAGTCACAAATAAAATCATAATGCCAAACTTATATATATACCCAGGTACGTAAACGATTACCATAACACAAAATAATGCATAAACATTTCATTGCACAGTAATAACTAATGAACTTCTTAAATACATAATCCATTCACATCTACCTTATCAATAATAATCAAAAACACAAACGTGATGACAGAATTTATATATCTAAAGAGTTTATAAAAAATTGAAAACAACCACATTTTTAATCTGAGTTAAAATCTCCTCTGGCTAATTCACAACAGTTAAACAACCCTTTATTCTTATTTATCCAGCATACCAACTGTGTTATAACTAAATAGATTTATACTATTTTAACTTTAGCTGAACTTTAAACAAAATGGGATACCTTTCACTGCCAATTCACATGTTAGTAAACTAAACAGCATTGATCATCTTCTGTAGACATTTTCAAACACTTCTAAACTCTTTACTTCTATATTCATACCTATAAACAAATTACTAATACTTTATTTACTTTCCAGCACAAACATACATAGGTATTTATAAAACACTTTCGCTACCATTTTTTTTTAAGTGAAATACATAAAACTGCTCTCTTCGTTTGGAAAAACTGCTAAACTTTCTGTATTTTCCAGTAGATTTTGTACTTTTTGGCAGGCAGACAAAAGCATCAAGCATCGATATAAATTAGATACAATAGATACAATCAGACAGCATAACACATTCCCCACTTCCACAGCGTCATGAGAAATAAAAACATTCATAGCTGTAGGACCATTTTTAATGTAATAATAGCGCGCGTTACCAAAACAAATTTCTCTCGGCTTCCTTTTCATCCAGCAGCATATACACATTCTAAACAACAGAATAACTAAGACATCCACTCAAAGCTAAATCAATTAATCTTTCAAAACTAAATTAAAACCATTCCTTACGGTGTAAATAAACATGAAACTGCATTTCTCCACTGCACTTTCTTCTGTATAGCGATATTTGATAACTAAAACGTAAACAAACATTTAAAAACCTGTTCTTTTATTAATCTAAATTATTAAACAATAAAAGTCTTATCGTTCTGCACAGCCAATTTTTAAAAACTTCACTGCACTTCTTATGTATAAAAGTTTTATAATAATACCTTTTGTTCGTTCGATCTTTCTGCAGCTAATTTTTAAAAACTTCACTGCACTTCTTCTGTATATCTAAATATGATTTTTCATTGTAAACAAACGATAATAAAACGTTTTATAATAATAACAATACCTTCGTGCATACAAACCTGTGTTTCTTCGTCAGTTCTTTCGTCGATTTGCTGCCTAAAACAATCAAATTTAAATTAAAATATTCGTATACAAAAAGAAACACGTCTTCTTCGCGAAGTTTCTTGCTCACGAAATGATCGTTGACAAATTTCGAACGATTAACATTGCATTGCTCGCACTCCTCCAAAGACGTTTTTCGGCTGATTTCCACTGCGCAAGCCAAAAATAACAAAACGGAGGAGCATATACTAATCGCGAAAAATCAAAAAAATCACTCTCGCTTTGGCGTGGTTTTACGACGAAAAGGGAAAAAATAAGAAGGATTTGACCGTGAAAAAAACCCAAATATATCACTCTCTAAAATAAAAGTGTGACACACAATCGCGAATTAGTATAATAAGATGTTATACATTAGAATGAAATGCTAGAAATTAGAGTTTATTGTTGTTATGATAAACAAAAGAGGTCCAAGAAAAAATCTCCCCCTTTTATATTTGGTTTCAGCCACTTGTGCGGCCATATATGCCTCATATTGCTTCTAATATAAAATCCTTCTAGTGGTGCTGATCTCACCAATGTAAGTAGGAAAGTAAGTATTTGATGGGCACCTGGTATGCTGAAAATTTCTTGTCACTAGACATCTATTGTTATTTCCGAAAATTTGGTGTTTACTATAGATCACAATCACCAAACTGTTTCTCCTTAATATTTGGTCTCTTAAAAATCACATGACTTTAATTTTAAAAATCCGATAGGACACTTTAAAGGAGAGACTTTTGCTCTCGAGGCATCATAGGATGGCTGTGCTGTTTGATTTTGGTTCTCGGAAATGTAAACATAGTATACAAGGCAAATTGCATGCCTGCCAATTAAGCTGCTGTCTGCCTTAAATCATTTACATACTCTTGGGGAATCAGAATCACTAATGAGCGTAGATTCTTTCCGCTAAAATTGGATTATGAACTTGATACCTTGCGTGAATTAATTTTCTCGGTTTTCGCGGATTTTCCAAAAATCCACGAAAATTAATCCACACGAGATATTGTAAATCAAGGCCATCCACGAAAATTAATCCGTGCAAAATTGTCATATTTCTGTTATTATCCTTAAAGAATCGCAACATTTTTGATTGGTTTAGAAACAAAAGAGAATATTGACAAAAAGTTCTTTTGTCTTTTTTTATGCAAACTGAACGAAAAACTAATATCAATACGAAATAAAGTACAACCCTGTTAACTTGGACCTTTAAAGGATCGTGAAAAACTTGCCAATGTATCAGGAGTGTGACCATCTGGAGTATGACTTATTTTGAGTTTTCGTCTTAAACCAATGATATATAAGCGAAGCACTAGATGTCTAACTCCCGTAAAATCATGCTTAAGAAGTGAGGCATTGGTAGCTATTTTTAATAGTGGCAAAAAGTCCTTCGTTGTAGGGGAAATTACTCACAAACTGAAAAATTTTGTTTTTTATTAGGTTTTGAATAAGGAAAAATACTTTCATTTCATTATTATAGGGATAGTTTATTTGTTACAAGTTTGCCAAAACAACATAAAATAACATCTGTTTTTAACACTTTTAAACAAACAGAACTCTAAAAGGCTGAAAACTCTTCTATCCTGTATTGATAACTCATATATACAATTCTAGGAACAAGTTTTCATCTTTTTTCTGGCCATTATTAATTGATTTGATACAGTAGATTGTTTTTCTTGATTTTAGATATTATGTGAAACAGCCATATGTAACTGTGATGACCTTTTATTTGCTTCTTCATGACCAATTTTGTGGACAGAAAGGAATGGTTTAAAAAATCCTTTTGACTGGCAAATGAAAGATATTGAATGGTTAAACAGTGATTGTTGATTAAAACTAGGTGGTGCATTGAAGCATTCTCTATTATCGTTGTTTTGAAATCTTATGAATAATCATTTAACCAGCAATGTAAATATATATATCCCAAGATCGATACGATGCCTTATACATTGGGAGTTGTGTGGAACTTTGATGTGATATCAAGAATTCAAAGATCTTTCCTTTATTATTGAGCATTTCATCATTTCCATTTGTAGAGGAAAAACACAGATCCACAAGAATGTCAAACATTTGGCTTCCTCTGATCTGGTTATTGTGTTTCATGTCAAAATTTGTTTAAGACTTGAAAACTTTTTCTTACCTTAGGAGTGCACTTTTTAAATGTAGCTTTACGCCAAAGCTTTTATTCTGCAAACATGGGGATGAGATTCGTGCAAATCGGCGAGTATTGTTGATCGAAGGCTTGTTGGTACGATCACTCTTGTTCCCCATTGAAGACATCCAAAATGGCAATTCAATTCATCACGTTTTAGTCGATACAGTTCGAATTAAGAAGGAACGATACAATTTGAGTTCAGAGGGAACATGCTGCGGCCAACCATGTAAGGTGTACTCCATGACTTTCGAGACGTTCGGGTTGATTACCGAAGCTTTGGAAATTTCATTCGCGGTTAGGGTTATCATGATTCAAGGTAGTCTACTCATACAGTCTGCATTTTGATGATTGTGTCCTTGTCTGTACGCCAAAGTGTTATTATATGCGGATAACATCAACGCCCATCTTTCGATTCGAGACGCTGCCATCTGAGGAATCTTCTTATCTTCAGCTAACAAACCTAACAGTGGTTTATGGTTTGTCAGGATCGTGAAATGCTGCCCATACAGATACTGATGAAAATGTTTGATTCCATAAACTAGGGTCCTTCTTTCTCAATCTGTGAGTATTTACATTACGCTGGTGTTATCGTTCTCAAAGAATAGGCTATTCGGCGTTCTGTCTTTTTAGGCATTTCTTGGACAACACTGCACCAATTCCATGCGATGAAGCGTCACACAATAGAGTCAAAGGTTTTTCAGGATCGTAATGCACCAGCAATTGTGAACAACATAACATTTTCTTCTTGGCGTTGGGCTTCTTTCCAGCGCCAAGGTGTGTCTTTGGTTCAAGTACAGATGCAATGTTGTCAAGGTACTTGTGATAATAATTCAGCATTCCTAAAAACAACTTCAATTCAGAAACATTAGTTGGCGTGGGGCATTTAATAAACTGTCAATCCATTCAGTAAGCGGAGTTATGCCGTCGTTATTGACCTTAAAACCAAGGTAAGTCACTTCATCGGCAAACACACTTACTTTTTTTTAGCTTCATACCACTCTCATGAAGTATCCTCAGTACTTCTTTTAATGTTTTGATGTGTTCCTTATTATCCCTATTGAAAAGCAGAATATCATCCGTCGTCACAGAATGATCTTATTAATCAAATTGAAAACTTTCTCACTTACGATAGTCATAGATGCGCCTGTGTGGATTTCCATATACATGGTGACTCTGTTAATAAATACCTTTGCTATGATCCGCTTGACAGAAGTTGATACCATGTGTATGAACTGTTTTTCTTCTTTGGGTTTTTCCACGTTTTCGTTTCAATCAAGAAGATTGTTCTGCTCGATGTGCCGTTGCTGTGCAGCCTCTCGCTAATTTTCCCTGCATTCCTCACTGAGTGTCCTTTGTTGTGACAGAAAAAACATTCTTTGTCTTCAAATGGGCATGTTGAATGAAGATGACGTCCTCCACAGCGAAAACATTCATTCGACTCGGACTTTCCACAATGACTCTGGAATTTCTTCTCGAATTTGTTGACAGTCTCGATTGCTCTGTTCTCAAGATGGCTTTGGATTTCTGTTGATTGTTTCAAGGCTGTTTCCATGGCAACGGCAATCTCCGTGGCTTTATTCAATGTTAAATTTGCACCTTCGCTGAGTAGTCTTTGTTGAATCTTCGTGTTACATATTCCACATACCAAACGATCTCTTATCATATCGTCCAATGTCGTTCCATAATCACAATATTGTGTTAGTTTGGCAATATATCTCAGTTCGGCAATATAGCTTGAGATGCCTTCAGCATCGCGTCGGTCGCGAATATTGAATCGAAAACGCTCAGCAATCGGATTGAGTGTTGGGTTTTGATGCTGCATCATCGTCTTCACAAGTACATTGTAGCTTACGTGACTAGGCTTCCGTGGTGCCACCAATCCTTTAAAAAGTTTGTAAGTTTTTGTTCCACAACCACTCAACATAATTGCTCTTTTCTTTTCTTCATCAATGATGCCGTTTGCTATGCAGAATTGTTCAAGTCTTTCTATATAATCTTCCCATGTTTCGTTTGTGTTTTCAAAGTCATTGATTTTCCCAAAAGTAGCGGCCATATTTATCCTCGTCGCCAATGATAAGTTACGTACACAAAGAATGAGACGTATATACTGGTCTCGAGCCTCAGCTCAACTCAATGTATTCCTGAAAATAAACACTATATATATGCTAATCGAGAGAAGACAATCGAGGCAACTCTCGGACATAACAGTTTCCAGTGTATTTTAATACCCCAGAGTCCAACAATTCCTTTTATATGTATCTGCAAGTGCATTTCTTGCAAGCTTAAACTTGTGGCACACATTAGGAATGAAAACAACCATAATTCGTAAATTTAAGCTACCTTGGGCTGAAGGTACAGTCGACTGAAGGCAGAATCTTATCAATATGGCATTTTCATATCAGTACTACTCAATTCAGAAAGTATTTTCAATTAATTGGGGCTGAGTCTTCTTAAAAGTAACTTTTTGTCTTTGATATTTTTGAGTCTTCTCCTAAGCTACTGCTGTAACTACGTTTTTGTTGTGGTTTTGGCAAAGTTTTTTCTTAACTTTCTTCTTTTGTTTTGATTTATTTTAATGACGTCAATGTTCTTCAAGTGTGTACATTTTTAAATATACATTTGAACGTAACACATGTAAGTATATTAGAATACATTGATTACCTGGTTCTCATTCATTTAAAGATTAAAGAAACAACAGCTGTTTTCAAAGTTTCCCCAAATAGAAACCGTCTTATATTGATTCCATAATAGAACAAATTTGATAGAATTGCTATTTTAGTAAATCCTCGGGGAAAAGTTTTATGTTCATTTTTGTAAAGATGTATTTTCACTCGGTGAAAGTAGTTGAAAACGGCTAATTTTTATAGAAACAGATTTGGGTAAACCTTAATTTCTCTGTTTTAGGAGACATTTCACCTTCACAAAATTAAGATGCACTGTTAATCAAATTTCTTGGTAAAGTTTTTAGTTATCTTTGTGGGCTTCATTTTGATAATGTTTTCAGGTTCTGGGTTCTGGGGCTGTCACATGATTTGATTTGCCCAATCAACGGCAGCGTTAGTGAAGTTAAAACTTCCCGAAAATTTCAACTACAGGCCAGTTTCCACTTTATTCAACTCAACTCAAATCTAAATAAAAAATTAGTTCGCTTATACGTGCAACGACAGTGAACGATGTGAAAACCGGCCTATAGTTTCGTCTTCCTTGCTCAATAGCAGCCAAAGCAAGAGCTCTTTAGCTCTTTATTATGAGGCATTGTTTTCAACAATAAAAACATTTTTAACGATAAAATGTTTAAAAGTTTTTAATGTTCAGCGTAAAACGTTTTATTTAAATGTTTAAACGTTTTCTCTTTCAAATTCTTGAAACGTTTTTGAATACTGGTAAAAATGTTTAAACATCTTTACAAAAACGTTTTTAAACGTTTTTTTTCTATTGTTTTTGCAACTTTTAAATGTTTCTTTAAAAAACGTTTTATTGTTCGTTATCAAAATCCCCTGGACAGTCACATATCTTATGTTTTTAGAGTTCTTGAATATCAGAATGCTGAGTTATATCCATCAATCTGAACAAGCTACCTTTTTATAAGCGTTATATAGTGGTCATTGGTGTTTCAAGTAGTCGTGTAAAATTGGCTTTCAATATTTCATAGATGATGACGAAGCAACCTCAGTCAATATATACATTATTTTGTGTATACTAATTCTTCTGTGTTGTGTTTGTTTTTACTTTTTAAATTATTTCTTTTTTGGATTACTTTTCTTGGTTATGATTGCTTCAAGGCAAATCAATTCTCATTCACATTCTTGTCAATTTTGTGTGGAATTGGAGCTGTTAATACACCATCTCAGAGTGAATGATGCCATATAAAAAATGAACGGGAATATTTTCCAAGTGGTACAAGTTAGACTTTGAACTTTATGGAGATAATAACAGGGCATTCAGTCATTTTTATGTCAACAAGAAACGTTGTGCTTCTGCTCTCTTAAATTCTTCTTCAGTTTTTGTAATTATCTCTCTGAATATTGACTTGAAATGACCTTGACAACCCTACTGGACTCAGAACAAACTTTTTGCTTGGATTTTAACTGATATTTGGATGTGATTACTGCTGAGAAAGAAGGACAAGATTTTGGATTTTGAATCTGTACTTGACGCTCTGGTATCATAGTGTAGACGCTTGTTTAGGGGAGATTTATTATTTTTAGCTTATTCATCATCATGATCTTACACTGAATACTGACTGGAATTGAATTTAGACTACCCTTTTGGACACGGAATCGCTTGAACTTGATATATAGCTTGTTATAGTTTTTAAATTGTTTGAAATAATGGGAAAACATAGCCGATGTGTAATTGGTATTTGTGACAATGACAAAAGTTATGAAAGCAAAATGGTTTCACACAGCAATGTGAAGGGGAAGAGCATAATACACAAACTTCCAAAGAATCCAGACATCAGAGCACAATGGATTCCCCAAATTTTAAAAGGACGCAAAGACCTTAAAACTGCTGATGATATACCAAAGGTATGCTATGTCTGTTCCATTCATTTCCTTGATGGAGCTCCATTGAAAGAACACCCACTTCCTTCCTTATTTCTTACACAGAGCACATTCAATTTACCGACACCAACAAATAGAAGGTTCCTGTGAGGCGTGTAAGTGAAAGCATTGTTGCTTCAAAATTAAGGTGAACAATTGTTCCTCATATTGATCATGAATATTCATTGTCAGCAAATCAAACACCAGCAGCAAGTGACACAGTTGATGTTGATATGAGTGCTGATATAGCACCGTTCAAAAAGATATTGGTATTCAAACCCAATGTGAACTAGAACCTATACCAATACGATTTGCTCATATCACAAGAGAATGTGATGTGCGCACCTTCACTGGTATTGAAGGACCTAAAATGTTCATAGCAGTGTTTGACTTGGTGAAACACAAAGCTGCACAAATGACTAATTGGGATGGCCAGAAAAAAACTCTAAGGACCAAAAAACCAGCTTCTTCTTCAGAGCTGATCCAGCAAATATTGTCTTCACCAGACATTCAAATGGATGATGTTTTTTCACCACTGGTTAAATATGGTCCACCAAGGAAATTGTGACTGGAACAAGAGTTTTTACTCACACTCATGAAGTTACGATTGAACTTATTGAATGAAGATCTTGCTTTCAGACTTCATTTATCAAATAGAAAAGTTTCCCAAACTTTTATTACCTGGGTCAAGTTATTAAGTCACGAATTAGCTACATTAATTCACACTGCCAGAATGCTTTCGGAAATTGTATCCAAAGACTAGAACAATAATTGACTGTTCAGAGGTGTTTATGGACACCCCTAGCTCATTAGATATTCAAGCTTGCTTATGGAGTGACTATAAGCACCAGTGTACTGTAAGTTTCTCATATCTATAACCCCTGTTTCATGGATTTCACCACTTTATGGAGGAAGGACCTTTGATGTTCACATAGTCCGAGATTCAGGCTTTTTAAAACTTTTAGAGCCATATGACCAAGTTATGGCTGAACATGGTTTCAAAATTAAAACAGATCTTGCATTAATACAATGCACCCTTAGTATACCACCAAGCGCTGCTAAAGGTTGTCAAATGATAGCAAAAGAAGTTCGAGAAACATCGAATATTGCAAACGTACGAATATATGTGGAGCAAGCAATAAGAAGAATTAAAGAGTTCTGTATACTGAAACACTAACAACCACTTTTGTTCTTACCCATTTTAGATGATATATTATGTGTCATTTGTGGTTTAGTGAATTTAAAAAGACCACTTGCAGAATAATGAACAAATATCTTTAGGAACTTTTTTTTAGTATTTACAAGTTTATTTGAATATTTACATATTTTTATTTTCATCTGGCAGTGAACATAGGCATAACGAGCATATCCAATCATTATTGTCTAAGTCCATCTCTCCCTTTATACTTTCACAGCTGTAATGGTACCAAGCAGCACATGAATCGCATTGTATGCTATTAAGTTCACTCTCTTCTTCTTTTATTTCATTTTCCTCTAAAAGAACTTTGTCACATTTAGCACAAAAAATTACTGGTTTGAATTCTAATATAGCTGGAGTGACATAAGATCGAAACAAGAAATGCTGTGCATTTGAACAAATTGCGTTAAGGATAAAGATTTTTAAAATCTAAATAAAGTTAAATAACAAAGTATGGAATATAAATGTTCAAAGTTGTTTATCAGTTTTTAACCACCTAACGGTAGAAAATTTCAGGCATACTTATTTTCGCGTAGACCCGAAAGTGCCAATAAAGTACCTCATCAGGGATAAATTCATCTGAGAAAAGTAGAAAAAAAATTCACCAACCAAAAAGCTTATATTCGACGTATGATCTTCCTCATGACGGCAGTTTACCCGGTGATTAATGCAAGCTCCATACCACATTTCCTCTAATTTAGTACAGCCTCTAATTCAGTGCGGATTTTGAAAATAATTACCAATTTCTAATAACATAGTGAAGGTCAAATTTTGAAAGTAGTTAAATTTCCTCTCCTTTAGTGCTGATGTCTCTAATTTAGTATTAAAACCGGAAAATAAGCGTTTAGAAAAAGTTTTTTACCCCCAAGATACCAAAAGATGATAAAAATGCTTGACCCTCTCCCCTTCTTATTAATATGATTTCAGGACGTCTCAATGGAATGAAACAGAAGATAACAATATGCCCCTCCCCCATAGGGAATAGGGTTAACGAAGGTTTTTGCAAGTGGTCACTCTATCTACATGCATTGATCAGTCAATCAATCACCAATTAACCTACGGTAACATTTTTTTGCACCAGATCCTTACAGTTTCTTGCTTTTCCGATGTTTTTTACTTTTTACTATACTTTTTTATTAGAAACCTATAATAATGCTCGTTGTCATATGATGGACTTTGGTCTTCTCATTAAAATATTTCGTCTTTTTCTACCAATCCATCATCCCCGATAAAAAATTATGTTGATTTTAGCACGCCATGGCTAACCTCAAAAAGTTATTAGTTGACAAAAAGTATTGATTGTTCACCAAACGAAAAGTGTGATGTGGTTCATCCCCGCCACACACAGCACAACTCCTACCACCATCTTTTATTTATTACTTAGTCTCAGCCCCCGGCCACGCTATAAGCTTTTTTGAAACATAACAAAGAGTAAGAAAAAAAGTGTTCAGCCATTCTTTAAATCTTAAACGTGACGATGGGAAATTCAGCAAACTTTTGAAATGTAACACAACATTTTATTATCCTTCAGAGATAATAACAGAAGATACCACAAACTACAAGTGGATTTCAAAATTTCTATGACGTTGTCAGTATAGTTTTACACATGCAAGAAAAAGTGCACAATGGCAAAACAAAATACTTTAGAACTTAAAAAACCACGTTGACTATCAAAAACTTTAAAAGAAGTCTGCCCATACAAGATACCACCAACTTACAAGTGGATTTTCAAAATTTCTGAGAAGCTATCAGTATACTTTCACAAACTCAAGAAAGAATGCACTATGACAAAACAAAAGACTTAGTACCCTAAAAAACCATAGAAAAAAACCAAAATTAAAGACTCAGGGAAGAGCTGGCACATCCTTTTCCATTACAGCCATGTCTGAAATGTTCACTTTCAGCATTACGTATTGCTTCATTAAACTCATTGCAATGTCTCTCTTATCAAAATTTTAAATTGAAATGTTTTTTGTAATAATTCAAAGCAAACTTTTACCTGCTCGTTTCCCATTTTGTCAGTTGCGATTGTCAATAACACAGAAGCTGTTGTCCTGCATGGTATCACAATTCTCACACAACAATTTCTGGATTTGCGTCTGATTCAACATTTGTGTTACAACTGAAACAGCTTAATGATGGAGCCAAAGTTTTGAGATCAATTGAGACAATAGTGCCAGCAATTGACTTTGATATTATGTCTGTGACATCATGTGTATCTATATGTTCCATATCAATGATACATGGTATAATAGCAGAAGACCAAGTGGTCTTGACTTTGATATTTTGACGCTCTAACATTTTCAAACGTATATGTGATAGCAATTGAATCTGCTTCATCTTTCAATATCGCCTGACGAAATACCAAGGTTCTTCCATCTTTTTTTTACTTTTTTGTTCGACAAATTGTATAAGTAAGCCTTTGTGTGAACTACTTGAAATAAACTGCACTCATTGTTAATATCTGCAATTGTCACATATTGTTTTGGTATATTGGTGTATGGAAAAGATAATTTAACTTTTTTAATTGCAGTGTAATCAGTAATTAGAATATCATTTGAACCGCTGGTTTTATACTTTTGGATTTCACAACCAAATCTTTCATTACTGATTTGTTCGATCAATTTTCTCTTTTCAGGAGAAAAGCAAACCACTCTTCTTTCGTGTGCTGGCTCTTGCAATTTAAAATTAAAGAATTTCTTTACTTTGTCCTTTGCAACTCTTATATCTGTCAAATTTTTGACATACCCACATACAATTGAATCTGAAATAAATAAATAAATAAATAAAATATATGTTAGTGAACATGATAACAATATCAGAATGTTACGAACTAACAAGAAGTCATTTATTATGTAAGTTTTGATGGTAATGTTATGTACACTGGAAAATTACACTGTGTCACACCTAGTAAACAATCTTTTTTTTTTCCCGAATAAACCAACAGTTTGTAATATCATGAACAAGCGAGTTAATTTGGGCTACGTTTTTACCATAAACATATTCAAGTATAACGAGAAACCATTGGAGGAATCCTAATAATTTGTTTTCTTTATGACCATGCATGAACATTGCTTATAATCTCATTTGCAAAAGCTTGGATATACATGTTGCAAACTTCAAACAATTCTAGGAAACAATTCTGTTTTTTAGTTTCTAACTTTCTTTTTGCAGAGTGTAGCTTTTAGCGGAACAGAGCTCATTTAGCAAGATCAAATATTGTCATCAAAATACTAACAGGGAGATGCGTTTGGCTGCCGTCAATCACTGAAATTTCTTACAGTGCATACCAAAAATCTCAATTTTCTTGCTTACCTCTAATATTCCCAAATTGTGATGTCTATATATTATTAGCCGATTCTCCGTCTGTCATGCAAAATGGTAGATTGAGTTGTGAGAGAGATTATTTTATTTTATTTTGTGTGACGTCAGTGTGAAACCATCGTATTGAAACCCTAATCGAATGCGACGTATAGGGAAAATTATCTCAGTAACCATTAGGGATAACTGACGTTTTTTGGGGCCCACGATATTGGTCATGGGTGACGAAAATATTTGGGCAAAAGTTTTGGGGACGGGGCTCTATGACGTCATCAAAATTTTTGATCGGCGATATCTCTGAAACGGTGCGTCATAGATACGTGATCCTATACATTTTCTTGCTCAGAATTTGGAGCTCTTCAAGATGGTAACACTTTCTATTGTCAATTCTTTCTTCCATTTTTCGTGAGCTTTTTGGGAGGTGACACAACGCAGGCTGGACATTGGCGGCGAGCGACGCCACCTTGGCCGCTAGTAGATATTAATATGATTGATCAAGCCCAAAAGTGTTCAGTGTATAGCTTTAGGGTAAAATTGTCGATGTGTACGGTAGCGGGAAGCATTAAGTAGTTGCTTTTTGAATTAAGTAAACATTTTCCCCCGGGAATATTCCGAATGCTGTGAGGCTTGTCATGAACTTCCCACTGAGAATATTGCTTGTTGATACTTAAATTTAAATTTAGATCAAAGCTTCTAAAAGTTGTGCATCTTTTGCTCTATCTGTGAGTAATAAAATAAAAAACTGCTATTTCTTCTCCATTCCTTTTTATCTTAAGCCATGTTTATTCAAGTTGGTGTTGTATTTTGTGATCCACTTAACTGTTTTTATTTCCACACACAACACAAAACAAGACATAAAAGTCCAATAATAATGATAAAATCTAATGTTACTTTTGTTGCCCCTCAAAATTTTATTCATAATAGGTCCTTTCTTACATATTTACCCATTTTGAATTTTTATTGCAAGCTTATTATTGTTCGGGAAATGATTTGCATGTTCCGTTATATATAAACTTTTTATGCTGACAGGGAATGTGTGTGTAGAAAAAATGGCTTTAATAATTTCTAACTAGAAGCCATTAGGCTTGAACAATTTCCGCCATTTTTGCATTATTGAAAAACTAGTCGGTGGCCGAGAATGGTAAAAAATGTTTGACTTTTTGAGGGAGAATGACAATGATATAGTTGATTATTTCAACGATCGTGATACAGAATTGGATTTGAGAGCAGCCAAAACTTTTGAGGAAGCTGAAGATAATTTCATTCAGTTGCAGCGTGTGCTATTAATCATTTCAATCCTTTTTCTTCATTGTTATTGAATAGAGACATAGAGATTCCATGTCGACTTTGTATTATTTTTCCCCTCCATATGTCCCTTCTTTTTGTTTTTGTTTTTATAATAGACCTTTCTCATTAAAAAAAAACAAAATATTCCACCTAAAAACTCTGATATTTTCTCCATCAAAAAAACATTCTCCCCCAAATAATCAACGTTTAAAAAAATTCCGATTTTTCAGACCCTTCTCGGCCACCGTATTATTGGTAATCGAAAAGATTACTTTCCAAATGTCTGGTTTTTATATCTAATGTATTTGTTTTGAAGTGAAAAATTGTGTATAATATCTGCAAAAACAAAAACAAAAAAATTTAAAAAAATCGCAAATAGTGAAAGCACACAAGAGATTAACATACATAGGGTGTATAGCTCACTTGGTAAGACGGTGGGCTTGTAAAACAAGGGTGATAGTTAGTAGTGGTTCAAACTTCAACACTGTAAAAATGCTAATATGATATGATCACTTGTAGAATGGTAATGTATGCAGCAGAAGGCCGTATGAAATTGTGAATGTAATGAAAGTGCCAAAAATTACTTAAGACCACAATCACCTATCAGTCTAGTACGTGCAAGTTCTCTGCCATAAAATCTGAGGTATACATTCCTGGTGGAGGCCCACATCAGTGTGTTCACTGCAAAATTCTAGCCTCGGTAAAATAAAATGAAAATAAAAATCTGATTGGGTCATTTTCTGTGGCGACAAAAATCGCGTGGAAAAAGTAGAATGAATTCAACTTTTGAAAAAAGCTCCTGAGCTTAAAAATATCTCTGAGTCAGCGGTAATTTTTGTTTAGTGCGCATGAATCTCTGGAGCTTTTTGAACTATAGCGCAAAATGTTGCTGTATGGAAACCAGCCTTTACACGGTACGATTTTTGTTCAACATTTATGCGATGTAGTGTGAAAATTAACCACCATATCGAAGAAAAGAAAAACCAAACCAAACATTTATAGAAATGTTTAAATTTTCTCTTTTAAACTGAATAGTGAAAACAAACGAAAGGATGGATAAAATACAAAAAGCTGAAAAATTTGCAGTTCAATGGATATAGTAAATCGGAAATATAGACACGTTTTTTTGGGGTTTTCATTGCATTATCTCAAATTAAACAAAATGAGGATATGGATATGGCCCACGAATAATCAAGCTTCACCACTATATTTTTTCAATAGAAAATCATTTCTCTCTTCTGAGTGTCGTAACGTATACAAGGCTTTTACATAAACTTTCTTAAGCCTTGTGATTGTTAATTATTCTTCAAATGTAAGCCTGAAGAAAAAAAAAATAAAAAAATGTAAGCCTATTCTTAAGTGTTTCTTAAATATTTCTGGAAAAAAATAGTCTACAATGAAGCTGAACGGGACATACTAGATAAACTGCAACAGTAAAAGAGGGAGGAGACATGGAAAATATGAAAAAATACAATTATTAATTTTGAACATATTCTTAACAAAAATAACGAAGATGGAAAACTATTACTAGTAAAAAAAAGAGCTGTTCAGAGGTGAATCAAACAATGCACGGCTATATGCAATTTAAGCCTTTCTGACCTTCCTGAGATTTTTTATCACACTTTGAGCCTTAAAAGTGATTCTTAAATTTTGAAGAAAAAAATCAATAAAATTTGATGAACACGAATCAAAAAAACCAAAAACAAAAAATATTGAAGAGTTATGTATTTATTATAAATGTTTCCTATATTAAAACGTGTACAATAAAAAATAGATAATAACTATAATAGATAAAACATAAAATATCTCATTTATCTTCAGTTTTTCGAGCGATTTTCACGTTGACTGTTCGTTTTTTTGAAAGTGTTATCAGCAAATTTTGGCGATTTGCGCCAGTTTTGTAGCTTCTTTCCAGGCATTCTGAAAGAACTTTGATGGTTCTCACCTCTGAATTAAAGACACTAATTTGGTAAGTATGATCCGACATCTAAGGAACAAAAATGACATTTGTTTATGTCCAACAATGAAGATTTATATCTACAATTAGGAATCTTTTTGACTTTTATTTTGAATGTTTTTATTTCATAATCAGGAACGTTTGCAGCACTTAGGTTAATGTAATTGAGATATTTTTGATAAAAAGTCTTAACTCTTTTTTTTAAAAGCGACTTACCTTTAACTTTGTTGTACTGCTGCTCTGTGATTGATTGGATTGTAACTGATTGATGAAATGATGGCTGTTCAAGTAATAAAACACGTGTAACCGGCCTTTGGTCGGAATGAAAAAGAACAAAAGAATAATTAGCAAAAGAACCAATTACATTCTTTCTCTAGCGTTCGTCAATCCTTCGCAAATAATTTTTAAACAAAAGAAGTCTGGATAAAAAAGAATTTTGGCGAATTGTATCTTGGGATGTTGCTTGTCCTGAAAAGCACGTGGCTTTTCCAATATGGCGATTGCTAAAAACTGATCCATTTAACAAATTGCTACAATCGGGGACAAAAATGATGAAACACCCTCCGAATTTGCACCCCCTTTCCCCCCTTTCACAATGTTGAGATCACTAGTGCAGTCCGCGGCTGACTTTAAGGTCAACATTGTGATCCGGGGGGAAGGGGGCGAAAGGAAAGCAAAAATTCATTAAAATTACAAGGTGTTTCGTTTATTTTTGTCCCCGATTGTCTGAAAAGAAAGATCCACTAGCACAAATTAGAATTTGAAAAGAAAAAGACCTTCGGAATGCTCATTTCAACGCTGCTTGCCCTTCATCGCTACTTGCGCTTCTGACGGTACCATATTTGTTGTCAAAACACAAACAAATTCATGTAAAATGACACGGAATGAGAAAAAGAAATATGGCAGCCACGTGCTTCTAAATTTGACCAGACAGAAGGCCTTGTTGGTGGCAGAAACGAATGTGCATGGTTCCTTTTGTTTTCCTACTTCTTTTTATAGAAAAAGGAGTATTTTGAACAATTCTGAAACTACTTTTAAGACTGCAAAACTGAAAATATCTCTTAAATTCTTATAATTACAACTGATGTCTCTATCAAAATATCATTCATAATAATTAAGCATTAAATTGAAAATTCTTATAATTACAACTGATCTCCCTATCAAAATATCCTTAATGGAAGCTTTAAAATGCAAAGTTGAAAATAGATATAACATATTATGTACAATTCATTCTAGTAAAAGGGTTAAGATATCAATATTAAATCCACGAAGGCAGTACCTTATTACTTATTCAAAGGCTGACCCTGCCATTTTTTCAACACGAGAGTCGTTTGCTGATGCAGTGGTGAGAGAGATGAATGCTGGGAAGTCTAAGGTCAAGGTTCAGTACTGGGCCTGCTGCAAAGAGCCTCACAGTGACGGCATTCACTTTCACTACCACCTCTGCATGAAACTTGACGGGGTGAAAAGGTGGTTTGAGGCCAAGGAACGATTAAACCAAAAACACAACATTGTTGTAAAATTTAGTGCGCACGACTACTACTTCAGTACATATCGGTATGTCACTAAATCTGACCAGCAGGTAGTGTTCAGTCCTGATCACCCCATTTAAGCGAGGCATCATCACCTCAAACCAAAAGGTCTATACGGGGAAACATGACAAAAGCTAGAAAGAGGTCATCAACATCCTCTTCCTCCTCCTTGTCACGTGAACCTTTGCAAAATGCAGATGAGTGCGGTTCCACCGCCCAAAAAGCAAAGCGAACGGACAATGTGGAATTCGCCAAGTTTTGTATCAAGAACAATTTAAGGACGTATGATGATGTGTTGGTTTGCGGTAATGAGCGGTGGGAGGCTGGCCAAAGTGACTTGGCGGATTACGTGTTTGGTAGGTCAGAGCCAATCATAAGGGGAAACCTCTTTAAGGCCTGGGACTTAAAGGACTCTGTGGCCAAAAAACAAAATCGTAGCTATCAAAGTTATCCGTACTATGTTTCTCAAAGATACCATCATCAAGGTTGACAGTTTTTTGTTTGAGAAAGTCCAAGGTAACTGCATGCACGGTTCCCTGTTCATCGTGCAACCATCGGCGAGTAACTTTCCCGACAAACATGGATTTTTTCTCTCGTGGATCAATGTAAATAGCCGCGAAATAGCACTGTTTCAAACATTCTTCGCTGTTGTTCGCTGGCTCCAGCGACTTCCAGGTTTTGTGTAAAATTGTAAGTGCTTCATTTATGTTTTTTGGCACTTCTATCTTGCCCTCCTCCTCAGATTCGGAAAAATCACCATCCTCCTCCTCTTCTTCTTCTTGTTCTTCTTCTTCTTCATCGGTTTCTTATTCTGTAACTTCTTCATCATCATCATCATCATCATCTTCTTCTTCCATAACTTCTTCTTCCTCTTTTTTCTTCTCTTTGGATTGATCATTTTTGCCATTTAATTTGGTCTTTCTGTCCAATTTTGTTTGCCTTTTTAGATTCCTTTTCCTTTAGTTGTTCCAAAAGACAAGGATCGCTCATCACGACTGACGATAGCTGTACTCTGCTTCGCTTTTCTGTCTTCTCTTTGTTGGTTGGTTTTATTTTATCCAGAAACAACTCCTCGAATGACTTATTGGCAGTACCAAATGCTGTCTCAACCAGCTTCCAGCCATTTGGTACCCATTGAAAGCCTGGTGGTGCAGCGCAAGGAAACTCTCCGATTACCTTCATGACCTCTTCGGAATAATCACCTGTTGTTGTACCTCTAGCATTGGATGCGGTGGCAACATGTACAGATGATGGTTGTTGTTTCTGAGCAACAGTAGGTGTGCTTGTGTTAACATGATGGTTTATAGCTGGAACATCCTTTCCATTATTGCAGTTTGCCCAGTCTAAAGGAGGCCTGCCTGATACTACCCACTCTTCATAGCGGCGAACAATTCGAACATCAAATCGCGAAGTGTCATATTTTTCACGATTTAATGGCCAAATACCCGTTGTCTCAAATCCAGCCCTTACATTGTTGGGAGTCATACCCTCATGTCACATTTTTGCTATCAAGTTAACGAATTCGGCTTTGTCAACTTTTTTTACCATTCCAAATGTGTTGATCCGCTCGTTTAACATTTTTTCCCATAATCGCTTTAATGGGCCAAAGCAGCACTTATCAAGTGGCTGTAAAATATCGGTTACGTGCGGAGAAAATTTCAGAAGATGAATGTTATCATCTAATGCACGCTGAATTACCGGGACTGAAATGTGGCTCATGTGCCCATCATATAATAATAGCAACGGTCATGCGGTATTTTGGTCAGCAAATTTGTGAAACCAATCTGCAAACACTTCACTATCCATCCAACTATTTTGAGTGACAGCATAGTAAGTGTTTGGTAAGGCTTGGCTTCCTCTCCATGTAGATTGGAAATTTTTCCCCTGAAATATAATGAGAGGATCCAGAACCTTACCAGCGGCGTTACAAACAGCCAAAGTTGTTATATTTTCTCTTCTTGCACCAAAAGAGAGTTTATAGGCTGGTTGATTCTTTGGTCCAATGACTTTTGATTTTTCCGGGTCAGTAGGAAACCCAGACTCGTCGCAGTTCCTGATGGTATCAGCTGTGAGGTCTGGATTATCTTCGAAAATTTTTCCCAACTTGTCATAAAAGTCATAGATGACAAATGGGTTGGCAGTGTTGGATTTTCGCGATATACAAATCATTGAAGCTTTTTTCAGTGAAAGTTTATTTCGCTTCATAAAGACCTTCATCCATGTTCTGCCTGGACGATTGGATTGAAAGGGCGTCTGTATGTTATTCAACGAAACATACTCCTTGACTAATTCCTGAATGAAAATGAAACGCTCAGTGGTTATTCCTGTAAAAACAAGAACAAAAAAATGCGAACAATAATAACAATCATTATTCCTTACCCTTATCTCAAACAATGTTGGACTGAAACTGTTTTCACAAACTACGGTGATGCAATTTTTTAGGCGTTGTTCCTCTTCTGAACTGAAGATACATTTACGCCCAGGCTTCCCTATTAAGATAATAAAGACATTGGTAGCATAGTTTTAAAGGTAAAATACAAAGAAAAAAGGTGTTATATATTTAAATGTTTGAGAAACCATGAGACAAAGTTTCAGCTACACTTACCTAAGACAGAACCTTGGCTCTCTTTCTTTAAACGAAATCGAAGAGAAGACTCGGCTACATTACACTACAATAAGATATAGTAACGATGTTGAAGTTTTCTTTTAGTGGAGAGCATACTCGTTCCCTTCTTACAGTCTGTTTGCTTAGTGCCAATACTAACCTGGACTGTCTTCAAGTACATAGAATGTGCAGCGTAACCTACCTCTTTCGCTATTGATCGGATTGAAGATGTCGACGAATTACACAACGTTATAGCACGTTTCATGTCTTCTTCAGTCCAAGGTGCTAAAATTTTTCTTTTTACTTTATTAGAGGGCATGTTGAACGAATTAAGTCCTACTAAATAAGTCCGCATGATACGCAATGCAAATACAGAAAGAATTGAATTTCAATTCCTTCTGTATTTGGAACTCAAATTGTATCATTTATCATTCTAAATTCGTGGGAGTTGAATGCGATAATTCAAAAATGATATCCAGTTTTGAGCGTCATATCATGCGCAATCAATTGTGATAGGGGACAAAATTTGACGCAAATCATTGCGCAGTCAAGTTTATGATTTTGACCACTGTTTTTACGGAAAACAACGATTGGACAAGATACTCAAGTCATTATCCCGTATATTTGTCACAGAGACAGTTTAAATATTGCAGTCGTAGCAGCGGGTAGTCAAAGTTCGTCGGAAGCGATGCAAACTGGTTATTGGCTTTTTTTTCAAGTGGCTCTAAGAAAAGAACGATTTGCCATGTTTGTCAAAGTTAGGACCCTAAATAGGGTTTATTTAGTAAATAGAAGTATTTTAACTGCTTTGTTAAAGGCAAGCAAGCTGGTAAATGTTAGTATTCAAGGTTTTGAATGTATTATGTATTTGCGCAATGATATGCGGTGCGCAATGATTAGATACATTGACTATGAATACACTAAATGGAATTATCATTAGCTTCAAAAATTTATCCAAACAAAATTACAAGTGAAATTCAATTTTAATACTGTCAATTTTCTTTTTCATGGATCCCCAATCAAAAAAACGTCCAGGGATTGAGGTGATATTTCGTGAAAAACAACAGCGAAACTAGAATCTTTTAATCATTTTAAGTATTTGTGATAAATTCATTATTAACCTTCTCACACGTAAAATGATTGAATTCTGGCAAAGTAACTCTTTGATGATAATCTTTAGAAATATTTTCTTAATCTACGATTCCCTTACACAAAATTTAGAACTTCATCGCAGTGTCAGTTTTTAGCTGGCCTAAACGTTGCCTGCTTAATATTAACCACACATTTTTGTCATGCCTGTCTCTAGTTTTGTCTGGCCACAAAATACAGCAGATTTGAAAATATAATAAAACTAGTATCCCAGGTAATTTAACCATCTGCTTCATTTCTTTAATGGTTATACACCTTTTCTTTTCTGACCTAACAGAAAAAGATTTCAGTGAAGAACAGCTACAATCCACTACTGCAACAACCATATTGAAGCAAACAAAAGCAAAAGATATAAATGACAGACAGGCAGAGAGACAAAGCACCAAACATCGTCAATAAAATATACAGTGAAATTTGATAAAAAGCAGACATGGTTGAGATGAGATAAGACAGCATAACACGTTTCCCATTTCCACAGTCATGAGAACCATTTTTAATTGATCTGTAATTAAAATCTTCTTTGCTAACTAATGGCGCGCGTTACCAAAACAAAATTTTTACTGCGCCCCCCTTGTCTTCGTTGTTTCATCTTCTCTTCGTTTTCATTCAGCTTCTACATCCTAAACGATTGAATTACTTTAACTCTTACACTCACACATTAATAAGATATATTTTCAAAACAAACATAAAATTAAAACCATTCGATTCGTTACCCATGTAAATAAACATCGTTTTTTTTTGCAGCCAATTTCAAAAACTTCACTGCACTTCTTCTGTATAGCCACATTATTTGATAACTAAAACGAAATAAGTAAAACCCTGAAAATGTGCTGGATACATTCTTCCACTCGCATTTCTTCTTTGTTTTCCACTGACGTAAACCATTTCACTACACTGCTTTTACATCGTAAACAAACATGCATAATAAAAACATCAATACAACTAACTCACTTACGCACGTAGCACACCTGTTCTTTTATTAATCTAAAATACAATAGCAGTTAAAGTTAAACAATAAACATTTTATAATAATAAACCTTCGTATGTGTATAAAGTTGTGTTTCTTCGTCAAATTCACAGCGAAGAAATGAAATCCGTTATTAACGACCGAAATTTTTGGAAATTGTCAGCCAATCGAAACAGCGCATTTTAAGAGTTTTCCTTTATTAGCCAATGAAATCGATCAGCGGCGGGATTTCCCCATTTACTAATCATAAAAAACGCTCTCGCCGCTGCGTGGTTTTACGAGGAAAAGGGAAAAATAAGAAGGTTTTGACCGTGCAAAAAAAAGTAAATATATCACTCTCTAAAATAAAAGTGTGACACACAATTGCGAATTAGTATAATAAGATAAGAATATTACCTTTTTGAGCCAGCCAATACCAAACAATATACAAATAAAGCACAATATCTGGCACGGTTATTTGATTGACCAGGACCAAGAAAACTTTTCACAAACTTTTACAGCAACTAGTGGTATGAAAACGCAAGTAATCTAAGATGGTTGATGTGGCTGAAGCATTTCACAAAACGTGCTTGCCAACTTTATTCCTATTCTCTTTGGCAAAACAGCCGATACAAAGAGTAGGAACGAAGATGTTCGCAATAAATACTATTTAAAAGACTAATAAGTTTATGAACTATGATAGAAAATTAAAAAAATTTAATAGTCCGGGGGCAGGAGGGTCAACTTTACTGGTCAGGGGGGCAAATTCTAGCATATGTCATAGTGTTGGTATACTATTGGGGCTTCAGAAAAAAGGTGTTTGCTTGTCCAAATTTTGTTGCACACATGTATTTTACAGACCAGAATGGATACGGACCGAGAAAATTAGGAGACAAAGAAGGAAATCTTAAAATGCAGATAAATTGAACCTAGTGCACCTGAGTTGCTGACATTTGGTGAAAAGCTCATCAATAAAATGTAGAAGATGTTTCAATTTTTTATTAGCCATTGACTTGAAATTTTCTGCTGATATCAGCAAAAATTTCCGAAATTTTCACTTTTTTTCGTTATTTTTTCCAAACAATTGCTATAAATACCTATTTTGAAACACCTTTTGTGGTGAAATTTGGCTTGAATAATGTTATACTAGCAGTCCTTTGTTTCAGGATAAAAGTTTTTAGGAAAAGTAATGTAATTGTGTTTTACTGACCGAAAAGTAAAACAGAAAAAAACAACACACACAAGTCTCAATTTCGAATGTAAATATGCTTATACAAGAGAATTGATTTTAAGATACTGTTAATTCTTATAAACTGCTAAAATTAAATAAAGCACAAGAATACAACAATACTTAGCAAGTCAATGTTTAAAATATGATGATGTCCTCAAAAATTTTGAAATTATTGCTTTTTTTCCATTATTATTTCAAATAACTCTTACGAATGACTATTTAGAGACATCTTTAGTCGTGAAATTTGTTTGAATAATTTTTTTATTTCCCAAACCACTGAATTTCTAACGAACTACAAATACAAACTAGCAACAGGAACAGATAAACAATAAAAGATCAGATAAAAATCAGCCGTTGTCGCTGTCATGAGAATCACCACATTCTTCAAAATCAGATTCTTCACAGTCATTTTCCTCTTCATCATTTGAATCTTCTGAATCACCAGAATCTTCAACATCAGATTCCTCAAAGTCACTTTCCTCTTCTTTGTCGTTGTTGCAACTCTGGCATTTACAAAGTTCTGTACATTTCAGGTTAGCCTTTCGACAGTTGCATACATTACTTTCCCATTTCAATTTTTTGCAAGAACATGACATGAACTGAAGGATAGCATCAGGTGCTGCAGGTTGACTCGTCCATTGGATCTCCAACTCACCTTCATCTGTTATTATCTAACCATGTCCTTCGGGATTCAACAATTCATGATCACGCTCAAGTGATTGCTTCCATTCGTATGCTTGATAATTAGCTCGTCGAATGTGGAGATGCAGTGCATCTGCAGAGGGGGGGTAACTTGTGCGGGTCAGGAAACTTCTTTTTACTAGTGAACAGCTGATATCTAGCTTCATTGACATCTTCACATTCTTTGATGCCATACAAGGTACATGTATATTGCTCCAAGACTTCAAGTGTTGCATCGCTCACCTCAATCGTCGATCCAAGAAGACACATTGCATCCATCCATTTCCCCTCTTCATACAGTATTTTTAATGATTTGACCTTTCCAATGCCAGTCAGACTGCTAGTAGTGTCACAACCAGAAAATGCATGAAAACCCGGTAAAGCGTCGAGTTGATCAGGTTCCATTGTATTTGAAGTGATGTCATACAGAGCCATCTTCGATACTGTACCAATTTCTAGGAAGATCCTTGCTTCAATTTTTGATGCGAAATAGAGCGAGAGCACTGCAACATCTGTATCTACTGTGATAATTCGTACTGAAGAAAATCCCAAAGTAGCAGCAAACTGTGCGCACAAAAACATTTTGGTATCTGCTTCTTCTTGTGACGACTGTAAATCTTCTACAATTTCCTTCTTTAAATGCATTTTATTCACTCTTATACAGTAAGCTTTATCTTCGCAAGTGACATAAAGCTCTCGATTAATAAGTTTAGTGATATTACTTTCATTCTGTGACCAATCATCAAGGAGAAATCTCACAAGCTCTATTTTGTTGTCTGGGTGTTGCAAATACTTACCCCAGGATTTGGGTCGTTGCTGGTTTCGGTGTAGAATTTTTATTCTCAATGACCCTATCGCTGATCGACGTTTCCTTTCGAGGGATTTGATAGAAGAGGGTAAGTAAAAATCAGTTATGAAAAAAGATATTCTGCAAGATGTGGTCAGAATTTTTCCAAGAAGATAGTCAGCAATATCACTGAACGTTGATGGCGTGGATGGAAGTTTTTGAAAAAGTACCATTCCATCAAATATAGGTGGTGTATTTTCGGGACAATGGTCAGCTATTGGAATCGACTCAGATAAGGCTGTAAAAAATTTTGATTAAACTGTTTTCGACAATGATTCGTCAGCATTCGCCAAAGAAAGTGGTATCGAAGTTAATTCAAATTTGAGGGCATCTCTCATGCTTATGTTGCGATCTTTAGAAATCAACATCAGCCTTGCAAAGGTTTCTCTGTCTGATCTCAATGCCATCATCAATCCCTTTGTCTTGGAAATGGGTTTCTTCAACTTGCTACTGAAAGTTAGGAGCTTGTTCTTCTTTATTGGATCGTTGAACTTTTCCTCAGTCGTGTAGATTCTCTTTTCCATGAAAGATTGTACAGAACTTTTTCCAACTTCTTCAGCACGTTCCAAATCATTTGTCACTTTTTCATTTGGTACAATACCGGAATGGATTGCTGCAAGTTGTTCACTTGCTCGAAATGGGTTTGACAAATTGGAGATAAGTTCGTAACAATCTTTAACCATGCTTTCATCTTGTATTTTTCTTGTCTTTCCAAGATCTTTCCTGTCTTTTGACGATTGATCCACATTGTTGCTTTGCTTGAAGTCGGTGTTCATCTCTGCCACTACATGACTGGAAAGGACCCACCTTTGAATAGACCCAACTGAAGTGCTAATGCCACCTACAATGATGCCACCCGGACCCTTTTGCTCTTTGTTGATGGTTTGTTCTATTACTTGGTCGGGTGGCAACATATTGAAACATCCTTCTGTTCTTTTCACACAAAAGTTACCAATTTGAAATTCATTGTATATTCCAGGCATTGTTTCTGGAAGTTCTTTGAGTCTAGCCCAACAATACGTGAAATGACGAGCATAAATAACTCTGTTGTATGCATGGATCCACGGTAGCATTCTTTCCATACTACTCAGATGTAGTTCCCAATCACCAATTCTGGTAGATTTGATATAGTCCAGTAGGATTTCAATCATTTCCAAAAAGCTCTGCCAAAATAAAGCTTGAGGGCCTAATGTTTTGCTTTTAATCATGTCTTCAAACTGATTATAGTAATTTTGTAGCACACTAGAGCAATCCATAACCTGAAGAAGAGAAATAAGCATGAATGCTTAAACGTACTACAAACACATTTTATGGAAACAATAACTTCTCCTACTATAGGGAATAAAGTTTAATAACATGCCTCAAGCATATTAGCCTGTGTTCTTTTTTCGACCAACTTCATTAATTCTTTTGACTCCAACAACTCTGCTACGATATTGGGGTTTCCATTTTCTTGCATCCAATTCTCGAATGACTCTATTTTCAGGCGGAACATAGCTTCGTAAATTGTTTTAAGCACTCTTAAGCCACGATTGTAGTGCTTTCCTCCCAGGACAGCGTTCACACTGCCAGGACCAGTCAGGTTAGCCTCGATTATCATTTCTTTTAGATCAGCTGCACCAAATCTTTTACCTACAACAGCCAAGAAAATACAACAAGCGTGGAATGGTCCCATACGAAGATTGATAAAATCCTGAAAATGACTGTTGTTTGGAGCTGCTAAAACTTCTAAGGCTTTCGAATAAATTGCATGGTCTAGTACAAGATCAGCGTGTTGCAAGCCAATTGTCTCAGCTTTAGCTTTAACCTGCTTCAAAATTTCTTGAACAGTATCAAATTTAGTGGGTGACTGGTTAATTGCTGGAAGATAATGCACTTTTGTGTACTTGCTTTTCCTCTTTGTTTGTGACCTCACTGAAAAATCCAGTCCAACTCGGAATCTGTTGCTCTTTTCCTTCATCTGCAGCCTTCATACGTGCCACTACCCAGATAAAATTTGAGAGCTTTGAGTAACATATTTCCAATTAGGTTGCTATTGGTGTCAATGGTTTTTACAGTAGGTGGATGAGATCTTTCTTTTGGTTTGTAGTATGGCGCGATAACATCATTGAAGCATGGTTTGAACGATCGTCGATGTTGAGTGGTAACAGCTACAGGAGTGGGAGATTGAATTAGGATTCCATTTGTACAGTGCATCGATGTGCCACTTAGTGACTCGGGGTTATGGTCACAGTTATCATAGACAAATGTGACGAATGTTGAGGGCTGGACATTATTTGGAATGTAACTCATGAGACAGACGTTTTGACTTTGTTGCTCTGCCAAAAATGTTTCAAAGCGATTAACCTCATTGTAAGAAACTGAATGGCCTAATTTGTTTAAGCATTCAATCATTAACTTGGACCCTGATTTCCGTTTGCAAAAGACACCTAACTGCAATTGCTTTACAGTTTTTAGTGCACATTAGTTGTTGTGTACAGAATATCTTGTCCAATAGATTTGATTAGCCTTTGACATCGTTTACTTTTACCCTTGTCCGTAAACAGGGCTTCCAGGAAGTTTTTCAGAAGTTCAGGTATTAGAACACTTTCACTCTTGACTTCGCTTGGCTCTAGAGGCCAACCACTAAACGTCTTTGAGAGTTTTAATTTCTTCTTTAATGAGCATGGCTGCTTTTTTAACTCGCTCCTTGTCATTGTCCTGAGAACTGCTTAATATTATTTCTGTTGATGTAGCCGACGTTTTCAAAAAGGTAACCTTTTTACCGAATCTCGTAATTATTCGTGACTTCAGTAATTGCACTTTAGTACCTTTCACTGTCATACCTCTTTCCTTTTTTGTATGTGTTGGAGAGACTAGTCATGCGGATAATCTCTCCCTCTTTTATGACAGCATCTTCAATGTAGTTGGCAAGAATTTCAAAGTATTCGTTTCTGTTATCGGGATAATCTGCTTCATTAGAATTGTTCTCCTTGTTGAGTTTCCGATGGCCGTCACGATAACATGAACGATGGAATTGGAATTTCTTAGAAATTACATCTGTTGTCTGGAGGCCGGAAATTTGAGCTCGCTGGTAATCATTTCCGTTTCGGCATATGTCAATGATCGTTTCTGCGCTTGATGTTGTTACAACTTTAACAAGAGTTTCGTAGCCACTTCCATTTGGGTTAGTTTTTCTTCTTAAACAAATGATACAAGTTTGCGGAGCAAGAATCAAACCTAATATGATATTATGTAATAAACTATATTAAAATAAATTATCATCATAATGAAATGTAGGAAATGCATCTAGCAAAACTAATTCTGTACCTCGAGTTTCTTTATTTCTACAACTATGCCTTGCAGAATAAGAGGAAGCACTTGTTGACTCATCACTATTACTATTCAATTCCATAGCTGGAAGTGATTTTATATTTGTGTAAGATTGATAACATTTTCTATGATAGCCACAAGTAGAGGAATCAGGCACTGTATCCTTATCATACTTTTCTACAAACTTGTCTTCTTTCTTCAGGGATGTTATATAGACTTTCTAGAATAACATAAAAGACTTTGGTAAATTAATGTATACGTTTCTGCAATGTCAACTTTACTACAACTTTACTATTTTGTCTGCATTAATTTTTTCTAACCTGCCAAGAGACTTGTGTAAAAGGTGAAACTGGTTCTGTAGAATTCCTGATGTGTATGATGCTATTTCTGGTAGACGATTTCTCTGATTTCTTTCTTTTCTTTTTCTTGGGAGAGTCATACCAAACTTCTTCCCCATTCATATCAATGTCTAATTCTATCTACACAACAAAACTTGTTATTAAAAATCAAGCCCACAACTTTATAAACGTGTCTGAAGAGAAATAAAACCCGGTTTAGTTCTATTGCAATTAATTAGCAATGCAATAGTTTCAATGAAATTTTCCAAAACATCCTGAAACGAAGGACTGCTAGTATAACATTATTCATCACCACAAAAGGTGTTTCAAAATAGGTATTTATAGCAATTTTTTGGAAAAAATTTCGGAAATTATTGCTGACATCAGCAGAAAATTTCAAGTCAATGGCTAATAAAAATTGAAACATCTTCTACACTTTATTGATGAGCTTTTCACCAAATTTAAGCAACTCAGGTGCACTAGGTCCAATTCTATCTGCATTTTAAGATTTCCTACTTTGTCTCCTAATTTTCTCGGTCCGTATCCATTCTGGTCTGTAAAATACATGTGTGCAACAAAATTTGGACTAGCAAACACCTTTTTTCTGAAGCCCCAATAGTATAATAACACTATGACATATGCTAGAATTTGCCCCCCTGACCAGTAAAGTTGACCCCCCTGGCCCCCGGACTATAAATAGCATTTAGTGCCATGAATTCGTTCATATAAACGCAATGTATATGCTTCATATCCAGATAACTAATAATTTTTTGTTTTGTTACCGTAATCTTACTGATTCTAACGTCTGTATTTAACAACCGCAAAGTGCCGAACCTGAAAATATCTTGAATCGGATGCTATCCGAAAACGACGAAAAATTGTTACATAGACAGTCAGATAGTTAGATATAATGTGTAAACCAAACAATTTCCTTCGCTAAGGCGTGGAAATTGAATAATGTTTAAATCAATGCAATGAGACATTAAAACAGTATACGTCAACATGGAATTTGTCTATAAAGAGTACCAATCTTAGTAGCCTTTTGTGATCAAATTGGAATGTTTAACAACAAAAAATGTAGACAAGATTTATATCCATCTATATTGAAAAATATTCTCTGATTTGGAATTCAATATCAGTAAACTCTGTTGTGGTATTTACATTTATACGAGTGTCTGGGTGAAACTTCGAAAGAAATAACTGAAGGTAAAATAGCTATATACAGCTTACAAACTCTTTCATTGGATAAGATAATAAAAAATAAACGACAATGAAGAGTTAAGAAACAAATCAGTTAATTTGTTTTTGTGTAATTGTTATAACTTTACATGTTATATACTTGAGTTATTTCTAAAAATATATGATTACAAGTATCCCGGGTAAAAACTTTTTACCGAACTTTACTTCGAAAACATTAGGTCAAATCCACCATTCCCGTGTATGTACCCCGTGACGAAAAAATAAATCATAAAATCGCAACTCCAAAACATCCCAGGTGGCGTGGCTCGCCACCCATGTTCAGTATGCGTTGTGTTGCGAAATTTAACTCGTGTAAAAGTTTCTACAGGCATTAATTTTTTAATTCATTTCTTACATTCAGAAGATTAAAAACAGAAACAAATAGCAACATGGCTCAGATTAACATATTTATGCGCAGAAGAGAAGTAACTTTAATGTAAAAAAATGGCAATATATAACACAGAACTGTTTACCTAGTCATACCAAACCAAACATTACAAAACGTTAATTCAAAACAAATTGATACCTTCCAACTTTTTCTTTTGTTCCAAAGTTACTACTCGACTGCAACCATTAATGAATTTTTGAAATGATATGTAGTCTGTTCTTCCCAAAAGCATCAACATCATGATTATAACCATGAGTTTCATTTCTTTATGCTTTTTTATTATTACCTAAAAAATTAATACTTGAATTGTAATACCGAAAACCTAATCATGCTATAACAATATTGAAATAAAAAATAAAACAAAAAGAAAATTCAAGTACGCATTTATCCTAAAGATAACAATTAAAAACAAAATTTGGTCTATAAAGTCAACCGATACTGTGAGTCAATACGGGTTTTTTCAACACTGGAGCTGAACAGAATAAAGACTTTTACCTGGCAAACACAACCACACATCAAATTAATAAAAATAATTGAAACAACAAAATGCCCTACTTTGACCAAAACCATAATTGAATACCCAGAAGATATTAAAAGCAACAAATAAAAACATAAAGGCGAATCTCCACAGAGCAATTTTCAAGCGTCCGAGCGCCGAGCGACCAGATGGTCACTGGTCGCTGGTCGCGGAACAATCTCCACACATAATTTTTCTAATAGAATGAGCGCCATAAAATGTAAACAAACCAATTCAAATTATAAAAAAATGGAGGAAGAACACAGACGAAAAATTATTATTCTTATTTTATTACGTCGTAGACTACAAGAGAGTATTGCTATTAAAAACACGAAAATTATGAAAAGAAGATACAAAGTAAACCCGGTTCTTCGGGAACGACGAATGAAAGGAGAATTTTACATTCTTGTTAATCAAGTGCGTTACTTTTATCCAGAAGAGTTTTTTCAGATGTTTAGAATGTACCCGGAACCATTTGAAACCTTATTGACTTGGGTTGCACCCCATATTATGCGTGATCCAACGAAGGCAGATATTGTGCCGCCAGATGAACGGCTATGTGTAACATTAAGATATTTGGCAACTGGTGATGCTTTTAAAACCATTGGCCAAAGTTATCGCATTAGTGACACAACTATCGGTAGGTTAGTCCCAGAAACCTGCAATATTTTGTGGACAATTTTGTTAGAGAAAGGGTTTCTTAAGGCACCAAACACACCCGGTGAATGGAAAGAAATTAGCGAAGCCTTCGAACAGAAATGGAACTTTCCTAATTGTGTCGGCGCAATTGATGGGAAACACGTTATAATACAAAGCCCTCCACGAGCTGGGTCCATGTATTATAATTACAAGAAGTTCCATAGTATAGTTCTTATGGCGACTGTCAATGCAAATTATGAATTTATTCTTGTAGACGTAGGGGACTATGGCCGACTTAGTGATGGAAGCGTTTTTGCTACAAGTAATTTCGGTATTGCTATTAATAACGCGAGGCTTAACTTACCACCACCTAGACAACTAGCAGCTTCTGGACCCTTATACCCGTATGTGTTTGTTGGGGACGACGCATTTCCTCTTAAACCTTGCCTAATGAAGCCATATCCTGGTACAAGGTTATCAGAAACCCAACGTATAGCAAACTATAGATTTTGTAGAGCTCGACGGATAGTAGAAAACGCTTTTGGAATTGCTACTAGTAGATTCAGGGTATTTAGAAAACCTATTTGTGCTGGAGTTGACACTGCTGTAGCTGTTACAAAAGCTGTCGTGGCCTTGCACAATTATCTTATGAAACAATAATCTAGAGGGCGTTCAAGGTATTATGAGCCGACTATGGTCGATCATGAAATAAATGGTGGTGTAAGAAGAGGGTCCTGGCGAGAAGCATCATTTAATCAAGCTTTGCTGCAAGTATCTAACACTAGCTCAAACAATTACAGTGTGTTAGCCAAACAAGTCAGGGACAATTTCGCAGATTACTTCTGTTCAGAAGAAGGAGCAGTTGATTGGCAATGGGATTGGATTAATAAAACATATAATAACTTTGATAATAGATAGATAACACTTTCAAAATATATAAAAAGACGAGTAATCTATGCAGTGTATATATTAGTATACATGTTAATCATGTACATTGGTGAGACATGTATCATTATCTTATGTTCATGTCAGTATATACGTATCTATCTTTTTAAATGGATGGATGAGGCGTAGTTAGGGTCAGTCAAAAATTGTGGAGTCCAAAATAGTGGGATATACTTCTTTTCAATCTGAAGTGACATTGCGTTAGTTGCACGTTTATCTTTTCTACTTTTAATGACTAATCTGTCCTCCACAAATTTTGACTGAGCTCTGCCTATGCCTCTGGATTTATCATACACATATCCTAAATATGAGTGACAAACAGAGTCAATGACAAACAATGAAATAAATACTAAGCAAAACATGAATGTTGACTGAAGATGAACTAATACCAAAAGTGTTCAAAGTCATTCACTAAATTCATACTTTAGCAATACCTGCTGAAGTTCAATTTTAGCAAGCCTGTTACTTTTTTTAGGTAGTTCTCCCAAAATTGGAACCAAGCTTTGGCAAAACAACTCATCAGCATCAAGTTCTTTCTCTTTAGTGGGAGGTTTAGTTATTGCATCCACTAGCATTAAATCGATTTTTTCTCGCCTGTCTTCAGCATCATTACCCTTCTGTTTCTTGGCGGATGAATGGTTTCCTCTAGCTGGTCTCTTTATGGGTGCAGTTGTTGGTGACGCAAACATATTGATGTGATGTGATGACATACTTGGAGCAGGTGAAAGAGGCACACTTGGAGTAGGTGAAACAGGGGGTGACAGAAATGGCTCCAGATTAGTTTCTGTCACTCTGTTATGTACGACATCTTTTAAAAACTGCAAAGAGTCAAAATATTTGCATTTTGCTGGTTGCGAGGAACCAGACCCTGACTTCGATGCAGCATACATTTTTTTTACACATTTTGCCATTGCGTCTCGGATATTTTTCCACCTTCTCCTTAGATCACATTCTAAATGTACAAAATACAACAACTTTAAAATTGAAAACTTGAAATAGAAAATTTGTTATCTATATTATGAAAGATATATATATATACACACTTGTTAATAATACCTGAAACATTTGTAGCAGTCAATCTTTCAGCTATTTTTTCCCATGCCTTGTCCTTTGTGTTTCTCTCCTTGAACCCTCTGCACCGACTATCCCAAATGCAGTTAAAACATTTAACTTCGTTAATAAGAAGTTCATTTATATCATCATTAGATAGCGGTGAACCCACTGCATTATTTTCATATTCTTCGTCATCATGTGGTGGTGGTGGCTGACCCTCTTGCTCCTCGTAATTTAGGAAAATTGATTGGGATTCTTCACTCTCTTCAGGTGGTGAAACAGTTGTTAAGTTATCCATTAACGATTGAAAAGAGAAAGAACTACTTGAAACAGCAGGAACAGTGCTTTGTTTTGCTGATAGAAACCTTTGATACAACATGTGTTGATAATTATTTTCCGCCATCTTGAAATGAAACATAAGATTAATCTGCAGACTTTAGCAAATTCGAAATGTTTTGATTGGCTGCGCTCATGCGCTGCCGCTGGGAGTAGAAATGAATTCTACTCCCGAGCGCTCGCCGACGAACAGATTTTGGTCGCCAGCGACCATAACTATTTCATAATAACTGCTAGTACGCATGCGCATAATCGGGCGCTGGTTGCCAGCGACCGAAAATTGCTCTGTGGAGATTCGCCTTAATGCTTAACTTATATACCTAGCAAGTATGTATGTAGCAATTAACATAACACAAAATAATGAATGCCGTAAACAAATATAAACTGAAGAAAAATATACCCCGGCAATGCTTCTTTTTTGTAGTACAATCGCAATGAAATACATAATCCATTCTTCTCTAAAATAACCTTCTCAACATACCATGTGTTTCATTTATACATTTATAAATTTCGTTTATAAAAAGCTACACTTTTTCTTTTCTGACCTAAAAGAAAAAGATTTCAGTGAAGAACAGCTACAACGCTTACTACTACTGCAACCATATTTAAGCAAACCAAAACAAAAGGCATAAATGGCTGGGAGAGGGGCATGCAGACAAAGCATCAAACATCGTCAATAGATACAATTTGACAGCATAACACTTTCCCTACTTCCACAGCCATGAGAAAGGAAAACAGTCATAGCTGTGGGACCATTTTTAATTGATCTGTAAATAAATAAATCAAATCAAATCTTCTTTGCTAACTATAAAAATAATAATAGCGCGCGTTACCAAAAAAAATTACTCTCGTCTTCGTTTTTCATCCAGTAGCATATCAATATATAAGGTTTGCGGAGTGGGTGCGTGGAATCACCCGTTCGCCAGCGAAAATATGGAATGCGTGAAAGCCGGATATTCATTCAACAAAACCTGTTCGCTCTTCATCATGGAGATAAAAAATAACCGTAATCCTAACCCTTAACCCTGACCCTAAAACATCCCGGACGGAGACCACTCTGCGAAAAGAAAATAGCACCACTGAAAGAATAGTAACTTTAGTTAGTTTTCTTGAAATGAATTCTATCAATGCAATGTATTCTATCAATGCAATGTACAATTTAGTTATATTGCGATTCAAAGACCTTATTACTTCAAATGTCCAGATACCAAACTGTGCTCCCTTGCCTCGTTTTGATGTGGTAATTTGATGAAAATTTTCAGAAATTGGCCCATAGCAATTTTCAGTTGTGAAAACTTAATATCAAGTAATGTCACAATATAAAAAATCAAAACAAGGTCGGGTTTGATAGTCTGATAACGCGTATTTAAAGATTTGATTTTGTGAATGTGGGATGGAGATAAAAAAGAGAAGGAAAATAAAATGCTTTTATGAATCAATCATTTCCAGTTCTTTAATGCATAAGTACAGATTCAAAAAAATTCCAACATTCATAGTCTTAAAAAGAGCATGAATAAAAATGATCTATTATAAGAAAAATTTTAAGCTTTTTCGAATGCATAAAGAAACACTGGGAAGTAATACCAACAAGAAATACATAACAGACATCTTTTAAACTTTGCCAAAATGTTCAGGTAACATAACCCAGATATAATGAACAACATCTAGTTTTATGTTGCAAATTTAAATGTCAATCAACAAAACTCAATTTGTATACATAAAACATCCTTGAATTGGTCACATATTCCTTTCAAATGAACAGTAACTAATTTGAATCAATGTTTCCTGACCACATATGCTAGAAATGCCTGACACGTCACATTTGTTACTCCTGTCTTGGTTCTGCAGTTCCATTGTTTCAAGTGTACCAGATGTTCCACGACTACAGTGATTCGTCTCAATTCATAAATTGATATCAATTACTCTTGATAATGCCTTATACACCTGAAATAGTAAAACCAACAGACAAATTATTAAGAGCATAAATTTCCCATTCACGATACTAAGGAAAATTATTATATGTTTAACAAAATTATTTAACATAATTATGTGTTTTATTACGTTCGCTTGTGTATACATGTTTATTTATTTAACATAATCATATATATTTTATGTAATTATAATTATAGTTATATTAATTACTAACTGGTAATTTTAGAAATAATTCAAGTAGCATTATGTAAAGGAATAACAATTACACAAAAACAAATTAACTGATTTGTTTCTTTTGCTCTTCATTGTTGTTTTCTTTTAATTATCTTATCCAATTAAAGAATTTGTAAGCTGTAGCTATTTTAACTTCAGTTATTTCTCTAGAATTTATAAAATTTCACCCAAACACATGTATTAAATACTACTATGGATTTGACTAATTGAATTCCAAAACAGAGAATATTTTACAATATATATATGATGGATAAAATATTACATTGTGATATTGTTTACATTTTTTGTTGTTAAGCAGTTCAATTTGATCATAAAATGTGACTACGATTGTACTCTTTTAAATAGACAAATTCCATGAATGGTGATGTACTGTATACTGTTTTGATGTCTCAGTGATTTAGACAAAAGAAAAATCAAAGCCATTTTTTCTGCACACACAGATATATTCTCCCTGACCTGTCGTCAGCATAAAGTTTATCATATACAAAATATGCAAATCATTTCCCATCTATATACTAATACGCGCTGTGCATACCACTTTTTTCACGCTTTCACTCTCTAAAATTTCGGGTCGTTTTTGCGGTCACTTTTTCATAAAGGTGTTTAAGACCACGGTTAATATTTTTCTACGATTAGTATAGGGGAAAACATTGCATTGCAATTAATCGTTTCAAATGTTTCGCGAGATCAAGAAACAATAGACAACAACGAAAGTATTGCGCGAAGATTTATTTATGTTTTTAGGGTAAGTACGCTTTAGAACCTTTTTGTTTGTTTATTTTGTTTTTCTTATAGTATTAATAGGGTTTCTGCGTGATTACTTTTCAAACAAAGAAATGAATATCATGGTTTTTAATCATGACGCTCTGGGTTCGTGAAGAAAATCCCAACTGTTTTTAATTCACATTTTGGCAATTTTGCGACTTTCGCGTTTGGCTTTTATTTACATTGGGGTGTGGATTTCATGAACAGTTACAGCGATTTTAATCTTTTTGTTGTTTACCTGTACGCACAATTTATTTTTACTACTGCATATATCGTATTGTGAAAGATTTAATACGAATATTTTGATGTGTTTCAGATCTTCTGATTAAAATTTTTTCTGTTCATAACTCCAGTGTTGAACTAAATATGCTTTAGCCGGAATACCTAGAGATTATTAATTAAAAGAGTGAAGAGTGTTTTTTTCTGTATTGACGTTAGATATTTTTAATCAAGGGGAACCATTGCATTGCATCTTCAATTTGTAAGGTAAAAAGTGAAAAAAGTGGACGCACAGCGCGTTTTTTATTTTTGATGAATTAAAACCCGTGTTCTACACGCTGTTCTACACGGGATACTACATTCTAAACATTCTACATTCCAAACAATTGAGGAACTATATCATACTAAAATTCATTATACTAAGCCTTTCTCTCTCTGTTCAGCTCACATCGATTAAAACATGTAAAAAATTTTTACACGGGATACTAGTGAACAATAATAAGCTTGCAATTAAGAATTCAAAAAGGATATATAAATCTCTAAAAGGACCTATATTATGAATAAATCTTTATGGGGCATACCATAGTGGTGTGTCTGCTGCTGCACAAACCTCATAAACATAAACATTTACATTAGATTTTATCATCATCATTGGACTTTTATGTCTTGTTTTGTGTTGTGTGTGGAAATAAAAACAGTTAGGTGGATCAAAATACAACACAAAGTTGAATAAACATGGCTTAAAGATATAAGCATATAAGATGGAGAAGAAATAACAGCTTTATCTTTTATTCCTCACAGATACACAGCTTGTGAGCATCCATAGATGCACTTTCAGAAGCTTTGATTTAAATTTTCAAAAGTATCAACAAGCAATATTCTCATTAGCTTACAATATTATCGTAAAGGATAAGAGGTATTCCTGGTTTCCCAGTCATAACAAACCTCGGAGCATTCGGAGATTTCTCGGGGGAAAATGTCTACTTAACTCAAAAAGCAACCCCTTTGTTTTGACCGCCACCGTACAGATTGACAATTTTGCCTAAACGCTATACCCTGAACACTTGTGAACTTGATCATCCATATTATTACCTACCTCAAAATTTCCGAAATCCAAAGGTAAGTGAGCCAAATCGCATTTTTTGTATGACCCTGTAAGAGGTTGCATCCAGTTACGGCAGCCGAAATGCATCTCTCTGTTAGTGTTTGATGACAATATTTGATCTTGCCAAATGAACTAAACGAAAGAACTCATATAATAAGATATCTATTCAAAACTATAGTATTTAATCTTCCAAAATTAAATTAAAACCATTCCTTACTGTGTAAATAAACATCATTTTGTTCTGCATTTCTTCACTACACTTTCTTCTGTATAGCGATATCTGATAACTAAAACGTAAACAAACATTTAAATACATTTAAATACAAATACATATACATAACTTGTTCTTTTATTAATCAAAAATAAAAGTTTTATAATAATACCTTTTGTTCGTTCGATCTTTCAGCAGCTAATTTTTAAAAAGTTCACTGCACTTCTTCTGTATATCTAAATGTGATTTTTCATTGTAAACAAACAACTAACTCACTTACACGTGCTACCCGTGTTCTTTTATTAGTTAGAGTAAAAGTTTAGCAATAAACACGATAATAAAACGTTTTACAATAATAACAATCCATACAAACCTGTGTTTCTTCGTCAGTTCTTTCGTCGATTTGCTGCCTAAAACAATCAAATTTAAATTAAAATATTCGTATACAAAAAGAAACAGGTCTTCTTCGCGAAGTTTCTTGCTCACGAAATGATCATGGAGATAAAAAATAACCCTAACCCTTAACTGAGACCCTAAAACATCCTGGACGGAGAATGGGGGGTGTGAAAAGGAAATACCACCACTGACAGAATATATGTAATTTTTGTTAGTTTTCTTTAAATGTATCCTAACAATGTAATGTACATTTTAGTTATATTGTGATTCAAAGACCTTACTACTTCAAATGTCCAAATACCAAACTGTGCTCCCTTGCGTCGTTTTGATGTGGTAATTTGATGAATAATATCCGAAATTGGCCCATTAGTAATATTCAGTTATGAATAACATAATAGTAAGTAATGTCACAATATAAAAAATCAAAACAAGGTCAAATTTGATAGTCTGATAATGTGTATTCAAGTATTTGATTTTGTCAATGTGGGATGGAGATAGAAAAGAGAAGGAAAACAAAATGCTTCATGAATCAATCATTTCCTATTCTTTTGTGCATAAGTACAGATTCTAAAAATTTCTGACAGTCATTGTGGCAAAAAGAGCATGAATAAAGATGACCTATTCTAAAAAAACCCAGCTTTTTCAAAAGCATAAATATGCACTAGGAAGTAAACCAACAAGAAATACATAACAGGCATCTTCTAAACTTTACCAAAATGTTCAGGTAACTTAACCCCAACTCAATAAACAAAATTCAATTTTCATTCTTGATTCTTGAATCCCTCACATGTTCCTTTCAAATGAATGATGAAAAACATTTTGAATGTTTCCTGATAGTAATAAACAAAACATATCAATACATGAAGCTAACAAACATTATACAGTTAATAATTTGTAATAATGAGCTTAATCTTGAAAATACAAGAGAAAGATTAACAACTTACATGTAAATTTCGAGTGTTTTGGTTCCAATTAGAATTTTCAAAGCAATTCCGGGTGGTCTTTAATAAATGTGGTGGGTCAGACATGAAATAGATTTTCTTTTCACTATCAAAAGGATTAACAGTCCAATGAAGATCATTTTCATCTTGAAGCATTAGTTTGTAAAACTTTCTGTTTGGTGATGCTCCATCAGACACAAACACTCGAACATAGAAACCTAAACTATGCAAAACTCTCGTTGCTTCCATGGTGCAAGGGTACAATTGGGCTGCAGTAAAGCCCATTGATGCAAAATAACCAAAAGGATAACAAAGTTTGGTAAAGATGCCTCTAACTAGATAAACTAACACATGTGTTGCCAACTGCCTTTGACTTGTAAACTCTTTGTCAGTATTTTCCATGAGTGAATTTTCAATGTGAGATTCAAATACTCTGATCTCTTCGTTAATATCTCCCATTTCCGTGAAACCAATTAGCTGCCCAGTCGACTTCCGGAAGAACAAATCACTTTTTATCTTCATTTCATCAAATGAAAGAGTAACATTTCTTTGAAAATCTTCCAAAGTGTCTAGCATTGCTTCTTCAGCCAATCTTTTTAAAATGTCTGGATTAAATCCACTTGATGGTGTTGTAAATTTTACATATTTTCTTAAAGTGTCAACATGAGGTAACTTTAAAAAGTTCAACTTTTTACTAGTTAGTTGTTTATATGCTGCAGCTGATGTGTAATACAAACTCAAACACCAACGAATTATCAATGGATGCCATCGCATTCCTCTACTATCACTTTTGGAGAGCTGTTCTTTTTTCTGCTGCCAGAGCAGCCATTGTGGTGTATCAGGCTCGAATGAACATTCATTGTTTTGTAAAATCTCCTTGAACACTTCATGCTGTTCAGTGTTATCCATTTCAATCCCATCTTTTTCTAAATGTTTAGAAATAATATTTGCCATTCTCACAACTTTTCTAGAAGCTTCTTTTCTAACTTTCTGAGCCTCTGATAGACGTTCCTCTAGTTCTTTTCGAGACAAATATCGATAGTTAACCTTGGAGGAATCACTTGTTTTCAGCTTTTTGTGCGCTGGCTCTGGAGAACTTAAACGAGAACGACATGATCTCAAAAACTTCTGATAACCTGCACATTGTTCACAAATGGCTGCAACTGACATGACGAACTGTCTGGAAATTCTCACTTTTTAACAAGCAGTGTTGAGGATTTTCAACAGTTGCAACCAGTACACCATTGTCAGACAAAAATGGTTGTTTTATGTCCAATCTACTAGCAATAACATCACCAAAATCTTTGATCCCTTCACAAAAATTAATAGTGGACAACTTCTCAACAAAATCCTTGATGTTATCATCCGATAGTACATGTACTAAGTTGCATGCTGTTCTGACAGCAAGTGTCACATCTGTTCCATAATAAAAGCACTTCCAGATATTTTCAAAGTCAACACGTATAGCAACTTGATTCATCATAGAACCATGTTCTAAAACAACTTTTAAATATGCCCGTTTAGATACCACTTTGTCATCAATATTAGCTTTAGTGTATCCAATACCAAACATTAACTCATCCAGAAGTCTTAAGTGTAAGTCTGTAGTGGATTCTGTGGTGGTAGAGTGTGGTAAACAAACAACACAATTTTGAGTATGTGCCTCAAACACAGCGGCAGTCAAATGTGGTAATGCTTGCTTTTCCAATTTCGCTAGTCTGTCTAACTTTCTTTTGCAACTACCACATATACGTTTTGGAAAAACATTTTCAGTTTCAATATCCACATCAAGATCGTATACAGCATAAATTATAGTGCTGTAATCCTGTACAGCTTTCGCGTTCTTGTAGCCTTTCTTAAGGACAATGTTACCACCACAAACTCTGCATAAACTTGAAAGTAACGCCTTATGAACTGCATCCATGAATATCAACACTGGGTTTTACGTAGTTTTAAAAATTTCTAGCTTTTTATTCCAACCACCATTCATAAGAATTTCAATAAAAAAGTGAAGAAAACAAGATGGCTGCCAATACACGAGATAAAAACATAAAAAATATGTTCTACAAAAATCTTTATATCTCATGCAATCCTGAACTAATTCCTTTCATTCAAAAAGCAAACGATTTATCAACTCTTTCTTCATACAAGGTTGCCGCGGCACTTGGGAGGCGCAACTATTTTGTTCTAAATTCATGTGATACTTTCACCACGTGTGGCTTTGTCCCATGAGGGAAAAAGCTCAATTATTGCACGTCGGTAGTTTTTTGTATGACGACACCGACGTTAGTTAGTCATGTGTTGGTTGGTAAACAGAAAACAAAAGAAATCATTCGATAATTTAAGCAAAAAAAACAAACGGCCCGACGTTGATTACGTAATTGTTTTCGTTGAACAACCAGTGAAATGCGCATCACGCATAGAACCAAAGACATGCCGACACAATATAAGTTTTCTATAGAATCATACGCAATGTAGAATGAGTTCAATCTCCTGTTCTTTTTCTACCTCCATGATTGCACCAAATTGAAACTGACACACCGAAAGCAGATGATCCTAGAATAACTGGTTATCGTATAATTGATGTGGATTTATTGACTGATTTTGTTTCTACTTTATGCTGTCCTGAGTGTTATTCAGAAGGACTTATATTAAAAGAAAATTTTAAGCGGAAGTCTGGTTTCGCTTCCTTTCTGTATGTGTTGTGCCAATGTGGATATAAAGCTGAGTTTTGTACCACAAAATTAGCTGACAGATCTTTTGATGTTAATCGTCGAATCATATATACAATGAGGTGTCTTGGACAAGGCTATACAGGACTCGAAAAATTTTCAATGTTCATGAATATGCCATCCCCAGTGACCGTAAAAAACTTTGACCGTGCTGTTAAAAAATAGCAAGGGTTGTTGAAGAAGTTGCTGAAAATTCAATGTCCGAAGCCGCCTATGAAGTTGTGAATGCATCTTCGTCAACCACTGACACGTCTGTAAGTTGTGACGGTACGTGGCAGAGGCGAGGATTTTCATCACTCAATGGGTGTTACACTGCCTTATCAATGAAGACTGGTAAAATTTTAGATACAGAAGTTATGAGTCGTTACTGCAAAGGTTGTAGAAATCGCCAAAGCTTGAAAAAGACTGACCCTGAAGCCTTTGAAAAATGGTATACCAGTCATAAATGCCAACTAAATCATGAAGGCTCCGCAGGATCGATGGAAGTAGCTGGTGCTAAAAAGATTTTTCAGAGAAGTCTTACCAAACATAATTTGCGCTATACCGAATTCTTAGGAGATGGTGATAGTAAAGCATTCACGTCTGTCCAAAATGTTTACCCAGGTGTCACTGTCAACAAGCTAGAATGTGTGGGACACATTCAAAAGCGAGTTGGAAACAGGGCACGCAATTTAAAGAAAAACGTGAAAGGGCTTGGTGGAAGAGGAAAGCTGACCAATGCGATTATCGATCGCTTTCAAAATTATTTTGGAATAGCTGTACGAGATAATGTCAACAATCTCGAAGGCATGAAAAAAGCCGTCCATGCTGTGCTTTTCCATGCCGCGTCTTCAAGGACAAATAACTGGCACGATCATTGTCCCAAGGGCGAAAGTTCCTGGTGTAGATATCAGCGAGACAAAATAACGGGGCAAAGTACCTATAAACCAGGAGCTGGCCTGCCATTATCTGTCATCAAGTGTCTAAAGCCCATTTTCAATGATTTGAGCAGTGATGAGTTGCTAAGAAAGTGTCTTCATGGGAAGACACAAAATCAAAATGAAGCATTCAATGCCCTGATTTGGGAGCGCGTTCCGAAATCCGTGTATGTATCGCTCACTCAACTGAAACTAGGAACTTATGATGCAGTTGCATATTACAACATTGGTAGAAAAAGTTCCATTCTTATATTTGAACATTTGAATATGATACCAGGTCGCTATATGACCAAGAACTGTAGTAAATCAAATAAAAAGAGACTTTTCAACAGTGCTCAGAAGTCTTCTGAAAAAGGCCGCAAGCGAAGAAAGGTGCTTCGAGGACTTTCCAAGTACAACCAGGACAACCAAGAAGCAACTCAGGGGAAAATATATGAGCCTGGTGAATTTGTAGCCTGATTTGTAAAGTAAAAATTCTGTACAGAGTTGAGTTATATTTATATTTTTGTAGTTTGAACTTTAACACCTTTCTTCTCAAAACTAGATTTTCACACCTCCCGGCTCTGTTTTCTCGGGAACCAGACATTCTTTTGACTTGAAACTTTGAGGAAGTTTTAATCATATATGGAGCTATGTTCATAACCAAAAAAAGCAAAACTTTGGTACTTGGTTTTGTTTTACTGTTCTTTGAATATTCAGAATTTAGCAAAATTTCAACACTTTGACCACAACAATCCGCCATTATTAGAAAAATGCGATTTGAAAATTATATTTTGGTTATGAACACAGGTTAACCTATATACATGCTTAGTTTAAAGTATCATTTAAAAATATAAAGAGGTTCTTGAGATTTTTGAGCCAGCAGGCTAGTCATTTTTGCTTCGAATTTTACCCTTTTAAGCTGTTACCATGGTAACAGATTAGTTTTTTTTACATTTTTTTTGCTTAATATTGTAGACCTGATTGATATGTATCCAAAATATATCATTAAAAGTACTACAAATGAGTTAGTCTTATTAGGGGGTAATACCACCTTAATAGTTGCAATGATGTCATTGATTGTATGCTACTGAGGTTAGATTTCAAATAACAATGTCACACTCTGTTCAGGACATAATTCCTGCAGCAAATCGGCTTTAGACAGGTTAAGAGATAAAGATTTGGAACACCACCTAAATTTAGGTAGAAAATGCAAAAATCATTTTGGAAAAATAAAGATTCTGTAAAATTTCTTACTAATAGGAGTATTCGAGTTAATTTCAACTCCATTACAACGGAACCAATTCCAATCTTAAAAGTCTGGATGGAATTCTTTTGGTGTCACTATTTGCAGCCTGAAATCACCAAAATCTACCTCAAATTAACAATAAAACAACATTAGCAATTACAGGAGCAATTAAAATGGAACTTCAACTTTAAAATTGTAATGAATGACTTTACTTCAAATGGCAGCAAACCTTCGCCTTCAAAAACCTTTGAAGCCAGCACATATTTTGAGCAAATCCAGGTACAAACACGTACAAGTACTACATACTTGTAGTTTTTAAACTTATTCAGAAGACTTAGGACTTTGGCCCTGATTTCTGGCCTGGTTTACCTGTCACTTTCGATGTTTTCGTAGACCATATTTTTAAAAGTTTGCTAAATGTGTTTCTCAGATGTCCAATGAACCTTGTTCCACTCATTTTTGGCAGGGAATAATGTTGTATTCCTAATGTAACTGACGCAGCTCTGAGCTCGGACTTGATGTTAGCGGAATACTTTAAATCTGCAAGTTCCACATGATGGCCGACGCAGTGAATCCGAATCAACCAGTCTCTTCCAGTCACAAATCTTGTCATTAAACCAAAAATTCTGCCTGTGTTAACATTAGCCCCGTCTGCTACCATGGAAACTTATTTCTCATTGTAGTCTATGACTGGAATCGGGTCATTTTCAGCAAAAATACTGTCTATTTCATTCTTCAGGGACTCAGCATCCGTACCTCCACTAGATATGTTAGGATACCTGCATAAGAAACTATGGCTAGTATTAAAATGCTGTCAAAACACATTGATCGATTGGCGAAAATCCTTTCTGAAGTTTTGTATAAGTTTCCGTTTCTTTGTCAAAAATACTGTCAAAATATCAACTCGAACTTTACTCACCATTTCTTTCCACCCGAACCATCAACATTCCTTTATCGGATCCAGTTTTCCTCGCCTGGCATCCATCACTAAGCAAAGCAAAAAAATTTGCACTGGCCAGAACGACGGCAACCTTTTCCTCAATGCCCTCACTGCAAGAAATATATTCACCCACGGAACGAGCAAGATTGTTTTAATTTCATGCAAAAATGCCAGAGTGAAAAAAGTCTACAAGTTTTCTAAATTTTTCTTAAAGATCCCATGATATAGAAAGGACAGGTATAGCTAGTAACAACTAAAGTAGAAATATTTACCGTCAATTAGACCTAAGTTTTTGTATTGTCGTGAAGGCAAAGTTGGCTCGAGGGCTTAAGTGTAGGCTTCATTTGAGCTTTTGTTGATGGAAGTGTGGATGTTCTTCTGGGCAGCTCCTTTGCTTTCGGTAGACTTACAAGAAGCAGCTGGCAGTAGCAGTGTCTAACAAGTCAGGGGTTCTGACTGTCTTTCCTTTCATCTCCTACCCCCATTCCTCCAGGATGAAAAGTTCGGTAATAAACCACTACTTTCGGAAAGAATCAACCTAACTATCTTATGATACTAATCCGCGTGCGTGTGCAACACATTTAACTTAGTGAGTGTTTGTTTTTCTGTTTTTTACCAGTCAAAATTTTCTTAATCGTGGTCATATAGCGACGGTTAAACCACGCACGACACATTCATGATTAGTTTTTTTAAGCCAATCAAAACACAAGAAATTCTTTTTTTGCCATTTTCATTGGTTGCCGAAATTCCAAAATCGATGGTAACGAAACCTGTTAGTAAATCCATTAGTCTACAGAGACTTTAGCACGATGCAAACGAAGGTGAAAGGTGAAAGGTTTACTACAATTACTGGAAAGTAAAGAAAGTTTACAGAGGTATTTAGTGCATGCTTATAGTAGAAAATCTTCTGCAAAATAGAGAAAGTTACCTCACATAATCATAAAAGCAGTTTTTCCAAACGAAGAAAGCAGTTTTATCTTTTTCAGTGTATGAATATGGTAGCATAATTTCAGTGGAAACAAATAGCAGGAGAAAGTGTTTTAAGTATATGTTTACAGTAGCAGTTTAAATTATTATTATTTTGTTTACAGATATGAAACATGAAAAGTAAAGAGTTGATAAATAAGGGTGGCTGCAGAAGATGATCAATGCTGTTTGATAACATGATGATGTGAACTGGTAGTAGAAGGTATCCTATTTTGTTGTTGTTGTTGTTGCCCTCTTTACCAGATTTCTACTAGTAAGCACCTTCAAATGTAAATTTTAGAAGTGCAAGGCTTTTTTTTTCTTTCCTTTTTTCTTTTTTTTTTCTTCCTTTTTTTCCCTTTCTTCTGAGTGCAACTTTTTAACGAAGATAGATCTTTTATTTGATTAAATGAGACAGCTACTTCTTGCTTCTTCAATTTCTTTTACTACTGCAAGGAATTCTTTTACTTCTCCGACGTTTTCACTTTTAAGATATTCTTCGTATGTTTTGTTGCTTCTCAGCTTTTCTGTTATCTGTTTAGTTTTTTCACAATCCAATTGGTGTTCGTTTGAATCTTCTTCTTTTTCACACATAGGGCAGTTGATATCTTTACCATGTAGGTTTTAGTAGTTGACTTTTACCAAATTCATCCTGAGTCTCAGTTCAGTCAACTTTTTCACCTCACTTGGTGTTAGTTTGTATAAATACCATTGTTTTCCTTGTCCTTGGCCTAGGTATTTCATCTTGCTTTTCTTTATCCTTTCCTGTCCTTTCTGTTGATGTACAACATCGTTTATTTTATTGGATATTTCATGTTTCCATTCATTTTTCGTTACTTTTGTTGCATCAGTTACTTCCAACCCATATGTTGTCTCAAATTCATCTACAACATCACTCCGCGAGCCTGGTATTTTGTGATTAATGAACTTTTCCATTACAGCCTTTGCTTGTCTTTTATTACCTGAGTTCAAAATATTGTGGGTAAACATTAATCTTCTTTCATTTATTCGGTGCTGTATGGGCCACAAACCACATTCGCTCAGTAAATCCCAGTAACTTGTTTTTTTTCTTTTGTCCTAGTAGCGAGGTCAAACAATCTTTCTGTATTTTTTCGAGTTCGTCAATTTCATTCTTTTTTATACTGCCCCCAGTGTTGTGCAGTATGATAGGGATTGTTATAGCTTCATACATGAGCATTTTTATCATTATTTCCATATCTCCTACCGTGCCATAACTGCTCCATTTTCTAATATTTGCCACAGATAAGATAGCGTTTTTCCTCTTTCCAGCAATACTTTTCGTCTTTTTGCCATTGGCTTGTATTGTGTCACCTAAGTACTTATACTCATCTGTATATTTGATCGTCCCATTTTTTACTTCTAGCTCTTTCTTGTCATCATTATCATTTTTCTGGCATCTTGATATTTTCATTATTTGACTTTTATCTGTAAAAAAGGTAAACTTCCTGTAGTTTTCATAATATCTACATCCACCCAATAAGGTTTTCTCAATCAGCTCCTTACTTCCTGCCGTTGCAATGTCGTCAACAAAGACTCTGCTGTCTATGCTCATATCTCCTATATTTGTTGTTAGGTAATCATTATACTTGTTAATATCATCAGTTGATGCACAGCACATCTTAGGACCCCAAACAGTCCCCTGTTTTACAATGTCTTGTACTTCAAACGATGGTGTTGTCCCATTAGGAGTTTCCACTATAATGTTAGCTGACTTGTTCATCTGGTATAGCAGATTTATGTCCTTTGCTTTCATTCCTTTTATCCACAGCGTGACTAAACAATCCTTAAGCTAGAGCTTGTCAAAACACTTGACCGCGTCCACAAATCAGATTATATTATATCTTCACCCAAATATTGATTATACTCTATTAATCGATATAGAATGAACAGCTGGTCTGCTGTCCCTCTGCCTTTCTTCCCACCACACTGACTTTCACTAATTTTTTCATCCAATCTTTTCTCATTTCGATTTAACATTATTCGTTCCATTACCTTGCTAATAGCACTAGTGATGAAAATCCCCCGTCTATTTGTCAGTTCATGTATGCTCCCTTTGTTCTTGTATAATGATTTGATTTTCAGTTCTCTCCATTCATTTGGAACTTTCCCCTCCTTTCTCACTTCATTCAACATTTTGATAATTGATTCTTTCAATGATTTACCTGCACTAATTAGCATTCAAGCTTTATTTCTTTTCAACTGCTTGACAATTTTATCAAACTCTTCTTCAGTTACTGGATCATCTTCCTCTGTCTGTCCTATTTTATTTACTTGTTGCATGACTTTACCAATTCTTTTCTCCATTTCCCTTCCATATTCCGGCACATTCAGTAGTTCTTTATAGAATTTGATGTATTCATTTTTTATTTCTTCTTTGTCTGTTATCATATTTCCACTTTTACCTTTTACTGCACATACAATTTCTTCCTTTTTCTTTTCAAGCTTTTTCTTGACTTCCCAGCATCCACCACCTTGTATTCCACCATTCTTTTCCACTTCTTCAACAATCTTTTTTCTTTTCTCACCCTCTTTTTCAGGAATTCTTCAGTCAATATTACTATTTATGACTTCCGTTTGTGTATTGATCAGTTTACGTTGAATTGCATTCTTACATCTCTTTTTTGCTTTAGTCAGCTTTTTCCTGATTTTCTGTAGTGTGTAGATTTCTTTTCCTCCTGGTAACACTTTCTTTGTTTTTTGTTTTTTAATGCATTTCTTTTTTATTTCCATTACCAAATTATTCCATTCTGTATATTTTTCTCTTATATCTTTTTCAGTTTCATGCCAAATCATTGTCAGTTCTTTCACATTCTCTGTTCGTTCTTGGAATTCTGTTAACTCTTTCTCGCTCAATTTTTTCTTCTTCCACCAGTTATCTCCTTCATATGTTTCGTCTTTTTCTTCTTTCACTGTAAGATTTATAGTTAACATAATTGTGTTGTGGTCTGAATACACCACTTCCCCAACTCTTCTTTCTTCTGCATGTCTGTAGAATGCATGGTCTTTTTCTTCATCTATGATCATCTTTTCTACCATCATATCTTTTTTTGATACAATTATATAATCTATAACAGATTTTTGATCATTTAGGACTCTTGTCCACAATCCCTAACAATGTTCATTAGCGTTCATCATTTCCAGTTCTTCTTTTTCTATTAAACTGAGGAGCATCTTTCCTGCCCTTGAAACCCTTTGGTCGTTTCCTTGTATAATTTTCCCCAGTTTAGATCTCCTATTATAATTATTTTCATTTTTTGTTCTTTGGCTTCGCTAATTTGTGTTTGGATATCTTTGTACATGGCCTCTATTTTACTTTTATCAACATCTCTAGTTCCTTCTTGTGGTGCATAAATGATTCCAATCCGTACTTTCACTTTGTGTTCATCATCTATACTTAGCCAGCATCCTTCAAAGGAATTTTTTTCTATTTTGTACATACTTGTTATGGTTTTCAATTTCTCCTTGATAATTATCATAATGCCTCCACCATATTTTCCATTTCTCTCTAGTCTTATGATCCCATAACCATTCTCCTTATAGAACGTTAACATTTTCATTGTTTGTTTTTACATATTCTGATGTTTTTTCATCACGGAAAATTTTGATGAAATAACTTTGAAGCAAGTTTATACAAACATTTTTCGATTCTTTAAAGATATACAATCAAGATTGGTTAACCGTGGATGTTTTAAATTTTTACAGAGTCGATTTCGTTATAATCTTGTTACTTATTAACTTGGAAATTCATAATCGTGACAATTGAAGATAAATTTTATCGTGATTTATTGGCTTAAAAATGCAACAATCAACTGACTAAATACTACAGGGGATTGAAGAGTAGGAGTAGATTGGGCTCTGATTGATCCTGCATATTTAGAAAAATGTCAGAAGATCAAACAACGTCATCTTTCCACAACAGCAACGGCAGATTAAACGATCAAAATAACTTGCAATGTATCAACTGTAAACGATTATTTAGAAGCTTGTCTGGTCTAAAAAATCATCAGAGAGCATGCAAATCTAGAGATAACAACATCTATGCCGTAAACAAAGAACCTATGCTAACTGAACAACCTGCAATTGATGTCAGTAGACAAGCTGATAAATTTTTTAAGAAGAGCATAAATGATGCGTACACAAAAATGAGCGTATGGAGGCGAAATCTATTTCAACTTCCTAAAGGAAGCATCGGAAAAACGTTCATTAATGAACTAACACAAACTATAGAATTATGGAATAATGACTCCCCATATAGAGATGTTTCACTCAAAAGTGAAACAAGTCCAAAAACAACAACACTCGAGAACAAAAAGACTTTAGAAAGAAGATTAGAATTTTGGCAGCAGAAAGAGATTTCTACCTTACTCGCTGAATGTCTTGTCATACAAAGTCGCTTAAGCAAAGGTTTGTCGCCAGACAGAAAAAGGAATTTGGGTGATGAATTTCAAAAAATGATGATCAAAGGGAATATCAACTTCCCTTTTTAAAAAATCTTTTTTTTTCTTCGTCGCCAGTTTTAATGTTTCTACAACGTGCATCTATTCACAACTTAACTCACATGACATATGGCGTGAATATATACATGGCTCTCCTTCGTGGAGATAAACACTACAATGTTGTTTTCTAAACTTCATAACTGTGGAGCCATTTTGAAATAAATAAATAAAAGAACAGCCAGTTCGTTACCAAAACACATCAGTAACTGCTCGTTGCCCTCGTAGGGCATGCAACTTTTTGATCGTTTTAACTCTGTTTTTACTATTTCTTAATTTTATTATAATCCCTCCTCTTTTAACAAAGGAAACAATATCCTCTAGCTTAGAGTCCAGCATATTGTTTTAAAATGATGTGTGTCATAGCTTTACGTGAAAATGCAAAAGCTGTGCAAGTGGACTAGGTGTAAAAGATAGCGAAAGACCAGGTTAATGTCCCATTAACATTATAAGGAGACTTAGATATTCCATCAATGAATTTGTTATTGTTATTATATATTCATAAAGCAATGCCCAAGAAAAACAGCAACTAACATCACGCATGAAAAAGTCAACAAAGGATGCACCTAGGTAGTTTATTCATTTTAAATAAGTTAGCCAACCGAGTCTAGTCCATCGTTACAATAATACTCATTTATATGTTTTTTTAAGATTTAGTTGACCACGATTCGGCCCACCCTCTTTATCACCAGTATTGAAATCTTCGAGAAATAGGTTATTCATAATCATACTCTTGCACTGGAAATATGTACATTTAGAATCAGTTACTATATTCTTTCTAATCATCCCCATCCCCCCTGTTGTTTTTATTCTTTCATGATAAAAACCAATGCCTTGTTCACAGCTAGCATGACCATTTCAAATTTTTTTCTCTCCAATTAGCGCCTCTCTCTAATGAGTGCCCTCCTTATTTCCAAAAAAATTTATAAGCGCCAGTGAAATATGGTTCCCTTTTTTTAATCATCAAATTGGGAATAATATAATCTTCTCTCTTTGCCATTTTTCATCAATAATTTATCTGCTCTTTGTTTAGACTTGACTTCAGCAACATTAGTAACCCTTCAGATGAAAGTGAAAACAAACTTAGGTCAGTTACATTTCACATTTTTTATATATTTGAAAATGAAATCTAACGTTTCTATTGTTTTTAATACAGTATCTTATCATCGCCGCAAAATCGTGCAGCAAATAACCAGATAAGTCAAGCTGTTTGTGGATTGAGCACGTAATTTGATTCTATTTTGGACCTATACGCCTCAACCAAGCACCCAGGCGCATATTTAATTTTTGAGGTTCCAGGGTGGGCACTCATATAAAAAGATGGACTTGTGAGTAATAAAAAAAAGTAAGAAAAAAAGTAATAATTTTTTTTTAAAATACTTCATGTTACTACATTGAAAAGCGAAACAAATGAAATTTAAATTTCAATTCAATCTTTGCTAAATTATCTTCCACTTTTGTAAAAAAAATCCTGTTTCTGAGGTTGAAGGATGTGCGCTTATTCATTGTTACGCCGCACAAAGATCAACTTCTATCAAAAATTTAAAAAAAATCATGAATGAATGTTTTACATAATTTTGCAGCTTTTTCAAGCTGTAAAAGAAATCTTTTTTAATTGAAGGGTATACGTAGGTGGCTTTTTATCATTTCCAGGCAAATGAAACTTGAAAACGTTTCTAAACTTTGAAGGAACATCAGATTTTTACAGCCCGCTACGTTCGTTATTGAAAAACGACACTGAATAAAATTGGTCTGGCGAATGCGACAAAGCGTTTACAAATCTCAAAGCAGGAATTTCATCAGAAACTTGTATCTCATATTTCGACAATCGAAAAGAAACATTTTTATACACCAATGCTAGCCCATTTGGTATTTCTGCCATTTTACTGCAAAAGTCTCCGAAAGAGAAACATTCGAAAATTGTATCATTTTCTTCACGCGCACTTACTCAAACAGAAATGAGATACGCACAAATCGAACGAGAGTGCCTAGCGTTAGTTTACGGATGCGAGAGAAATAGATTATATCTATTTGGGCAAAAGTTTATTGCATACAATGACCACAAAGCTTTGGTGAACATCCTAACAAATCCAAAGTCGACCATTCCATTGCGAATCAAGAGAATCGCTTTACGTTTACAACCTTACAACTTCTTATTAAACCGCGTTAAGAGTGTCGAAAATATTTCCGACTATCCTAACCAACATCCGCATGATGAAGCTGACAATGACATAACAGAAACCTTAGAAGAATACGTCAACACGCTGACGACTTACTCATGTCCAAACGCCCTCACTTTGGACGATATTGAAGAAGCCACAAAATCAGATGCAACAATACAAGAAGTTATCAAACCTGTACACGATCAAAAATGGTATCGATTAGACGAGCAAAATGATAATGAAACGATAATGAACAACGAACTGAAATCATTTCGAAAATCTAAAAATGAACTGACAGTTACCAGTTCGGGTATACTACTGAAAGCAAAATGAATAGTATTACCCAAAGTACTACAGAACATGGCCATCAACATTGCACACGTTGGTCATCAAGGAATCCACAAAACAAAAGTCTTGCTGCGATCGAAAGTCTACTTCTGAAACATGGATAATCTTGTTGAAAAGAAAATTTCAAACTGTCTTGCCTGTCAAGCTGTCGAAAGACAAAATAAAACGACTCCATTGAACAGTACCGAAATACCAGAAAGCGTTTGGGACACGGTCAATGTCGATTATCTGGGTCCGTTACCCAATGGCAAATATTTATTCGTCCTCATCGACCAACGATCTCGTTATCCCGTTGTAGATTTCACGAAGACAACCGATGCACCGACAGCAATCTCGTCCTTATCACGTACATTCAACTTATTCGGCAATCCGATGAAAATCTAGTTCTAAGGGATGATATCTAACAGTTCAAAGTAGTTTTACATTGTCCCTCTCATTTCCAATTTTTTTTTGCAAGTAGCTGACTATTGGGTCCTGCAACTCATTTTTAAAAGATTTCCCCTTCTGCCTGCCTTACTACAGCACATCAACCAAACAAAACAATGAACAAAGAAAAATCTGCGAAGCCTGAACGCAAACAATATCCATTGAGAGAGAGGAAGTGAACTTATGATTAAGCACGTTATGAACTTGTATATAAAACGCGAACAGATACAGTCTCAACAAACTTTCTAAACTACATAGTTAAAAGTATTTTTTGTTGCTTTCGTTCTTCTGTTTTTCTGTACAGATACAAAGACACGAAACTATCACTGGAATCGTGAAGCCAGGCAAGCCGAACAACGAAGGGTTAGGCAACGGGCCACCTACCACCAAGATGCGGTAGACCGTTAGGGCCACCCGAGTAGAGCAAAGCTCCTCCCCCAGAACATCAATGGAGAAGAGGAAGATGTAGTGTTTATCTCCACGAAGGAGAGCCATGTATATATTTACGCCATATGGCATGTGAGTTACGTTGTGAATAGATGCACGTTGTAGAAACATTAAAAACATGAAAGGAGGGCATGCCACCACTGTCTGTCTTTTTCTTTACTTATGCCTTTCAGTGTATAAAAATGGTAGTGGAATTTCAGGAAAGTATGCTGGGAAGTAAATCGAGTGTAATTAATTTGTTTACAGGTATGAAATATAGAATATAGAAAGAACAGAATTTAGAAGTGTTTGGTGATAATGGCTACAGAACATATGATCAATAATATTGTTTACTAACATGATGATGTGAATTGGTATTGAAAGGTTAACCAAAGTTAAAATAGTATCTATTTAGTTAAAACACAGTTAGTATTAGTGGATAAATAAAGGATAAGAGGGATGTTTAGTTTACTGTTGTGTTTTGAATTTTCCAGAGAGGAGCTTTGAACTGAAATAAACAATGGCTCCACATATGTGAATGTTTTCATATGTTAAAAATTCTTTTGCCATACTAATTCTGTCATTACGTTTGTGTTTTTAATTATTATTTTTAAGGTAAATATATTTTCAAAGTTTCTTTTAGTCTGTTTTGTTTTTCTTTCGATTTCGTCATAGCATGATTAGGTTTTTTGTATATGTTTTTTGAATATTTTCATCTGTAAAAATAGAAATGAAGCACATGGTGGGTTAAATTATAATGTTGAGAGGGTTAGTTAAGAGAAGAATGGATTATGTATTTAAGAAGATCATTAATAATTACTGTGCAATGAAACTGTCCTACAAAAAACAATCGTTATTGGTTGGATTTTTCTTAAAATTTATATTTTATCATGTTTATGCATTGTTTTGTGTTATATTAATCGTTTACATACTATGGCTGGGTATATAACTTTGGCATTTTGATTTTATTTGTGACTTTATCTTCTGGGTAAGTTTTTGTTCTTAGTTATTGTTTTTAGGATAAATGCGTACTTGAATTTTCTTTTTCTTCTTTCTTTTTGTTGTTGTTTATTTTGATATTCTTATAGCATGATTAGGGTTTCGGTATTACAATTGAAATATTATTCTTTTAGGTAATAATAAAAGAAGCATAAAGAAATGAAACTCATGGTTTTAATTGTGACTTTGATGGTTTTGGGAAGAACAGACTATATATCATTTCAAAAATTCATTAATGGTTGCAGTCCAGTAGTAACTTCGGAACAAAAGAAAAAGTTGGAAGGTATCAATTTGTTTTGAATTAACATTTTGTAATGTTTTGTTTCGTATGTCTGGGTATTGCCAATTTTTACATTAAAGTTACTTCTCTTCTGCGTATAAATATATATTCTGAGCCATGTTGCTATTTGTTTCTGTTTTTAATCTTCGGAATGTAATAACAAATTAATGCCTATTAAAAAGTTAAATTCTGCGACAGAACGCATACTGAACATTGGTGGCGAGCAACGCCTGGGAGTTAGTTCATCTGCGCATGCGTATTAATTAAAATTTTGCGATCCGTTTCGATCCATTTCAGTCCAAGAAAAAGTTGAAAAAAGTTCAACTTTTTTCGATGCGGTCCGCGGATCAAAATTTTTTAACCAATGAAAATCAGGTTTATTCTATAATTTATTATTATTATTCAAAAGGCTAGCCACATCAGCGAAACACAGTAAACAGTAGAAGAGAGCTTGTCCTTGTGGTTTGACGACTTGCAACTGACATCAGAAGCGCTCATTATGGACATTAGTGAACATGAAGATAATTTGGTAACTATCAACAAAGAACACCTAAACTATTTACGTCTACTTCAACCGAAGAAGCAAGAACAACTACGAACATCACCAGATGATTATGATGATATAGAAATCAATGATGTAATCAACGACACAAGTAACATAGAGCAAACACATAGTAGTCTTAAAGAAAGATTGGTAGATTTAATGCCAAATTATCCTGCAATATGGTGCACTTCTTTAAGATCATGTAAAGACCTAAACAAAAAAGAAGCAACATGGAGGGAACTCTCAGGGAGGCTAAACGAAACTAGTAAGTTAGTGCAGTAATATGTAAAATTTTTTTTCAATGATTTGATTTGCAAAACTGAAGAGTAAAATATTGTTAGATCTTTTGACAGCCACTCACTTGAGACACAAAAAAAATTTGTGTCGAACACTTGAATGCTGAAGAAACATTGTAGCATTTTCACACGGAAAATGTTTATGCGAAAGGATTAGAGGCTAATTTCCATTATAATGATTTTCCTTTTCACAGCTAGTAGTCAATAAAAACCATATCTTTTAATTTTAACAAACTGCTTGGTGGTTGGTTGCCAGTGAATTTATCTAAATTACTAAAACAAGCTTCATACCTTTTCCCATATAATATTTATACTCTTTATACTTTGAAATTAGTCATCGTACAAAATAAACTATGAAAAAGCCGTTGTGTGACATATTGTAATTTATTCTCTTTTTTTGAGATTCTGATGTCATTAAAAAGGCAGTTTTATCATTGTTATACAGTAACATATGGCCATACATGTTAAACTGCATGGTTTCTTTTAAAAATTGGTATGAATGTTTCGCTTACAATTCTTTTCCTTTTTTAACCTGATAGTCCATAACTATTTTTTGTACCTGCAGTTCTCTTAGATTTTCTTTTCTTTTTTAGATAATGAGACAAAGCCCAAACCTCTACACATAATTTGCATGTTGTGTAGCTGTGGATTGAGACACTTGGGTAAGAAATCTTTTGAAAATATTCCTCCTACAATTGAGGCTTTGCTAACAAATTGAAAGCAGTTCAGTTAGATTTTTTCACAAGTTCATGTTGTGAGCACAACTTAATTTCATATGTTTAGAGTTTGCGTATAGTCGTAGAATAGAAAATACATATCAGCTTAATGTGAAGAAAGATGAAATTTTGTTGCACTTGAGAGATTGGTCTATGTTTATTGAGATAATAGAAAGTTAGGAAGTTAGACATGGCTGCATGTTCACAAGTGGTTTTGTTTATAATTCAGTGACATCCCCCACTCTATCTATACGGTTTCTTCTGAAACAATAGACTTAATCAATCCCCTTTGGCTTGGGATAACCAGGAGTTTTTCCCTGGAGTCGGTATAATAATCACATGTGTTTCATATATTCTTGAGAAAAATTAACTTGAGAACATGCTTATAAGAAGTAATTTGATCCACAGTTTTTCTCCATAAGTGTTTAAAGTGATTTCATATTTATCTGATTATACATTGTAAATATATATTGAGAATATATAACTTGAACTATTGTCCAATATTTTCTCTTTTACAGACTAAATTAGCATTAAACATATTGGCCGTTATATGTTGCTTTTCTGTATCTCATTCATGTTGTCATATGGAATATTGTACCTATAACACGTAGAATACTTTTAGTCAACGTTTGTATTATCACTTTTCAATGACATAGTGACTGCATGTCCAAGAAAAAAGCAGTCTTAACAACATGATTATTGTTACTTTTTCAGATGGCAAATAATAATGACAATATCCAAGCAGCAGTTGCGGGGTTATGTAAGCACCTATGATAATTTCATTTTGTTTTATGAATACTGATTTCAATTCTATAAAATGCTTCATTAAATCTTTGTTTTTCTTTTCAGTTCGAAATTTGAATAATAACAATAATATACGTATGTCCATTTCCTTTCGCTAAATATTTCTATGGTTCTCTAAAAAATATACTTTTTTGGTTGTTGCTTATTAATTTTTTTTTTATTTTTAGATACGGAGCAGCTGCTTATAGACGTTTCCTATTTTTTATAATTGGTTTTAATGTGTAGATGTCATTTCTAATTCATTCCATAATTTAGAAAATTTACAAATTAACGATGGCCAGGAGCCGGAACCGCAAATCAGTAAGAATTCAAATAACCTTCTTATCATTATCATTCTTCAATTATTAACAAAAGATAATTTCTTATTATAGTTGCAGTATATAACAGGTTCTTGCGGGAACAGCTGGCCCGAGGAGGGCCAACCACCGATGCCGCCCTCGGTTCGTGGGTGCGGCATGCAGGGGTTTTTCTCCCTCCAGACCAAACCTGTGGTAGGGGCCAAGGGCAGAACCCCAATAACCACAGGCCGCAGCCATACTAAATGTTTGTGTTTGTGTTTTTTATGTGTTGTTTTTTGTTTCATGTTGTTTTATGTTTCATATTTGTTGAATTATAAATGATGAATTATAAATCTTCTTCAGTTCTTTTCTTGATTCCCCTCTTTCCATGCCATTACATTTTTTGTGAACTCATTGTCCATTCTTCATTTTATTTTTTGTGAACTGGACTTATGCTGAACATGGGCGGCGACTGACGCCGCCTTGGCGGCTAGTGTCCTTATAAATTTCCTGGTGATAGTTGGATAGATGATCCACTCCAATGGCCACCGTTGAGTTCCCACGAGTTATATCATTACCTAATTGATACACCAGGTAAAAAAATATTTTTTGTTATATATTTTTCTTTTTTTCTGTTCTTGTTTGTGCAATAGGAGTGTATCAACTTTTTATTTCATCTAATTTTAGGTGTATCCACTAAAGAAAAAATGAAAAATTACAAGTCACTAGACACCCATCAAAATTTTGTGTCTGATTGGGTTTAAAATATTCTGCATATCAACCTTGTATCTGGCAATACTCTCGTTATTACAGATGTTCGTCCATCCTAACGAGTAAATGAGGCTCCACATAAACCTTGGCTTGCACTGAGCAAGACTGGAACAGTAATTGCTACTCATTGTAATTGTATTGCTTGGTAAACAGATTTTTTATATATCTTTTTAATTTCACATATTGCAGCTACTTTATATAAAATGGAAGCTGCAGTTCGACATGGCTTCACAGCTCTCACAACAACTGATGTCCCGTGCCAATGGAATCAGACATTTACAAACTCTGTTCATCCTGCACCTACTGCTGAAATCAAATTTTATTCTAAAACTGCGAAAGATAAAGTTTCAAAAAGCTCCAAAAGAAAACATTATGAATTAACAACATGCAATCAGAATGAACTTTTAGAATTGTTGAAATCCAGTGGTGTTAAGTCAGTTGGCTTGTCATTATTTGGTGAATACAGTGAGAGTTTTGTTCCAACTAAGAAAGTGGAAGAAAATGTACAGTTGCCTATATGTTTCTCATCATTTTACAATGCAACCAATAAGACACTCGCTGAAGAAGTTTTAGCAGAAAAAATCGATGGAATTATTCAAAATTTGAGTGCAACAGATAAACAATTAATTTATCAGGAGGAACAAACCAGGGACCAGGCGAATAGTGTTATATGGCATCAACAACGTATTGGTCGAATAACAGGATCAATAATTTTTTCTGTCGCACATCACTGGAGAAGCCATCCACATCATTGCTTAAAAACTGATGTCAAATTTTATTCTAAAACTACAAAAGATAAAGTTTCAAAAAGCTCCAAAAGAAAACATTATGAATTAACAACATGCAATCAGAATGAACTTTTAGAATTGTTGAAATCCAGTGGTGTTAAAGTCTGTTCATAAATTATATGCACTGATTTCAGCTTTTATATAAAAACCAGGCTCAAGGGAATTTATGTAATTTGTTAAATCTGGTTTCCACATGGTAACTGAAATTAGTGCACATATTTTTTGAACAGACTTTAAGTCATTGACCTTTAACATGCCATCATTAACATGGGGACGAGAACATGAGAATGTTGCATTATCAGCGTACTATAAGACTTTCAGTGATCCTGATTTTTTTGGCGCTAGCCTATGCTTAAATCAGGAAATAACCATTCATCAAGACTTTGAGATTGTGGATTGTGGATTTGTTCTCAAGAAAAATGAACTTTAGTTCGGTGTTAGTCCAGACAGTCTTATAAAATGTTCTTGTTGTGGTGAAGGTGTTGTAAAAGTGAAATGCCCTTAGTGAAGTGATCAAGTCTGGTACCTTTTACATGAAATTTGATACTGGTTATGTTTTAGACAAAAAACATCAATACTATTATCAAGTTCAGCATGAAATGTATGTTTGTGGAGTTCACTATTGTGACTTTGTTGTTTGGACGCCCAAGGAATTTCTGGCCATACGGATTCTTGTTGACAAAAACTTTATATCAAATCTTACTGAAAAATGTTTCTTATTTTGGAAACAGGTTGTTCTGCCAGAGCTATTATGCCATTATGAGGATGACTCAGTGACAGTTGCCCAAGTATCACCAAAGCAATTGTATTGCATTTGTCGGAAGCCTTATGATGAGAGCCGGGAAATGGTTGGATGCGACAAATGTGACAACTGGTTCCATCTGGAATGCATCAAGCTTAAAGTGTTACATAAACTTAAAAGATTGTACTGTAAATAACGTAAAAAAGACAAAAAAATACACCATTTGAAAATTTTATATTTTCTTCAACTTTTGTAAATATTGCAGGGTTATAATAACATTACAGAGTGCTTTCATGTGAAACTTTAAATTCATGAAAAGTTCATTGTCAACTCATATAAAAACATTTCATAGAAGGTGAAACCTAACTTTATGCTGATTTCAATTTATAAAACCATTTATAACTTTCACCATGAGTTTTTGATGAATTCAATTTGATTAAATGTTATATATATATAACACAACTAACTTATTCTCTTATTCTTTATACACTATACTTTCACCAAGGTTGATTAAAGCAGAACAAACTGTCACAATTTTATCACAGGTAGCAAGTGGGTTTTCTTCGACTTCATCTATTATATTTTTCACCGAACGTAGTGGTATTATACCCTTTAGAATTGTATATCGATTTTTCAAAAGACCGATAACTCTCTCAATATGTATTCGGACTGAAGCTATTTTTCTTGTTGTTTCCACATCCTTTGCAGACAGCTGGGATTTGCCTTAAGTGAATGATGGAATTATTAGTTCATTGCCAGAATTCAGAGAAAAATCTTCTTGCAAGGTGAAACCTCGATCAGCTAGTATTTGATCTCCAGGGCAATGGTAGCGTAAGGTGGTAAAGTTAGATTCCCTCACAATCCGGATATCTGATGCTCGACCCCCCCAGCATCGCGAAACAAAATTCACTGCACCAAGTGGAGTGCATGATATGAAAACTTTCACAGTGCAATGTCTTTTGTATTGACTAAAACATTGGGCTCTTGCCATTAAGTTTTTAGGTGACTCTATAAACTTTTCAAAGCAATCAATAATGCTTGTAAGTCTGGGGAACTTTTGCTTAAAATGACCTGATATGGTATCAAAAATGTGGTCACGATCTGCCATTCTGATTAACGGTTTCAAACTATCATGTATTATGTCTATCCAGCGACAGTAGTAGTCAATTGCCGTACTTTTACTGACATTTGCCATGTAAGCCAAGAGATCAAATGTTACATTCTGTCTTAAGCGCACTAATGTTAACAGTATCTGGCTCTCAACAGATTTTCCAGTAGCATACCATTCAGAATAAAACTTCTTGAGGAAAATGACCAATGCTTTTAATGTTACACATTTCAGTCCAGTTAGTAAAAAACCATTTTCATCACTACTTGTAGCTCTTGAATATGGCAGTGGATTTACATCTGATTCTCGAAGCTTGTTGAGTGTTTCAGTTTATTCATCCCAACGTGTGCAGATAACGTTTGTGTGCTTCTACCAAGATTTAAAGAAGGTACGTAGTCAGGGTGCTTTTCAAAATTTTCTTTTTTACCTTAATTAATTTCATAAATTGAGCTGGAAATATTCAACCCATTGATATATACTGTTTATCATCAGTAATATATAGCTAATTACCTGAAATAAAATACTCAGAGCATACATATACATAATGAGACTTTGGTGACCAGGTTTTCGACTTGTCAATTCTCCCTTCCCTATCAACATAAGCACGATTAATAGCGTTCAACCATAACCTTCTCTTAGTTCTATCCTGTGGCAAGACATAATAGTTAACATTTCTTTTGTTTTGATTGGTTTAAAAATTTAGACGTCACACTTAGATTACGTAACATTAAAAAAAGTCTATGGCCTCTGCGTGGTTTTACAATGAAAAGGGAAAAAATAAGAAGGTTTTGACCGTGAACAGAAAACCAAATATATCACTCTTTAAAATAAAAGTGGTACGCACAATCGCGGATTATTGTGATAAGATATATTGTAGTTCTAACTTTGATAAATGGCAAAAAAGCTGAAAATAAGGATTTTTTTCCTAAATATATTAAGACATATATTGAAGTTTTAACGTCGAAAGGTGGCAAAAAAAAGCTGAAAAATAGCATTTTTTCATAAAATATCCGCCATTTTTAATTTTTCTGCACCATGTGAAATCTTTTGCTCATTATAGTATATAGAAACTTTTGACAAACATTTCCCTTTTTGAATTTTATCATTATCATTAATAAATCGAGAGTTATAATCATTTAGACGAGTCATGCTGTTTCATATTTCCTTGAAAAACCTTGCAAAATAAAGATTTTGCATAAAATGGGGTAATTTTGACCCCCACCTAACTCAAAAACGCCACCAAGTTGGTTGGTGGGGTGTTAGTCCTGCAAAATATAAGTATTGAAGTAGCTTTTAAGACACATTCCAACTTTATACTAATTAATTCCTACTTCGGCCTAGTTTTTGACTTAGACTATTTTGACTTAGATGAAACATTCGGAGAACATATTTTTCAAATTCAAAAAATGTATCTTCACAGCAAAGAGAGACGTGAAATTGAAACACACTCTGGCTGCAAGTACCATGGAATCGTTGATAGCTGCGCTTGTGAAAAAGAACTTAGAAAAAATTTTGTGCTTAGTTTTGTAGAAATAACAGGTAACAGAAAGTTAGCCCTGGCTAACAGCCCCGCCTTAGCCGCCCCGCCTTAGCCCCGATTAAGAAAATACTGCTTAACCGAGATAATACCATTTCCTATAAAATGTCAACATAATTTCCACCTGAAACAAACAAAAAACACATGAGAAAAGATGTTTTAACTGATGATTTTCAAATATTTTCAACTTTTTTGGCTTCGCTTCTCTCAGCGCCATATTTTCAAAGAAGGATCATTCCCTTGTTAATTACTCATTCTGAAGAGTGAAAGTATTCGGTGAAATATACAAATTATTTTCCATGTGCGAATTTTTAAAAAGAAACTGAATTTATGTGTGCAAGTGCAGAATGTTCATATTGTTTTGGTAAAGTTTATGATATTCAAGGATTGAAAGAAGGCAGAATGTGAAGATATGGTACAAATTAATAGCTGAAATACACATATTTTATTTTATAAGAAAGTTGTGAAAAGCCCTAGTACCATAGTCATAAGAAAGTACTGAATATTTTTTTATTCTTTTGTTTAATACTGAAAAGTTTCTTATTTGGTTTCTAAAAACTTACAAATGCCAATACAACTCGATTCGACCTTAAAAATGAACACCGGAGCACCATCAACACCTAAAACACAATGGTTTCAGGGAAAATCATAACAAGTGATAATTTCTGATAAATTTATCAGAAAATTACTGATTAGAAAAATCGAACGAATTACTGATAAATCGAACAAATTACTGATTATTTATCAGTATTACTGATTATTACTGAAAATTTTCTGATAAAACACTGATTAATTTATCAGTAATATCACTTGATATGATTTTCCCTCAAACCGTCACTTGTTTTTGTTTCTTAACTTTTCAAAGCGCCCCCAGCGCACTACTAAGTTTCAAGCAGATTTGCTATAAAAAGGAATACGTGTAGATTTTGTTTTGCATTCGTTAAAATTTCTTTATCTGAGCGCCCCTATTGATGGCCTAGGATGATAAGCAAAGTCGGAAGTCAGAAAAACAAAAGTGCTAGACGGTGATTGGGTTTGGTCTGCACAAGCACATAAGTATTGTTTATGTGGCCAGCCTTACAATGGTACTAGGTACATTCGATGTGACCTATGTCAAACCTGGATTTATGTAAGATGTAGTGGAATCATTGAGGTAAATAAACTTTTCATTGCCAAAATTTTATTTAGCTATACATGCAGCAATTTCTAAACTTCTATTACTATTTTCATATGAAAAATGAGTTTCTATTGTTTATTAAATGTAATAAAAATAGAAGAATATGAATGTTTGTACGTGCTTATATAACTACAATTTCATTGCAATTTCTGCAAAGATCGTGTAGAATTGTTACAGGTAGTGCATCAATACACGATTTAAAGCTGACAATTGTTCATTCGTGTTCATTTCACCTTACGAGAAGCGCAAGAGAGATAGTCAAGATCGGATTCACAGCAAAAGGTACAAGGTCAACACCAATGTGGATGATAAGCCTTCTTTTGAATTCTAATACTTTAGAAGAAATGAACATCATCTTTTCCATGATTGTGAAGATTACTTGCTCTAAAATTGTCGATAAAGAACTGAAAAAGAACGTTGCTATCATGAACAAAAAGATCGAAAATTTCCGCTATTCGCTAACGGAAAAGGAACTTAGTTCCATTACTGATACACAGAAACACACAGAAGTTGACGAAGAATTGGTTAGAGCAGAAGCTGCAACTGAGGAACAAGCATTGCTCCTATCTCCCAAGTCTCCTTTTCGTGTGCATTTTTATCAAATGTACAAAAGAATTGCTCCGAATCTTTCCGATGCAACGCCAAATAACACACTCTATTCAGCTAAATTTGTTCCCGCCTTATTAAAGCAACTGCATCATTGTGGAATGGTTTTTTACTGGGAGATCTATCTCAGCATGGAAAGTCTGCGGCTTATGTTGAGTATCGAACATGGCGAAAAACCCATCCTAGATACGATTACACAGCAAAGCAAAGTCTTCAACCACTTGATAGGACAACAGGTGTGAGCGACAAAAGGATGTCAGTACTGTATCACAACCAGGTGCAGGGGTGCAAAAAAGAAAATTAATCAGATTTGCCAATTTTCCGAAGCAGGCTGTTTGTTGATGATCGCTGGCGCTAACCGTTTTCAGATGCTCTATCGGTTCACATCTTTACCAAGCCATACTTAAGGTTTTGCTGAAGAATTCTTTAGGCTGCACAATTCCCTTTATCACTGTTGCAATATTATAGTGTTTCTCTTTGTTCACCTTATGTAGAGGTCACTTTTGATTAGAAAATCAATCAATTTTTCATCTTCAGCCATATATTTATAAGATTCAATGTCATGGTGATAAATCTAATTATCACATATTAGCTCACATATTTACCACACAATTGACCTGAATTTATTATATGATTGTTTCCATTACTTTCAGTTACTAATTGCATGTTATATTTCATTCTACTGAAGATAATAAACTGAAATAATAGGATAAAATGTCAAAGCGAAAGCTAACAGCAGATGAAGCGGTACAAGATATTCTTCGCTTCGTTGACAATGATGGTGATGACTATGAAAGCAATGATGATCTGGATGAGATTTATGATGACAATGATCTCTTACCATTGGAAAGTGATTCTGATTCTGGGGAATCTGATGAATCTGATGAGGAACCTGAATCTCAACGACCGCCCCGAAAGTTGCTCACGGCTAAACGGCTTGTAAATTCCATTGATAAGTCGATGGACGAAACCTGCTACCATAAACACAATTTTGGTATGGTGGACAATGATAAAGATGCTGAAGTCCTAACTGGTTACTTGGGTCCAAAGACTAATCCCAAAACTGAGAAAATATTTTGGACTAACAAAACGCCAAACACTGCGGGTCGACAACGGTCTTGTGATATCTTACGGCACACTCCTGTACCGGGAACTCTTCTTCCGGTGGCATCTGGTATTGATTCTATCACTGATGCATTTCATTGTTTGTTTACACCTAACATGGCTGAGCTTGTTGTAAAATATACCAATATCAAGATCCAGTACATACAGGACAATATACTAAATAATATCATGACCAGAGAGATAAATATAGATATGTTTTTCCGATAAATCATCAAGAGTTTTATGCATTTGTTGGACTGCTTTACGCTCGTGGACTTTTGGGGCAGTCAATGCATGGTGTCAAAGTCCTCTTCTCTGATATTGGTGGGCACCCTAGTTTTAGTGGAACAATGTCAAAAGGTCGGTTCACTTTTCTCTTGTCGGTATTCTCATTTGATGATGCAGAACAACATCGTGAAGTGTGGAAATCAGACCGTTTCGCGGCTGCCAGAGAACTTACTAATCTTTTCAACAGTACAATGAAGAGTGTTCTAGTACCTTCAGAGTATCTTTCACTTGATGAAACTCTGTATCCAATGAGGCATCAAATTGCATTCAGACAGTATAACCCTAATAAGCCAGCCAAATATGGTTTGCTTTACAAGTCACTCAACGAGGCAAGATTCCCATTTACCTACCAAACGATTCCCTATTGCGGTAAGCCTGTTGATGGTAACGGGCCATACTATCTCAATGCCACGGAAGATTACGTAAAGACTTTAGTTGAAGCAATGCCAGGTAATCTTATAAGAGGGCGAAACATTTCAATGGATCGCTTGTATACGTCTATCCCAACTGCTAATTGGCTATTGACCCGCGATATAACACTGGTTGGTACACTTCAAGCAAACCGTGTTGGACTACCTGATGAGCTCAAAAACCCAAAAGAAAGGAGTGAATTTGAAAGCACAATTCATTGGGAAAAGCAGCATGGCAACCTTGCTTTGTGCGCATACACGACAAAGTCCAAGTCTAAAGGGAAGAAAAATGTGTTGGTGTTGTCGACAATGCATCCCTTATTAGGAATAACAAAGGATGATGCAAAGCAAAAACCTGCGGTAATAAAATTCTATGACTTTACAAAAGGGGGAACCGACGTTATTGATATGAAAATGTCAAAGTTTACATATAAGTCCCTGAGCCATAGATGGACTTTGGTGCATTTTTACTACTTGCTTGATACCATCCGTTGTAATTCAATCTGAAGAAAATCAGCTCATTTGAAGTGGGCTTTGAGCTGGCACTGAGTTTAGTAAAGCCATTTGTTGCTGATAGACCACTCAATGGTTTGAATATGAATCAACAAAACAAGATGTCAATTGTTCTTAGAAGAAATGTCAGGGCAGATCAACGTAACCCGGGTAATGGTTATGAGCTCCCACGGTCAAGTTCAAGACAACGCTGTCATGCCTGTTTGAGTGACGTAACTGGCAAGGATTATAAAAAGAACAAGGATAAACTGAAAAAGGTCCAGACAAGATGCCAAGGATGTGGAAAAGCAGTCTGTGAAGTCCACTCCAAGATCATCTGCAATAGCCACTTGTAAATACTTTTCATGACTTTCCGCGTCTTTTTCCTGACTTTCCGCGTCGTTTTCCCCAGCTTAGTGGATGTTTTGGATCGGCCATGTTTTATTCTAGAACACTTTCATTACTATATTGTGTTTATTCTATAGTCTCCATAGTCCTTTATGTATTTTTAGTTTAGAATGAATGATTCATTCTTGTATATCTTATGAAACTTTGCGAAACCGCATAATTTTCTACTTTTTTGCCATAATTAGTGACGTAATTGCATAAATTAGTAAAAATTTTGAATTTTTTTTTAGAAATGTCTTTTTCATAATCAAAGGTAACACTGTACAAAATTTGGTTTGATAATTCCCATCCAATGATAAGTTATGCACCTTCATACTCAGAACGTTGAATTTTCAGAACTTGCACGGGAATTTGCAAAATCTGTCGCTTCAGTCAAATTTGTACTAATTTTTTGAGTTAATTAGTAAAATTTACTTATTTGCTTTAACATTTTCATTTTGTTTAGTATATGAACAATCAAAAGCTGAAAAGAGAACCAAAAATTTGTTATGCAAACTCATTTTATGACAATTCTGCTATGACACCCATTTTTTACCTTTTTCGGCTAAATTTCGACAATTACTAGAACAATTAGTGACGTCATCACGTGGAAAATCGAAATTTCAAAAAAATTTTTTTTCAGTCTATTTGGAATATGTCAAGGTATTTCTGTACCAAATTTCATGTCAATTGCATGTTCCTATCAAAAGGGAGATAACCAACCGCTGGAACAGGATGACAGTAGAAGAAAAATCCTCTTTTGTTTCTTTAGTTCCGAAGGAAAAAGAAACATGCTTTTGCAAGAAGAAAATGGGCTCGAGTTCCGTTATTGCTTGCGATGTTTGTCACGTTTGGTATCATTGTCAGTGTTTAGAAATCCAATCTTGCATACCATTTGTCTTTCCGTTTTTTGTTTGCAAGTTCTGCATTAGTAAAGAATTTCATCCGTTTCTCCCATATTTACGTCACTATTTTCAAACAAAATCAGGGAATTTATCCGCCAGTGCCATTAAGAAAGCATACGATGGATATAACTATCTAAGCAGCAGCACAAAAACGGTTATTCATAACCACAAGTTCCCTGTTAGTCAACAGGATTTGTTCCACACGTAACGTACTGGTTTGCACTGTTACACCAGCCGGGGAATTACAAACAGTAACAATAACTGTTACATTAATGCATCACTTCAAGTCCTTTTGGGGTCAAGCATCAGGTCGTTCATACCAACTACTGTTTGTAACGACGCAAAACCTGATAAGTTTTTACAAACAATAAAGAATGCGTTGTCAGTGGTTTCTCATCATCCACTTGATTTTGAGTTTTTGGATGATAGCACCGGTAAACCTGTGATTGGCAATCTTTTAGAAGAGGTCATGGATAAAGATTATCGAAAGAACGAAATGGAGGATGCCAGATTATTCATTGCCAAGCTTCTGGAACATGTATTTGATAACCAAGTTTGTGATGATCCATTTGAGTATCGCTATGTAGAGTTTGAGAGGTGCTGTGGCTGTACCCAAATAACAGGTGCATCAGGAATGGAGAGAATTCTTGGGGTTTTTGTCTTTGATGATTCGGAATGTGCTACACAAGAAGCGATTTCTTTAGAATCTTTGATGTGGGGAAAACTTTGCTGGACATTGACTTCAACCAACAAAAATTATGTCAGCGGTGCAAGCTGAATCAACCGGTATTGAATGGAAAATTTTTTATTGAAATGCCAAACATTTTGACAATCAACACAAATCGTAGTCAAAACAATTCCTCTGGCACAGTTGTAAAAACCTGAGTCAACATTCCACAAGTTCTTGATATTTCTCCTTTCAAATCTGGCAAGTCAGAAAGAAGTTCCGATGTCACTAATTATTATCTCGCAGGAGCAATCTGTTACCTTGGAACATCAGCCAACTGTGGGCATTATATTTCCGATATTTTTTTGAATGGTGGCTCAGCAGCAACTGTAATAAACGATGGAATGATCAAGACATCCAATAATTTTTTCAATGAGCCGAAAAATTTGATAGAACTGGAAGAAAATTGTGATATTTTATGTTCGCGCAGATTGTGTTGGAAATCGAAGTGCACAAGATATACCATTCACTAATTCGAACGACAAAAAATTACTCGAAGAACATTATTTTGGACTTAAAGAATTGTAACAACAAAAGATATTGGCACCTGCATTCAACACGATGTCTTAATTAACGATACAATCATTGAATTTTTCTTTCGCTACCTGAAGACCATGTATGATATAGTTCATTTCTCATCATGGTTTTATAATGACTTTGTTGAGAAGGGAATGTCAAATCATTTGAAACAGCAGTTTCTCATGACGAACATCTACGGCTCAAATGTTATCTTCATACCTGTTAACAAAAACAGCAATCATTGGATACTGTTTGCCGCGTTTCCCATTGGAGGTATATTCTTTGCTTTGACTCCCTTGGATACAACAACATCAGTGGGTTTAAAGTCATTTTAAGATTTTTAAAATGTCATTGCAGTTTTCACAGTTTAGAATTTGATGAAAACAAATGGAGGTGCGTTGGTATGGTAGGTGTGGAACGTCAAGGAAACAGTTATGATTGCGGTGCATTTCTTCTTATGAATGCCTATGCTGTGGCTAGTGAGAAAGAAGATTTCAACTTGAGTGATTACATGGTTAGCTGGCGATATTGGATTGCCCTTTGCTGTTTGAAAGTTGACACAGATGAAGCACTTTATCGAAATAAGAGTTCCTGCGATGAACATAAACTGGAAACGTTGCTCAAGTCAGTGTCATTGCAAAGAAATATCCATCAACATTATATTTCTGATATGGCCAAGTTATTTCGTAAAATTGGATTTAGTGAAGCTAATAGCGCTTCTGACCGTAATAATGATGAACAGGAAGATTCTTTTGGCAAGGAAGATCTTGGAGAATCAGAAGACAGAAGCGATGCTGTGATCAGTAGTGGTGATGAGAAAGATTCTTTTAGCAATGAAGTTGATTCAGAAGAAAAAAACGATGCCCTCCGCCTGTTTATCTAAACAAACATGAAGAAATGGCTGTTGATGGTCAGCGAAAGAAATGTTGAGATGAAGGAATATTGCAGATCGGAAAGAATCACAGCATTAAACACTGTCAAATCGCTTTTCGTTCACAAGCATAATGCTGAATTAGATATTGCCATATTGACAAAAAATATTCCATTGATGGAGGATGTGGATGGTCTTGCTGTTTTTCTTGAATTCGAAGTGTTTGTGCAGGAACGAATACGAGATAAAAAAGAATGGTTAGATTTTGAGTCCTTGGTGTCAGATAATGGACCGGTAGCGATACCTTTCAAGAACATCAGAAGAGGTGGTATCAGGTTCACCATTATCAAGTATACAATTCTACCTGAAGTTATTGCAAGCTATGTTATGTCAACAGAAAGTATTACGTATAAAGAAGCGAATTTAAGAATATACGGCGGTGATTTGCCTACCGCACATCATAAAGCCTTATTGTTGGAAGTAAGTACGTTTTAAAACCATAAGCTTTAAATTCGCCGTTCTCATCGTTCAGTTATTCATTTAAAACAATAATCAAAATTGCAACATTAGAATAATAAAAAGCACACAAAGATATTCTCGAAGCTATTGAGAGCAGTACTACAAAGCAAGTATTTACAACATGGCATCGTAGTAGTTGTATTATCTTATAGAGATGATTGCATAATGACAATGGGCAATTACTAACATGGCATTGACTATCAATCAGAATTCCATAAAAACTATTAAGTAATAAATTTTTTGGGAGCCCGGAATAAAGGTCATGAAGTGTGTAGGCGTAGATGACCATTCCATCACTTTACAAGGTATCCACTTGTTACTTCCTTTGTGTAAGAAATTATATTGAAACTATGGAACGATATTATTGTTATCTGAATTTTTAAGACACCACAGTTTCTTTTTGTTTTGATTGCAGTTAAAGAAGGGGACATAACTAAAGAAAGAACACATGTCATTGTGAACGCTACCAACAGCTATCTTCAACATAATGGAGGGGTGCAGTACTTAATCTATTTATTAATAGCCGATTCTCTGTCTGCCTGTCTGTCTGTCTGTCTGTTTGTTTGTTTGTCAGTTACGCAAAATGGTAGATTGAGTTGTGAGCGAAATTATTTCTTTTTTTTGTGTGCGACGTGAGTTCGAAACAAATACATTGCAACCCCCAATCGAACGTGACTTTTTTTGGCTGATGAACTAATAGGAATAACGTTTTGTTTTTATTATTATTGTTAGTTTTATATTCCACGTTGACTTGGCTTTGAAAACAGTACATCAACTAAATACAAAGAAACTAACTGATTAAACGTTTTGGACATAAAAGCAGCAGTGGCAGAACGTGGCAGCATGTGCGGTTTACCAGTGTATCCTAATGTATCCTTGCCTGACTGTCTGAGACGGGTGAACTTTTTTTCGAGCAATCAAAATGTTTAAAAACCGATAGGTAAAAAAAGAGTATCATGATACAAAATATTTTTTTTTGCTTTTGTCTTAATAGTTGTCTTAATTTCTTTTAATCGATTTCTTTCAATCTATTTTAATCAGATCGAACGTTTTTTTTTATTCACTTTATTCATTTAGCACATGCCTTTTTCTCTCTCCTCCTGTGTGATCTTTTTAAAAAGAAAAACCATTTCCCCCTTACGTTTGATAGCACACATGTTAGAGCGCGTAACTTTTTTAAAACAAAAGCTAATAAAAAGTTGAAGTTTCCTCTCTCTACGTTTTGAGTGTATTGTTACACTGATAAAAGATTGGTTTTACCAGAGGTTGTGACTTCGAATCTGCTTCTGGTTGAACACAAGTTGTACGAGACGTTTATTGATACAGTGATACAGAGCAGGTGGACATGGGCGGCGAGCGACGCCGCCTTGGCGGCTAGTTTCTATATATTCTTTTGTTCAGATTCAAAATTCATATTAATTACGTTGCGTTGGTTACATCTTTTTATTGCAGGTGGCATTAGCTATTAAGGAGGCGGTGGGCGAATCTTTTACGAGGGAATGTTCAAATTACAGTGAGAAGCATGCCAAACTTGAAGTAGGAAAATGTATGGTAACAACAGGTGGTGATCTCTACAGCTATTACATAATCAATGCAGTGGGTACGTAAGTCTTTGGAATGCTGGTGATATATAGTTATGTTTCTCGGGCATATCGATGAATAGGCCTTACCCTGTTTAAGAAGAAAATGTGTTACCACTCCATCTATTTCTTACTTATGTCCGCAGTGGGGAATCGAAGCTCATCCTGCTAAGTTGCTTTGCAACCTGTTGGTAGAGATACTTGAAACTTGTGAAAAATTAAAATGCAAATCAGTATCACTACCAGCAATAAGCTGTGGTATTTTCAGCAGATCACAAAAGAAAAGTTTGTCAGCATTAGTTCAAGCAACATGTATGGCTTTTAACTCCAAGTTTAATCATTTAAAGATCGTGCGATTTGTAGAAATGGACGAGAAGAAACTGGAGTCTTTAGCTACCTATTTTAAGAAAAAAAAATCTAACTGAATTTATTATCTCATTAATCTTAAATGTTACGGGTAAATCGACGCTTAAAAAAAGGGGGGAAAATAAAAATCTATAAAAAGACAGCTAAAAAACCAAACTATTGCACCGCCTAAGAAAGCAAAAAAAAATAAGAATATGACATACACAGAGGTCAGCCCCGCCTAAGAAACCAAAAAAGGTGTTCTGTTAGCCGGGCTACAAACCAGGGCTAAGGCAGGGCTAAAGCGGAGCCGTTAGGAGGGGCTAGTTTTACTTAACTGAAATAACAGACAGCAATTGCATCATGGCAACATTGATATATATGTGTAAAATGGAAAGAAAGCAAATAATTTTACTGAAAGACTTGAAATATGTAATTCAGATCCATGCACCCTGTGAAATAGGTTTACAGGGAAATATAAAACAAACATAATGCATTTTTAGATACTTTTGGTTAGAATTTTGATCTTTTTCTTTCTGCATCATTCTTATAACATGCAGATAATGATAAGGATAAATATATGTAAAAAGAGTAAATGATGTAGCACCGGGAAGGTAATTTCGTTATTTTGAATTACCTAAGAATGCATGATTGGATGTTACTTTTCACCTTCAATTTGTTTTGCGTATTTACACTTCATTTTCAACACAATAAAATTACAACTTTTTAAAAGGTGCTTGTAATGCAGTAAAGACAGTTGACATTTTGGGGTGTGATGTTTTCTCAAGAAGTCATTGACAGCAAAACCAATTCAACATACACCTTTCACAAGGCACCATGGATCAAACTTTGGATGATACCATTGCAAATGTATTCCACTTTTTCTGTCAAATTTCAAACCAAATGTTAAGTAGTGGCCTCCAGTTAGGCCATCGCTTGCATCCATTTAATTGGAACTTCCTTCCAGTAATCAAGTGTGTTTAGATCGGCGATTTTGAAGATCTTGTCAAACTTAATTGAACTTTCAGCCAACTTTTGTTTGTCATCTGGCAGCCGCAAAAACTTTCTTTCCAATACACATCTACATGTGAATCGGAATTTTTACATCAATGTTACTATTAATGACACCAGTTCATGCAGTGGGCCGTATGTTTGAAATGCCTTTTGAATTCAATTGTCTTTGTGGTAACATAACAGTTGACAGCACAACAATACATTTGATAACACAAAAACTAGTTCGGTCGTCTACACTTCAATGCAAAATCATATGTCAAAACGAGGAACTTTTTTTTATAAATGGTTACATCAGCTATAAGCAAAAAGTCAAAACTAGTTGTGGGTTGCTCAGAACAGTTATCTGCAATGTTTAGAGCAGCGTAAATATTCCATACAGATAATGGATGAGAATTCGTCAACAATGGTATGGAAACCTTAAGGCACACATAATAATGTTGAAAATAAAACATCTGCAATGATGTAAATAAACAATCAAAAGATTGAGTAGAGTTGATGTCTAACAAATATCTGCTATAAGTACATTTTTTTTTTCAGGGTTTCTGCAATTAATTTGAAAATGATTATGAGAATTAAAAGTTGCTATCAATTATTATCAGTTATTGGGAACATCATCATGTAGAATGGCCTCAATAAAGAATGTTTTTCGTTCAAATTCAGATGCAATTAACACTCAAAAACACAGTGCAACTAGATTTACTCCATGTGAACTAGTGTTGGGCTGGCCACCTTCCACAATGATCATTCCACTTGCGTCGGGCCAAAGGGTGATCCTTCCTGCTGATGGTAAAACATGATGTAGATTTGTTTTCATTACCACCCAATGAACAAGAAAATCACATGTAACGAAAGCCTTCTTGTAAGATCTTGTAAGAATTTCAATAAGCAAATCATTCAGGTGGATTCGATCCATTAATAAAGGAAACAACATGATGGTATGAAATGTAAGCTGTATCAATTTTATAATCACAACCATACGTAGAACCATAGCAAATTTGATAGGCATAATGAAATATCTCCATATAATCAATTCTACGGTGGCATGTATGTGCCAAATCTTATTTCATGAAAACTCGGGAAAAAAAGTGCGACAGGAAGTGTTTTTTTGGTTCAAATATTTTTGTTGTTGAAGAAATAAGTACGATTTTTTTTATCATGTTCAAAGAAAAAATGTGTCTACTAAAAAAAGACGAGATTTTTTATATTAAAAAAAAAGTGCGTCAGAGAGTATAATATTTAGATTAGACGCGTTTTTTTATTGCACGTGTTCCATTAGCCTCTGTTCCATACTTGTGCTTGCTGGTTAAGCAAACGGTTACAGGAAACACAGACTAGAACCCATGGACATAAACAAAAATGGCGAACCAAAGCAGCAGGAAGGAGATGGAAGATTTAAATCTCGTAAGTGCTAGATTTCACCGTCGTTATACTTTATTTTTGGCACTAAAAACCTTTTCTTACCACCTATCGGATTAGAGGTAGGGTTAGGATCAGGATTAGGGTTAGGTTTAGTGTTACGGTGCGAAAAGGAAATAAGGCTTTATAGTTTTATGTCTAGCTCTGGAGGGACGACACAATGACAATAATACTGAAATTATTTTTCCTTCATCAGGTTCTGGATTTTCTTGTTGAGCGTGGGGTTGATGATGAAGTTGTGAAACGATTTGAAAGAGAAAAGGTAGGGAAACTGAATGAGCTTATAATAATATATACACACGTTCTTGTGAAAAATCAGCTAGTGTAAGATAAGCTGGTGAGATATCGGCCATTTCTGGAAACCGACAAGTAAGGGTTCAGTTATGGCTTAATGTGCTAGTTTTATTTCTTTAAGTTACTGAGGAATGTTTTTGAAACTTGGCACCAAGTATTATATGTGTGGCTAGTTTTATATATATCATTTTTACTTCATATCATTTTATTTTATTTAAGATGGACAAGATTGCAAACATCAATGCCAAGGATGATGAGCTGCTGAATCTTGGACTGATAGCGAGAGGTGATGTTATTGTGTTACGTGCTTTTGCACTTCCAGATAATATCGGTTCTGATCTTCAAGCTGAAGCATTAAAAGCAGCAATAAGGAAAAATGAAAGAGTTGTCCCCAAAAAACCAACAAAGGAGCGTAATGTGCAACTTGGCTGGCTACACTATGATGTCAAAGCAAAAAAGTACAAAAATGTACAGACAAAAAAAGGAGGTGGTATACGAAATTTGAAATTTCATGAATCTGCCAGTAAAGATACTATCATAGATAAAGCAGCAGACATTTTTATCAAGAACAATAAGAACATGAAGCTTCCAACATTTTACAAATTTTATCTCGGAGCATTTGATGAAAAGCTAGTGAATGAAGATTTTGTATTAGAAAAATACATTGAAGACAACCACCTTTCCAAAACTCGGCTTTATTTATTTTCAAAAGCCAAAAAACCACACGAATTAGCATTAGACCTTCCATACTTTGATCCTGATTCTGATTTCAAAGTTAAACTAGACAATGTTGTTGACCTTTCAAATATTGATGACTCACAAGACAAATTGCATACAAAGAAATCAGAGGAACTGCCTGTTAAACCATGTTCTTCGCAAAACATAAGAAAAGAAGCAAAACCATCTCTTTTAGTTGGAACCAACGAGGAGAGGGAAAACATCAGGCAAGAAATTAACCGAGCGTATCAGGAGTCTTTAAAACTTGATCAAGAAAAAGAGCAGGTCAAAAAAGAACAGATAAAACGCGATACAGAAGCTATGAAGAAAGAAGATATTGCTGTTAAGTTAATGGAAGAAAGAAAGCAGCGAGTTTTACCAGAGCCTTCACTGGAAGAGGATCATGTAGTGATATCTGTCAGGCATCCAGAACTCTCTGTTCTTCGTAGAATTTTTAAATCATCCGATTGCATGTGTGCTGTGTATGATTGGGCAGGCTCCTTGACAATCCATCCAGAGTATTTTTACTTAACAACCCCAAATAGAAAGCCTATCCAGCCATCTTCTAATGTAAGTCTGTTTGAGAAAACTGTATTAACTATGGTTGAATGTGACTCACCCATCCCACTTGAAGATGAAAATGAAATAGCATGGTCTGGATTTAGTAATGGTGATTATGACATGTATTCTTATGCGGATGAGGAGGTAAATAGATTTGTGGCAGAGTTACAAGAAGAAAGTGCTAGTGGGGATGGTCATTTCATGTCGTGTTCATGCAACTTGAAAAATATGTTTATTGAACTACGTGATGAAATCATGTCACATGATGGCAAAACTTTTATATGTCACCGTCGACCAAGTTCTTTTTGGAAAACACTATTTCGGCAAAATATTGACTTTTGTGAAACAAGTCGAGTAATATGGTCAGGTGAACCATGCACTGACGAAGGGGGTCCATTTCGTGAGTTTTTGTTGCATTCTATGGAGAATCTTCCTTTGCTTAGTACACATTTTTTTGGCGTTGCTCCATACCTGCTTTTCACTGCATCACCGGAGGCGGTTCTCAAAAAACATTACTTCTTTTTGGGGCAATTATCAGCTCTTGCAATCGTTTTGATTGGTCGTGGACCACAGAACATGCATCCAGACTTTGTTGATTACATATTTCACAGAAAGTTACCAACTGGCATCACTAATGCTGATGATGGGGAGCTAAATTTCAAGTTGGAGCAAATACGAAATGGAGACAATTCATGCCTTCTTGATGCAAACATTGTTCCTGAAAAATCTGTGGAAGAAAACATCAGCTTGTTTTCAAAATATTTTTGTTTCATTTCAAAAAATGCTGCTGTTGATCAATTTTGTTCTGGTCTCAAATCCATAATGCCACAAATAATTGATAAAGCTTGCTGCACGAGGCGTTTTTTTGTGGTAGACTCTGACGAACTGACTCTAGTGCAAGTGCGTGCAGTACTAGAGTTTCATAAACTTGGTCCTTCTGGAAGCAACTTGGAAAATGAAGAAGATGATGCTATCTTAGAATTTGAATTATTTTTGAGTGAAATTGAAGATGGCGCGAATGGAATATCATTAAAGGATTTCCTTAAATTTGCTGCTGCAACCGATCGTATCCCATTGTTTGGATTTCACAAAAATATTGAAGTTCATTTCTGCAGTGGTGACAAGTTACCTCATTCGTCAACTTGTGGTTTGATTGTTTACCTCCCATTACCTTTGACGAGAGAAAAACTATACATTGCTATCCAAGAAAGTATTGGCTTTGGAAGCTTATAAAGAAGTTATTTTGTTTTTAGTTTGTTTTTGTTACTTTTTTTTTCAGAATTTCTTCTGTACTGTCCAGAGAGTTATGATCAAATCTTACAAGTGTTGATTTGTTAAATGTTTTCTTCTTTCTTCTTTCTTCTGCTAATAACAATATTGGTTTGTTATACAGTGCATACACGAAGGAATTTAGTTCTTTGATTTCATAAAATGGTTTTTATCTTGACCAGTGCTAATTTTGTTGAAATCACGTTGTAGCTATATGCTTGTAATATAAACGATTTGAAGCATGTGTAGTATAACATTTGATTTTTATCTTTCATCTTGATCAGGGCAGTTATGGTTTTGTTCTTTTAGCGTTATCATATCGCTCCTAATTATGTCTTTTTAAATCATAGGGATTTAAATTTGTATTTGTATCGAAACGTTTCCAGGTTTTGAAGGATTTTTTTAAAAAAGATTTTTAAAATGCTTTTCTGGTGTTGCATACAGTGTTCTTGTACCATCTTCACACATGTTCCTGACCCTGAAACGTAATATGTTGACTTTTTTGTTAGTTATCATTTAACTATTAGTTTAACTCTGTTTAAGATACAACTTAACTGTGCATTCTTCGATCTGTTTGATTTTTTTGTCCTTTTCTAGTTTGCCAGCAGTTTTCACAATTCAACTTCGGCTCGGCGAATATTTGAAAAATAGCTCATTTCATTTTCTTTTATCACACCTCGACCCCAGGAAGTTTTTCTTTTCGAGAAAATGAACGCACTATCCTCACAATGGAAAAGTGAAAACAGTCCTGAGGACGAGGTTACACTTAGATAAAAACGATCAGTGAGCTGTGTAGTATTCTCAGCTCATTGATGATTCTGTTTTAAATGTGTGTAAATCAGCTACTTTTGTTACTTCTGTATATTGAAGTTTTTGTTATGAACAGAAAGATCTATGATGTTATGTTTGTTGACTGCGTAGTAATACATTTCTTGAGAGCCCCAGTGATAAAAGTGAGCTCCCTATGTCAAAGTTTTTGTTTTGTGAGGGCACAGTAGGCGAAATGAAAAAGACCTCAGGAGAAATATGTGAAGATGAGATTGATACCCGGATGATTGTTATGGAGAAACGAGCGAAGCAAGTCTCTCACAGCTGGGGGTCTCTTTTCAGTTTGTACTAGCTAATATAATCTATGATATGAAAATACTAACACAAATGTGATACTTGAACCAATAAAGCCTAAAAACTAGCACAAATTGGGCATAATTGAAAAAAAATCAAAAAACAGTGCAAAACCCAAATTTTCAATTTCTCAATATAAAGGAGCATAACTTCAGATTGGATGAATATTTTCACAAGAAATTTGATATAGTTATACCTTGACATAAGAAAAATTAGCTGGTGTAAAAACATTTCACAATTTTCATGTATTCATATGATGACGTCACTAATTATGTCAAAGCTATACGAAAAATGACCACTTGTAGATAAGCCAAGCTACCTTTGTATAAATACTTGTATAGCATTTGGATAGTAAAAATAAGCATATTTTCCTAATAAAAACACAATTTTAACATAATAAATTTCCCTATAGCTGTTAAAAAACATGGTGTAACAATGAGAAAATATTGGAACCAGAACTAAAAAGCATGCGGTACCTAACAAATAAAAATTTAGAAGTGCTTTTGACAAAGTAACTTTGAATGAGCATCACACACAATTGTTCCACACTTTTGGCATTGGGTTTTAATTTTGTTTAGGTTGCTCCTCAAAAACCAATGAAAGATTGACTTGTCGACTGACATGTATGTCCAAAATTTTATTTGAACGCCACTGTCTACCCGGTAAATTGAATAATTTTTGTGAAGCAAAGCAAAATCTGTATAGCCTGATCACAGAAATTTGCAAATTTAGGATAATGTGAATAAAGGATTCAAAAAAACAAAACAGAATATAAGCTGAATCAGTATTTTGGGCGAAAAAGAAATGGACCGTGAACCCACCTGTAATTAAAAAAAGTCAATTGCTGTCGACAAACACACCGGTGTGTAAAATCTGTGAAAGCGGTCAAAATTTTTTTTTTGATTTCTGATTCAGTATAAAATTTGAGGAATTCTCATAAAATTTCAGACCGTTCCGCCAACCGGTTAAGCCACACCAGGCAAAAATTTATGGGAGCCAAACTCGTCACTGCAGCATAATACTGGCGACCGCTTAGTAAATCCTTGTGCGATTTGTATGACTTGTAAGCTCACATCTTTCAGACAATTATGGTCAGATAATTCATACAGAATTTCTGGTTTTCTGCCTGGGGCTTCAGCGTTTTGACTCTTTCTAATATTATTCTTGTTCCATAATAAAAGTACTTCTGCTAGTTCATCTGCCAATACAGGGTAAAAGCAAAATCGTAGACACTCCACTTGAATCGGGTCACTGTCATCGTACAAACCAGAATCGCGAGGGTCCTTGAAATAATTCATCCACCATTGCAGGTAAAATATTTTGAGAAACGACCACCAGGCTTCCATCCCCTGATTAGATGTTGATTTTCCAAACATAAAAGTAGTGTCACCAAGTATCGAGTGTCGACGAAAATGGCGTTGTAACCCAGCGATGATGGAGTTTTCAACGCCTCTATCACCTCTTATAGCACGAGCAGTTACATGTATTCGTTTTACGTAGTCAATGAAATATCCGGCAATAACTTCAGGATCTTTATATGAACGGCATATTTCTAACCATAGAACTTTTCTGCTGAATCTATCTATGCATCCGTGAATTGAAAAACCGAATGGCTTCAGCTTGTCATTACCGTCTAGGTTCCAGAGGAAATTTGGTCCTCTTGCTCTGTAGGTTCGGCGAACAAGCTTCTTCTGTTGACGCAGTTTAACACCAGCAGGATCTAAATTTTTCAAACACAACCTGACTGTTTCATTATCAACAGTAATACCCTTTGAGCACAATATTTGACAAATTGCACGATATCCACGAGTCGAATTGCAACCTTTTAGTTCTTCTTTAACTGCTTTGATAACAACGTTGATGTCAACATTCATATTTTTTCTTCTCTTCCCTTGCCCTCTTAAAATTTGGTGCAATGTCCTCAAGCTTATTACGATATCATGCCTGCTCTTCAGAAGTGCAATGATCTCCTGGTAGGTGAAACCATCATTGAAATATCTTTCGATAATCTTGTCTTTATCAATGTCTCTTTACGGAATTTACTACATGAAATGCATCGTACCACTTCTCCCACCATCTTGCGTTTGTTGTATTATAGTCACGTGTTATCACCACGTGACAAACAAAAAAAAACATGTCTTTTTTTTGGACGTACTTTTTTTTCAACAAAAAAAAAAAACATGTCTTTTTATTGAACGCACTTTTTTCAACAAAAAAAAAAACCTTCCTTTTTTTTGGACGGACTTTTTTTGAGTTTTCATGAAATAAAAACACATCCAAAATTTGGCACATACATGCCACCGTACAATTCTGATGTAGTGCAACACAGCAAAAGATTGAAATCTTATAAAACTGTTTCATATCAATAAGTTGTTAGTGCTGTTGACTTCATCTTTTTGAAATGTGTCTGATAGTTGCTACTCTTCTTTGTAATTATTACATATGTTTTTGTTAAAAAGCTAGAAAAATTAAATGATCAAGAGATCAAAAAAGCACAGTACAACAACTTCTTTATTCAATGTTGGTGATAATATGTCATTAAAAGTACAGTTGTAAGATCCAAAAAGCACAGATATTTTAATCACTGTGTCATAATAAAGATCTCTGGTGATAAAATTTAATCATATTGATTGTCAACTCGTCATACTTCTCACAGGTTAGAAGATTTAGAGCCGTGTAAAGGTACATTCAATATTAATATAAATAAAGTTGGAGACAATTTCATCAGTTTGCATGAAGCCAATCTTGTAAAAGGAAAGTGCACATGCAAGAGTGGTTACCTGAAATTATCGTGCTCTTGTAAAAGACAGGACTTGAGATACTTTCCAAACTGCCATCTGAGTAAAAAAAGTTCAGGGAAAACAAAAACCTGGCTCAATGTATGCTGTCATTTCAATATCAAATATCCAAGCAGCTACAAGAACGACAACAAAATGAAAAGCTTCAGTCCACTGTTGAATCACATCTCATGTTGCCTATGTTGTCCAGTTGCATGACCTTCCTATTTTTATCATCATGATGTTTGTAACACAAATATGTTACTGCAGGTGATGATCAATCTGTTTTTGACTTATGTTTACCAAGTTTTGGAGGATAGCTGAATGAAGACGGCCATGCAAAATCAACGGTTGGTTTACTCTTCTTAATAGTAAGTAAAATTCAGGACATTTCGTTCTTTTGAACCTTAATTCGGATGAGTTTATTTTAACCATGCTAGCGACTACTGGTTTAGGTTGATTATTGATGGTAGTAATGATCGTGCAAGAGTGTGTGGTAAGATGGTGTGATGGATTTGTATTCATCAAGCACTATCTCATTCCTTATTGGAGACATACCATCACATCTGTTTGTGATAGCAAATGCTGTCCAGAACCTCACAACTTTCACCTCATGGAGAAATGCACCAAATTGAAACAAGCACATTTGAGGAAGTTAAAAGTTGAGCAACCTCAAGATGTGGTATCAATATGGATAAATCCACTGGGACGAAAATATACCTTATTGATATGAAACTTGCCGCACATACCATTTGCGTGTAATAATGGTATTAACTTTGACCCACAAATTTTATACCAATAAGGTAAGTAACAGGTATGTGAATATTCTTTTACAATGTTTTTGATTCACTTCCGGCTGTTATTTACTTCTTGATTCATTTTAAGAATTAGGAAACCTTGATGCAACAGCTTAAGAAAAGTCAACAATATTAAGTTATATTATGCAATTTTACACCCTCAGAACCCTGGAACAAAAACAGACTATTGTTATTTTTTGGACCTTATTTGTGTTAATTCATTTCAAGGTACTTATATGGCTGAGTGGAAACCAAACAAGTGTTTCTTAATAGAAACCATGAAATTGAATGCATATGTCACATGTTTCCACTTCTTTGAACATCATGGCATGGGTGAAATGAGAGCCACCATTCATGCAGCCATTTGGGTCAGTAAGAGCTTTATTATTAGCATTAGTATTTGTTCTTTAATCAGCAAAAACTCTATTGATAATGTGATAGCAACCAATTCATTGCAAAAGTAAACAAATTAAGTTTTGTATTGAGTGTGGCAACACAGAAAGAAATACCCTTCAGCCTTTGCCTGTTATTCTGTAGGTATTCCAGCTAAAGGATTTTTAGGTGTTCACCATCAGCACTGGACCTCTGACAAATTTTTTTTTAAATTTCAAAAGATCTGAAACACATAAAAAACACTCATAATAAATCCTTTCTCAATATAATATATGAAGTAGAAATAAATTGAGCACACAGGAAAACAAAAGATAGTAATTGTTCACGAAAACCATAGTCTTCCATTGCAGGAAATCAACATATTTGGAGTGCAGAGGAAAATGGAATATCTCAGATAAAGCAGTGGATAAATATATGGAAAAAGAAGGACCAAAAAACTATCATTACCAACCACTTCGAAAGCCCCGTGAACAGAGGACATAACTTTATCATCAAGCAGTGAAGAAAGTTCTGTGGATGATAAAAGTAGTGATAACAATTATAACAACGACCTGAATACTGACACAGAATTTTGACAAGATTATTTGTTCCTTTTCTTTTGTTGATATTTTCATTGATTCTGGTTGATTCCAAATGCAACAAAAATTGCGAAAGTCTTTCTTATGAAATAACGTGCCTGACAATCCGATAATTACACTTTCAATTTCATACTCATAAACAAGAATATGCTTTTATACTTTTTTCAATATTAAGAACCAAAACGTCTTTCTTAATAACACATGAAAGAAATTATGTATCTCTTTTTGTCATGGCCAATAACGTCATCAAAAACTTCCTTTCAAGAAGATTAATAAAAGCCTTTTTGATATACAACTGGTACTTTAAAGTAAACAAACATTTAAATAAATTCTGCTGCGTATAGACAGTGCCAGCTGTCGTTATGAATGTATATGATCTTTTTAAAGGAGTTTACTAAATTTTTAAGCTTCACACTCCATCCCACGCCTAAAATTAGATGCTGTGCGATGATCGCCTTGCCAACGTTTTTCTTCCTGACAAGGCCTGGTTATGAATGGTTATGAATGCATTAGAAGAGAATGTAGATTTACAAGAAGAATTTTTAAAAACAGCAAACAATGTAAGTGATTAGTTGTACCTAAGTTGATGGAACTCTAAGTTGATGGAACTCAACCGAAAACAAAAAAAAAAAATTATCTACTGTATTCTTTCATATTATTTTTCGGACTTTGTTTTAGATTGAAGATGGAAAGTTTGTGTGTAATTATGTAAAAGGAAAAGATGGCTTGCTGGATATATGAAAAAACATTCAGCTACAGCAAAAAAATATATAATAATATATCTTATTATAATAATCCGCGATTGTGCATCCCACTTTTATTTTATTCTTTTAACGGTCAAAACCTGAGAGCGTTTTTTTATGATTAGTATATGGGGAAATCCCGCCGCCAACCATTTTCATTGGCTAATAAAGGAAAACTCTTAAAATGTGCTGTTCTGATTGACTGACAAATTCCAAAAATTTCAGTCATCAATAACGGCTATCATTTCTTTGTTGTGAAGTTGACAAGGAAACACAGGTTTGTATACACAAAGGTATTGTTATTATTATAAAACGCTTAATAACCGTGTTTATTGCTAAACTTTTACTGTTATTGTATTTTAGATTAATAGAAGTACAGGTGCCACAAGAGTAAGTGAGTTTTTGAACAGATGTTTGTTTTTTTATGTAATGTTTTTTTTTCAGAGGAAAATGAAGAACGAGTGGAAGAAAAGCTATTTTTACAATAGAAACGTGTGCTGATTTTACGTATTTCTTTTTATAGTTATCAAATAGTAGTGTGAGTGCAGCAGTGAAGTAGTGTAGTTGAAGTGAAGTTGGCTACAGATGATGTTTATTTACATTGGCGAAAATGGTTTTAAAGTTGCATGCCCTACGAGCAGTTACTGATTTGTTTTGGTTACGCACTGGCCATTCCTTTATTCATTTATTTCAAAATGGCTCCACAGTTATGAAGTTTAGAAAACAACATGAAAGGAGAGCTTACCGCCACCGTCTGTTACTGTTACGCATTGAAATCTTTTGCTTTATTTATGCCATTCAGTTTCAGGAAACTATGCTGGGAAGTAAATCGAGTGTTATTAATTTTTTTCCAGGTATGAAGTATAGAAAGTAAAGAGTTTATAAGTGTTTGATAATGGTTTACAGATGATCAATATTGTTTACTATCATGATGATGTGAATTGGTATTGAAAGGTAAAGTTAGAATAGTATCTATTTAGTGAAAACACACTTTGTATTAGTGGATAAATAAAACATAATAAGAGGGATGTTTACTGTTGTGTTTTGAATTAGCCAGGAGGAGCTTTGAACTGAAATAAAAAATGGCTCCACATCATATGTAAATGTTTTCATATGTTAAAAATTCTTTAGCTATACTAATTCTGTCATTAAGTTTGTGTTTTTAGTTATAATTTTTAAGGTAAATATGTATTCAAAGTGTCTTTTAGTTTGTTTTGTTTGTCTTTCGATTTCGTCATAGCATGATTAGGTTCTTTTTATATGTTTTTTGAATATTTTCATCTGTTAAAATAGAAATGAAGCACATGATGGGTTGAATTATAATGCTGAGAGGATAACTTAAGAGAAGAATGGATTATGTATTTAAGAAGATCATTAATTATGACTGTACAATGAAACTATCCTACAAAAAATAAACGCTATTGGGTGAATTTTTCTTAAGTTTATATTTTATTATGTTTATGCATGATTTTGTGTTATGATAATCGTTTACGTACTATGTGTATAGAACTTTGACTTTATGATTTTATTTGTGACTTTTTATCTTCTGGGTAAATTTCTGTTCTTAGTTACATATTGTTTTTAGGATAAATGCGTACGAGAACTTCTTTTTTTTTTGTTGTTGCTGCTGTAGTTTATTTCCATATTCTTATAGCATGATTAGATTTTCAGTATAATTTGAAATATTAATCTTTCAGGCAATAATTAAAAAAGCATAAAGAAATGAAACTCATGGTTTTAATCATGATGTGATGGTTTTGGGAAGAACAGACTATTAATTTTAAAAATTCATCAATGGTTGCTAACCAATGTAACTTTCGCACAAAAGAAACACAGTTTGTAGGTATCGATTTGTTTTCAATTCACATTTCGTAATGTAATTCGATGTTTTGTGTTGTCTGGGTAAACAGTTCTGTGCTTTGCTATTTTTACACGAAAGCTACTTCTCTTCTGCATATAGATATATAATCTATACGTAACTTACTTACGCATGTGCCACCTGTTCTTTTATTTTATTAAGCGTTAATAATAGTAATAACTTCGTACAGACCTGTTCCTCGATCGATCGTTTTGCAGCCAAAACTTCACAGCACTTCTGTATTGTTTGATAACTAAAATAACTAAATTTCTCTATGTATGATTTTACATTGTAAACAAACAACTAACCACTAAGCATGCACTACCACAATCTAAAATACAATAACAGTAAAAGTTTCACAGTCAAGGCTTTATAATCATACCTACGTGTTTCTTTGTGAAATTCACAACGAAGAAATGAAAGCCGTTATTAACGAACTAATTTCTTGGAATTTATCAGCCAATCAAAACAGCGCATTTTAAGAGTTTTCCTTTATTAGCCAATGAAAACGCTCAGCGACGGGGCTTCCCCATATACTTATCATAACAAAAACGCATTCGCCTCTGTGTGGTTTTACAACGAAAAGGGAAAAAATAAGAAAGTTTTGACCGTGAAAAAAAAGTAAATATCTCACTCTCTAAAATAACAGTGGCATGCACACATGCTAATTAGTAAAATAACATAGAAATTACCACTTAAATCTGAATTATTTCTTTTTTGGAAAAACTTTGGGCAGAATTCTTGCAAACAACTCTGATGATGTTAGCAGAAATAGAACAATGCTGACACACTATTTCCTTGTCCTTATGATAGTTCTTCTCTTTTGAAACCCTAATGTTGATTCAAAGCTATATTTGAAAAGGGCGACAATATGTTCAAATTGTTGTTAAGACATCTTCTACCCAACTTCTAGCAACAGGTGCTTTTTAACCTGAACATCATGGATATAATCAAAAACATCAACTGCATTTCTTTGCAATGCACAGATGATACCACGTTATACCAGCATTGCAAGTTAAAAGATCTACAAAATTATATCGAAAACATGAACTTCATCCAAAAACTGTCAAATTGGGTGCTACAGAACAGTTTAGTTTTTGATGATCATAAAACAAAATGTAAGCTGTTTTCATCTATACAGCCAAGCAAAAGGCATGAGCTAAGTCAACCTGATAGATTCCAACTGATACCCCATAACAAACTTGTTGAAAGGTTGATCAGTAAAAAGATTTTATGAGTTAACTTCATGAAAATCTAACTTAGACGACACTTGTGAACAACATGTCTCATGCCACACTATGAAGTCTGCATACACGGTTGCGTTGATGGCTTTAGACGGAAAATTCTTTGGTTAACTGTCACCTCTACCAATAAAGACCCAGTAGTCATTGCCAATCACTACCTCAAATGTATCGAAAGACATGGAATTGTGCCAAGAATCGTAAGAATGGACAGACGATCTGAAAATATATACATAGAAGATCTACAAGTTTTTTTTATTGATCTAGATGATAGTTTGATTTATTCGGCTTCTACAAGAAACCAAAGAATAGAAGCACTATGGTCACGTCTCAAAAAATTTAAAACATGTTGGTGGATCAATTTCTTTACAGAAATGGTTCACAAGAGTATTTATAAACCTAGCTTGGAAACTCACCAGGAATGTTTGTTGTTTTGTTTTCTACCTGCCATACAAACAGAACTGAATGATTTCATGACTACATGGAATTTAAGGCAAGTTCGCCAGTCATCACGAGCACCTGGTGGAAAACTTGTTGTACTATTTTATCTACCACATACTGTGGGTGCTGAAAATGAGGGCGTTCCTACAATTGATGCAGACTTAGCTGTGGCAACAAGTGTTCTCGGAGTATAAAACAATCGAATATATAAAAATAAGGACTTTCACGAACTTATCAACTGTTATTTACATATTCATGGTTTAGGTATCGGCCAGAGCGCGGACGAAGCACTGGATTTGTTTATTTCACTCCTTAGAATACTTTCTTCTGAAGGATTTGTTGTCTAATTCAATTAATATTTCTTAATTTCGGTATGATTACGCTTTTGATTATTTAGTGGATATTTACTGTAATCTTATTCTTAATATTGCGCTGTACCTACGAGGGTTGTACAGAAAACAAAGGTTAGTATCATAAGAACTAATTGTTATTTCATTTCCCAAGATATTTTTTGAATAACACACATTCCATTCCATAATTCACTTTCAAGGTGTCTTGCTTCTTTATTGTACGATTCAAAGTGTCCTTTCTGACCAAGCTGTGACTTCTTTTAATCTCCTTTTTTAATTCTTGTGCTCTTTCTTCATAAGTTCAAATTGATGACTGGGAAGGCAATTTGCATCTATATGCTAACACATCTCCATATGCAAAGCCAATTTCTAGCAACTTTGCATCACTAGCCTGTGAAGCCACTACATCATCTATTTCGTAACATTGGAAGGAAATAAGCAAATGTTCTAAATTTCTTGATTTTAGAAATTCGTATACCTAAATAAAATAAAAATGGAATTGCCTAAATAAAATGGTATAAAATGAAGTCATTTACTTTTAGGGTACAAATTGCTTTAATATGATCAAAAGGGGAATTAAGGAAACAGGGGAAGTAAAGGCAGTAAGGGTAAGGTGCAACAAAAAAGTAAACCCATAAAATGTGTTCAATTATTCCCTATAAAGGCCTGAAGTTTGTCACTTGCATTGTAAATGCATGGAGTTTTTTTATCAAAAGCTTGATAGTTTGGAAGTGATTTAAATACAAAATGTAGAAATAAAAACATGAAATTCATCTTTTATAAAAATAGTCACACTACCACCATACCAGCTCACGACACAGAGTAACTTTAATTCATAAAAAATATTCAATACATACTAACACAAAATAGAACTAATTTAAAGTGTTGTTGCTCACATTGGAGTAATTTAGTGGAACTTCCACATCAAGCACTTCAATATCCATCACACACGTGCACGCAACTGTTTCTGTTCTGTTTATTTATTCTATGAGATTTCACAGACCAAACTATTGTTGAAATTAATTTTGAAGACTCAAAACAAAGTAACTAATTGATTCATACTGATTCATAAAAATTCAAAGGAACTTGATTTGAAATTTACTTTTCAATATAATCGGTAATAAATTAAACGACGATCGCAACAAAAACATTTATATAAAAAAGAATTGACGAACCCTATAGAAAGAATGTAATTGGTTCTTTCTCTAATTATTCTTTTGTTCTTTTTCATTCTGACCAGAGAATAAACGCTGGTTACACCTGTTCTATTACTTAACAGCCATCATTTCATCAATCAGTCACAAGTCACATACAGAGCAGTGGTACAATGAAGTTAAAAATAAGTCACTTTTATAAAAAGAAATTAGACTTTAATGAACATCATTTATGATGGACATAAACAAGTATTATTTCTGTTCCTTAGATGCTGAATCCTGCATATGAAATGTTTTACGTATCAATTTCTGCAGAAACTAGAGTCATCACTATTCTGCCTGAGTTATTACATACTGGCCTTAATCATCAAAATTTGGCGATCACCATTTTGTACTATCCAATCAGCAACATCAGAATTGTCGAAAAAAAGGCTAAACAGCAAGGGAACTGCTTATTTACCATTTCATTACATTTTATTATATTTTGTCATTGTTCATCTTTGCACCTTTTTTGACTACAGAAATGTTCACTTTCTAAAAATATTCAAAAGAATTTTGGGTATGTTAGTATGACACCAGGGAAAGATTTTTGTACAATTGATGTATGATTTTTCAAACATGTTTACGGTTTTTCATTTATTTCGTTTTTAATTTAACAATATTCTTAGAATCACCGTACAGCTCAAAATGTGATAAGAAATCTGAAGGTCAGTAGGTATTGACATGGCCATGAACAGGTTGAAAGCTGATGCAATTGACGTTTGGCAATCGTTTTTGTAAAAACGTTTGAGGGATTTCAACGGTATTGTGGACAATCTTGTGCATCATTATCGGACTCTTGTTTCTTCGTTGAATCTCTAAGGTCTTCCAGTTTAACTGCTCCATCATTTTAGATGGGCTGGAATGCTGTCGCCAGTCAGAGAATACAACCGGCTGACTTTCTCTATACCATTTCCAGCTTGTCTCGCAATCCTTGGTTACCATCTCCGATCGGGTTCCAAATAGTAGGGGCCACTATGTATTCTCGTGTGCAGGGACGTGTTACAAGCAAAATTTTTGCTGATGTCGATTCCTAAGTTGAAGTAAATGAAAATCACATAGGTGCCAAAAAAGTTTTTGCTTCTAGATCACGTGGGGTGACGTCATTGCCTGCCATACCAATAAAAAATTTTTGGTTCACAAATAAATGGCACTATAAAACCTGGGGTAAAAGTGTTAAAAATACGATTTTTAAGAGTAAAGGATTTGTTTTTAGTTCTTTGAGGTACCTTACAATAGTTTATGTTTCCTTCATCTTGCTTTAAGGTTATTGTAATACTACGTTTCGATTGTATGATTGTTATATTTCTTATATTCCTTAATCGTAATGTTTTGGACAAACCCCCGTCTGATGTTAGGAAGAATTCAAATTCAAGTCATTTGGGAAATATCAAACTGTGGAGGTTCGAATTATACTTCGAACTAGAGAGAATGTATAAATATTAAGTGATCTGTTTCATCGAAGACACATAGTATTGTTTCTTGACGTAAATGGCTGGTAGTTGTTTTATTAAAATACGAAATTATAAAACAAAAGACTTCGGCTCTCAAGAAAAGAGTTGCGTAAACAAAAATAGAACTTATAAATAAAAAATAAAAACGATTAAGTAGAAACCAATAACGATTGCTAACAAATAAGATAAAAACTACTGATAGGAGATGGATGGTGAAAAACGGAAACGATA